>CM064481.1:22280155-22603282 GCA_032716605.1 Paralithodes platypus
CCCGGAAGGCAGCCGTCAGGAAGGAATCCAGCACCTGTGGCGGAACGCACCAGCCCAGCGAACGGGACCCCAAAGAACCCCTCCGGACTGGCCAGACAAAGTGGGTACGTATAGCGTCGATCTGGAAAGCGACCGCGTGTACGGAAGAGGTGAAACAAGGAGGCGTAGGACGAGGGAAGGAGAGCCAACTGGCAGCGGCGAGTGGCCTGTAGCCACCTAGTAAAAAAACCTCCAGCGGGACCCGTAAGGCCCCAAAGGAGAAGGACGGCCAGGAACCGCTGCAGGAAGTCAGTCAGGGCCCGGCCGGGGGACACGGGTTAGCATGCCACCGTGCCTCCATGAAACAAGCACGGATATGGCGGAAGGCCCAGAGGTCCGCCAGGACACCCAACCTAGCCCCAAGTGGAAGCCGTGGAGACGGGAGAAAGGTAGAAGGACGGACCGGGACCCGGGCACAACCGCCCCCCGGCACAACCGGGCGGACCAAGTCCGTGCCGGCCACAGAGGCGCGATGGAGCCAGACGCAGCCGTGGAACAGACCGCAGAGCTTACGCGGAAGACCTACGGGCACATCAACAGCGCGTCTGGTGGCGGGTAAATAGGATATGGATATCGACCGCCACCAGTACCAGGCGACCATGAAAGCAGTCCGGACCCCCCCCCGAGATGCGCGAGGCCGGAGGGAAGAGAGGTCCAGAGGCAAACAATGGCGCGGCACCCCCGATGCGAACAAGGCGACATCCGGACACACCTCAGGAAAGCCGCTGAGGTCGGCGAAACCGACAGTCCGGTTTCATCAGCCCATTCTACAAGAAACGCCCTGCCCTCTCGGACAGGGCGGCCGCCCAAAGGGGTGGCAGGGCCCGGGCAGGGAGGAGGCACCAAGGAGAAGGGGTGTCGGTCCCGACGAGGAAGACACAACTCCACCGATGACACTAATAGAGTGTCAACGACCTGGAGGACCCCCGCAGATAGGAAGAACAGGAGGGACAGCTTGTCTGAGTGTCCAACCCGAAGGCCACCGACTCACCCCGAAGGGCCAGCGCGGGGACCCGCCAGGAAGAACCAAAGGAACCAACCAATTCCGAGGGCCATATAGACAGGTAAGAGGAGGGAGACCCACCCATCTGCCGGGGACGGGAAGTGAGGAAGTGGAACGTCCCAGGTTCGATTGGGAACCTCACCCAACCTCGCTCGACGTATACTGTGGTTACCCAGACCGTCGGCGGGGGGGGGGGTCGGTCCAGGGGCACAGCCGCAAGAGCGAGCCCCGAGCAACCCCAGCGACCGAAGCGCCGGCGAACGGGTACGCAGGGGGGTGGGGTTGAGCGGCAGGAGCCGACAATAGGGGCAACGGAAAACACCGCGGTGCCCATGAGGAGGAGGATGGCCGGCGTAGCCAGAGGCTCCCTAATAGGAAGGGGCAGAGCGGCCCCAATGCAGCGAACCCACGAACGAGGTCCCAGAGCCCACCCAGGGAGGGAGACCGAGTGCATACACGGCGAGGACCGGTCCACCGATAAGGTGCACACGCCGGGCCGGCAGACCCCGGGTCACCGTAGCGGCGGACAAAACCCATGCCGAGACCGACCCATGGCACGACACGCGGGACGGGGGGTTCCAAGCGTGACTTGGGGAACATCGAAGGGGGAGGACCCTAACCGTGCGATGCTCATGCGAAAACGATGTGAGGGCGTCGCCAATGCACAGGCCTAGGGCGTCGGGAAACAACAAACCAAACGGCCAAGGACGGAAAAACAGGAGCTGGAGCCCGCTCCTGAGAGCAGAGGACCACAGAGCCTGCCCCACCAGTGCGGAGAAGCATCTGCGGCGCGATGTGGAGACCGAAGGGAAGGCCGTCGAACAGGAACACACGATCGGAAGTCCGAACGGCCAAGAATCGCTGGAAGCGAGGATGGAGAGGAACGAGCCAAGACACATCCTGGAGGGCCAGCGGACACTACCACGACAGAGGGCACAGGGCCAGGCATACCAGGGGTACCGGCAGCATCCGAAACCGTGTGTGCACGATGTGCCCGTTGAGGGCCAACAGATCCACCACCGGTCGCATCGCGTCGCAGGTCGGCGACGGAACCAGAAAGACACGGGAGAGGAAAAACCGGGTGACCGGCGGCCAACTCCCTCGACGCTACCCAGCTCGGGCATGGAAGTGAACCGTGGGCCACCTCTGAAGAGATGGGCCGTTGTCGGTGACAAGAGCGGAGTGGGGGTCCGGACGTCCACCTCCAGGTGAGAACCCTCCGCGCAACCCGCCGCCCCCAACGTCCCTCGCGGCTACCGAGGGGCGCAAGGGCGAAAACAACCCGAGGGAGCACCCGAGAGGAGGGGAGCGACCCGGTACGCCCAGGCGAGAAGGAGAACAAGGAGGCCGACCCAGAGAACTACACATTGTGTTGACGTGGAGGTACCCCCGGTACGGGCCGTGCGGGCATGAGCGCCACGTTGACCTCCTCTACCCCCGCCCCCCCCCCCCCAACCTCGTCGAAAAGGGCGGGCCACCCCAACCCAAGGCCGGCGCGGGGCTGACCCCTACGAAAGGCGGCCGGAAGTGGAAGGCCGGCCAGCCTTGTCACAGGGGGGATGAAAGGGGCAAGAACAGAAGTGCGAGGCGGAACCGAAGCACTGGCCAGCAACGTCCCAGTCTTGCGCCCGGGCAAGGTGGCAGCACTTGCAGCAGCACCCCGAAGAGGACCGGCAGAAGGACGGGGACTGAGAAAACCCCGCGCGCGGCACAGCGCGTCGTGTGAGTGACGTAAGCAGGGTCCGTAACGACACAGCACGGCGTCGTGTGGCGGAAGCAGGGGCCGCCGACAGAGAAGCGGGAGCATTCCCAAGCATCCTGCGTAAAAAACCCCGACGTATATAGCGCAGAGTACAACAAACCCTGACGCATAACCAAGGGGGCCGGCCGGCAGAACGAAGACCGTACCCACGTGCGGTGCCGAGTTGCCGCGCACAAAACCGCCTTCAGCTCGGGAACCAAAGACACCGCGAGCCGAAGGTGGACCCGCTCAACGCGGTCCAAACCCTCGCGGGGATCGCCTGGGGCGGACGCCTCGAAAAGCGGCAGTTGGTGAAACAGACGTCTGGAGAGAACCTAAAGACAAGACAATAGGCGCGTCACCCTCCGTCGCAAGGGAAAAACCTTGGCGACAGAGGGCTGATCCGGGTGAGAGAAGAACGGCGGGTAGCAAATAGAACAAAGTTCAAGAACGGGCTGCGCTAATCCAGGACCAGAACGCGCCGTCCAAACCCGCCGACAGACACAAGAGGAGGCAAAATCAGGGAAGACCCGGGGGGAGGGACGGAAGGAGAGCCGACGACGGATCGGTGTGTGAAGTCGAAGGCCTCAGCAAACCAGGCCTCCAATGGGAGAGGGTGACCGAGCATGACGGCCTAAGCCAGGCGTACCGGCGTCGCACAAACCTGTCCCATAGGAGGACAGACCCGTCAACACAGCCAGGGACTGAAACAGCCGGAAGGATGTCAGTGCGGCTGAAGCCTGACCAGAGCGGAGGCCTGCAGAAGGAGGGGGACCATAGCAGGGGTAGGTAGGGTGAGGTGCTGAGGGTGAGGCACCGCCAAGAAGGGCGAGAAGAGGGAGTCTTCCATCGACTCC
This sequence comes from Paralithodes platypus, assembly GCA_032716605.1. Taxonomy (NCBI): domain Eukaryota; kingdom Metazoa; phylum Arthropoda; class Malacostraca; order Decapoda; family Lithodidae; genus Paralithodes; species Paralithodes platypus. Next base: position 22,283,796 of record CM064481.1, read on the forward strand.
AAAGCGCCCGTCGAAGCGTGACACAACCCAGCCCTGCATAGCCGACAATTGATCCGAGAGAGGCTAACACCCCCCCCCCCCCCCCCCCCCCCCCAGATTGGTCGGCCCCCGCAGGGTGCGAGCCCTGTGAGCGGGAGCGGAGGACCCACGACACGAACCAGCAGCGTCGCGGCCCAAGGAAGGCGAGCGGACGACGGTTGTGTCGCCGTGAGGGACTCGTCCCCGATCACGAACGGCCGAGGTGGAAACAGCACCATTCCCCTCTTCCAGCGACACATCAGCTCCTGAGAAAGGGGACCCCGAAACCTCGCGAAACCCCACCGAGGCAAGAGGAGGGGTACCCCCCTGGCGAGACGGTAAGGGAAGGTCAGGAAGAGAAGAATGAGGAGGAGCAGGACGACGGGAGTGGGAAGGCTGGCCGGGTGAAAGGAGGCCAGGAACCGCGGGGGGAAACAGAGCAAGGATCCCCGGGGCTGAGATAACAGGGCGGCCCGACACCGAGGCGGAGGAGGGAGGGACCACCACCGTGGGACGAGACCGTGAAGTAAGAATAGGCACTGAAGCAGGTGAAGTAGGAGAAGCAACGACATCCAGGCGGACCCTCCTGGACAGTGTAGGAGGAGGGAGCAGAGGGCCAGCTACAGCATGAACAACCGCGCGCGGAGAGGACAACGTAAGAGGAAGTCGTCTGGGCTGGGGAAGCGGGCGGGAGGGAGTAGAGCCCCTTTCCGTAGAGGCCAGGGGAGGGCGCACAGGGGCAGAGCCGCTAACTCCGGCCTCAGGGCGAGAACCATGACGAGGGCGATGGGCGTCGTCAAGGCGATCAGGAGGACGACAAGGCGAGCGAGAGCGTGGACGGAGCCGGGGAACCCCCCGACGATGGGACGACCGGCTGCGGGACCCAGGGGAGAGGGCCCGAGCAGGGAGAGGGCCAGGTAAATGGCCGTCAGTCGGGTAGGGGGTACCCAGGGCGACGCGGATCCGGTCGCCAACAAAGGCCGGGGAACGGTGGCCCACAGTCCTAATGTGGCGGGAGACCATCGTCCACACCGACGGAAGGGAAGCAGGAGGCCACAGCCGCCGCCGAGGAACCAGGGCCATGGAGCAGCACAACCACCAGGGCCAGACACGTGCCACACAGAGCAGGGAGGTAGGCCGTAGAGGACACACAGAGCGAGTGGCGCAAGCAGGACTTGTGGCTCTCCAAGCACGGGGAGCGACAACCAAGGCGAAAGCAAGGCAGCCTACCTGCACTAGAAGAACACACACCATAATCAGCACGTCGAAGGAGTAAGTGGAGAGAATGTCCAAGAAGAACCAGGGAAGGAGCATGGGGAAACAGGAACACACATGCAAACAGGTATCCGTACTCACCCTAAACTGGGAGCACAGAGGTAGGTGAGGAGGGCGGCCGAGGCGGAAGAGCACTAGCAGAACCTGCAAAGATGGAGAAAGTGTTAACCACCACTCAACATCTTACATGCAGGGCCTATAACACCAGTAAAGTGCATACACCAATATAGTATAAGGCAACAAGATGACATAACAAAAGTCAATAGTGAAAGCCAACTATTACCGCAAATTTGCGGGCCAATGGAGGCATAACCGTACCGACACCACCCTCCTGCAATTTCGCGGGACCCCCCAACGATCTCCGCAAAATTGCGGGGGACCGAAAAGGCCCCGAGGGCCGGAACGGGCACCCCCCCAAATTTCGGGACCGGCCGAGATGGTCCGGCGCCGAAAAAGCGAGAGGAGCGTCTAGGAAATACCAAAGAGGCCCAGAAAAAAGCGTCATCTCCTTATGAACTCCAAGCGACGATGGCCATCAAGCTGAGCAGTGTCTTCCTTGATAATATCCTGACTCAACCGGTCAAGGGAGAGGCAAGGAAGACACACCAGGGGAGAGGAGGCACATCCCCTAGGAACCACCCAACCCACAGAGATAGAGCAAAGCCCATGAGGAGAAGTGGCAGGAAGGGTGGTTTGGCACAAACAGGGGCCCCCGTAGGGTACCCCAGGATTGGGCAAAAGGGTATGAAAGGATGGAGGTGAAAACAGTAAGGGAACACAAAAACCAGTAAATGAAACTGGCGAGGGAAAAAGGGTGGCCTAGCCGTGAGGAGAGAATGTGTCAGGGGCGAAAAACCCTGTGGTGTGAAGGAGGGGCCCCCGTGGGGTACCCCAGGAAACACGAACCACCAAGCGCCCAGGCCCTTGAGACACAGTGAAGGCTCGAAAGGGGGGACTCGGGAATAACGCTAATAATGCGGCCGACACAAACCCTACAAACAGCACCGCCACCACGAAATCTCAGATCGTGAACCAACTGTACACCTAGGCTATGAAAATATGAAAACTCATAGGGGCATAGCAATTCCTGAATGAGAAACAAGCTAGGCTAAAATAAGCTAAAAGCTAAACTATGCCCAGACTAACAGGAAAAAAGAATATGAAAAGAGAAAGGAATGAAAAACACACACGAGGAACGCCAGGCGCCCCCGTACCTTCGGTAGCTATTTCCACACGCGTCTCCATTAAACACACTGAGGAGACCATTTATGTGTGCCCTAGATCACGTAACATCTGTCTAACAAAAAAGAAGGCCAGATAAGCCGAAACGAACCTAAACAGGGTGAATTAAAGGAGCACAACAAAAGCGACTGCATTCAATGGAGCGCGTGAAAAAATGATGACAAGAGAGGGTCGCTCATGCGCACGTTCGACAGGGATCTGCACATGACGGAACACAGGATGGGCCTTAAGCGGTAACTAAGGTAAACCCCTTTTTCTTCTCTTCTATGCTTTTTTCACCTTCGGTGGTAGTTTTGGTTAATGTACAACGTCTCCTAGAGCAAGATAAGGAGTAGACTCTAGACGTTTTCTTTTTAACCGCGGTTGGAATGACGACATAGCAGTCAAAATAGACAAGTCGTCATTGCAATTAGGTTAATAGCCTTGACGTTGGATTTGCCAAGACTACTAACAAATATCCTTCTAAAACTTTTTGATTTTTTTTTTCTATCTGTTTTTACGTATTGGATTTGTATCTCGAATACGTAAAATGTAACTAAAACTATTTACTTATTACTTATTCGAGCTGATTTTACGTATCGGAGTATCCTGAACCGGTAAAATCTGTCTGTTTTTACGTATTGGATCTGTTTCTTGAATACGTAAATTGTAACTAAAACTATTTACTTACAGTAAACCCTCGCCATCTCGGACCTCTAGAAGTCGGAAACCCGTACTAGTCGGACTGGCTACGGCCTCTCGGACATGCACTTCGGTATTTCGGACATTTCCGTCATCGTTCCGACAGTCTCTGACGTTGTCGGACTTTATATAAGTATTCGGAAAAATGTCCGATATTATATTTTTCAATTCCATTGCATTAGAAATGATTCAAAGATTACAAAAAGTCCAAATAAGACGTAGTTATGTTAATGTATAAGGGAGTTACGTAGATGCATTAGAGAGATAGAGAGATAGAAAGAGAGAGTTACAGAGGGGGTGAGCGATAAACTAAACACGAACAATTATGAGACGGACTTAATTGGTTCTGAAAAGACAAGATAGATAGAAAGAGAGTTGCAGAATGGGAAGTGAGCGATAAACACGAACTATTATGAGACGGACTTAATTGGTTCTGAAAAGACAAAGGAGACATTTTTATTGACTCTTTTTCATGTTATTATTTGTGTGCTAGAAGGATAATATTGTTTTCAATTCCATCGCATTAGAAATATTTATAGATTACAAAAAGTCCAAATAAGACATAGTTATGTTAATGTATAAGGGAGTTAGTTAGATGCATTAGAGATAAATAGATAGAGAGAGTGTGGCTAGGGGCGAGCGAGCGATAAAATACTAACATATACGAGACGGACTTATGTTTCTGAAAGACAAAGGAGACATTTTTATTTACTCTCTTTTTCATTTTATTTGTGTGTTAGAAGGGTAATATTGTTCAATTCCATCGTATTAGAATTGATTCATAGATTAAAAAAAGACCAAATAAGACATAGTTATATATATGTATAAGGGAGATAGATGAATTAAATAGATATATAAAAAAAAAAAAAAAAAAAAAATCTCAATTTCTCTGGTGACGCGGACTTTCCTTTTCTAATTTGGAATTTTCCCTCTCTTAAGTCGGACATAAGTCGGACTTCGGACATCTCGGATTTTCGGTCATCTCGGACTGGGTCTCCCCCCAATTAGTCTGAGATAGCAAGGGTTTACTGTACAGTAAACCCTCGCCATCTCGGACCTCTAGAAGTCGGAAACCCGTACTAGTCGGACTGGCTACGGCCTCTCGGACATGCACTTCGGTATTTCGGACATTTCCGTCATCGTTCCGACAGTCTCTGACGTTGTGGGACTTTTTATAAGTATTCGGAAAATGTCCGATATTATATTTTTCAATTCCATTGCATTAGAAATTATTCAAAGATTACAAGAGGAAATCCAAATAAGACATAGTTATGTTAATGTATAAGGGAGTTACGTAGATGCATTAGAGAGATAGATAGATAGAAAGAGAGAGTTACAGAGGGGGAGTGAGCGATAAACACGAACTATTATGAAACGGACTTAATTGGTTCTGAAAAGACAAAGGAGACTTTTATATTGACTTTTTCATGTTATTATTTGTGTGCTAGAAGGATAATATTGTTTTCAATTCCATTGCATTAGAAATGATTCAAAGATTACAAAAAGTCCAAATAAGACATAGTTATGTTAATGTATAAGGGAGTTACGTAGATGCATTAGAGAGATAGATAGATAGAAAGAGAGAGTTACAGAGGGGGAGTGAGCGATAAACACGAACTATTATGAGACTGACTTAATTGGTTCTGAAAAGACAAGATAGATAGATAGACAGAGAGTTGCAGAAGGGGAAGTGAGCGATAAACACGAACTATTATGAGACGGTTTAATTGGTTCTGAAAAGACAATGGAGACATTTTTATTGACTCTTTTTCATGTTATTATTTGTGTGCTAGAAGGATAATCTGTTTCAATTCCATCGCATTAGAAATTATTTATAGATTACAAAAAGTCCAAATAAGACATAGTTATGTTAATGTATAAGGGAGTTAGTTAGATGCATTAGAGAGATAAATAGATAGAGAGAGAGTGGCTAGGGGCGAGCGAGCGATAAAATACTAACATATACGAGACAAACTTATGTTTCTTGAGACAAAGGAGACATTTTTATTTACTCTCTTTTTCATTTTATTCTTTGTGTGTTAGAAGGGTAATATTGTTTTCAATTCCATCGTATTAGAATTGATTCATAGATTAAAAAAAGACCAAATAAGACATAGTTATATTTGTTAGTAGTCTTGGAAAATCCAACGTCAAGGCTATTAACCTAATTGCAATGACGACTTGTCTATTTTGACTGCTATGTCGTCATTCCAACCGCGGTTAAAAAGAAAACGTCTAGAGTCTACTCCTTATTTTGCTCTAGGAGACGTTGTACATTAACCAAAACTACCACCGAAGGTGAAAAAAGCATAGAAGAGAAGAAAAAGGGGTTTACCTTAGTTACCGCTTAAGGCCCATCCCGTGTTCCGTCATGTGCAGATCCCTGTCGAACGTGCGCATGAGCGTTATTAGCGTTATTCCCGAGTCCCCCCTTTCGAGCCTTCACTGTGTCTCAAGGGCCTGGGCGCTTGGTGGTTCGTGATATCCTGGGGTACCCCACGGGGGCCCCACCCTCACACCACAGGGTTTTTCGCCCCTGACACATTCTCTCCTCACGGCTAGGCCACCCTTTTTCTCGCCAGTTTCATTTACTGGTTTTTGTGTTCCCTTACTGTTTTCACCTCCATCCTTTCATACCCTTTTGCCCAATCCTGGGGTACCCTACGGGGGCCCCTGTTTGTGCCAAACCACCCTTCCTGCCACTTCTCCTCATGGGCTTTGCTCTATCTCTGTGGGTTGGGTGGTTCCTGGGGGATGTGCCTCCTCTCCCCTGGTGTGTCTTCCTTGCCTCTCCCTTGACCGGTTGAGTCAGGATATTATCAAGGGAGACACTGCTCAGCTTGATGGCCATCGTCGCTTGGAGTTCATAAGGAGATGACGCTTTTTTCATGGGCCTCTTTTGGTATTCCCTAGACGCTCCTCTCGCTTTTTCGGCGCCGGACCATCTCGGCCGGTCCCGCAAATTTGCGGGGTGCTCGATTCGGTCCTCTGGGACATTTCGGCTCCCCGCAAATTTGCGGAGATCGTTGGGGGGTCCCGCGAAATTGCAGGAGGGTGGTGTCGGTACGGTTATGCCTCCATTGGCCCGCAAATTTGCGGTAATAGTTGGCTTTCACTATTGACTTTTTTATGTCATCTTGTTGCCTGATACTATATTGGTGTATGCACTTTACTGGTGTTATAGGCCCTGCATGTAAGATGTTGAGTGGTGGTTAACACTTTCTCCATCTTTGCAGGTTCTGCTCGTGCTCTTCCGCCTCGGCCGCCCTCCTCACCTCCCTCTGTGCTCCCAGTTTAGGGTGAGTACGGATACCTGTTTGCATGTGTGTTCCTGTTTCCCCATGCTCCTTCCCTGGTTCTTCTTGGACATTCTCTCCACTTACTCCTTCGACGTGCTGATTATGGTGTGTGTTCTTCTAGTGCAGGTAGGCTGCCTTGCTTTCGCCTTGGTTGTCGCTCCCCGTGCTTGGAGAGCCAAAAGTCCTGCTTGCGCCACTCGCTCTGTGTGTCCTCTACGGCCTACCTCCCTGCTCTGTGTGGCACGTGTCTGGCCCTGGTGGTTGTGCTGTTCCATGGCCCTGGTTCCTCGGCGGCGGCTGTGGCCTCCTGCTTCCCTTCCGTCGGTGTGGACGATGGTCTCCCGCCACATTAGGACTGTGGGCCACCGTTCCCCGGCCTTTGTTGCCGACCGGATCCGCGTCGCCCTGGGTATCCCTGACCCGACTGCCGGCCGTTCACCTGGCCCTCTCCCTGCTCGGGCCCTCTCCCCTGGGTCCCGCAGCCGGTCGTCCCATCGTCGGGGGGTTCCCCGGCTCCGTCCACGCTCTCGCTCGCCTCGTCGTCCTCCTGATCGCCTTGACGACGCCCATCGCCCTCGTCATGGTTCTCGCCCTGAGGCCGGGGTTAGCGGCTCTGCCCCTGTGCGCCCTCCCCTGGCCTCTACGGATAGGGGCTCTACTCCCTTCCGCCCGCTTCCCCAGCCCAGACGACTTCCTCTTACGTTGTCCTCTCCGCGCGCGGTTGTTCATGCTGTAGCTGGCCCTCTGCTCCCTCCTCCTACACTGTCCAGGAGGGTCCGCCTGGATGTCGTTGCTTCTCCTACTTCACCTGCTTCAGTGCCTATTCTTCCTTCACGGTCTCGTCCCACGGTGGTGGTCCCTCCCTCCTCCGCCTCGGTGTCGGGCCGCCCTGTTATCTCAGCCCCGGGGATCCTTGCTCTGTTTCCCCCCGCGGCCCCTGGCCTCCTTTCACCCGGCCAGCCTTCCCACTCCCGTCGTCCTGCTCCTCCTCATTCTTCTCTTCCTGACCTTCACTTACCGTCTCGCCAGGGGGGTACCCCTCCTCTTGCCTCGGTGGGGTTTCGCGAGGTTTCGGGGTCCCCTTTCTCAGGAGCTGATGTGTCGCTGGAAGAGGGGAATGGTGCTGTTTCCCCCTCGGCCGTTCGTGATCGGGGACGAGTCCCTCAACGGCGACACAACCGTCGTCGCTCGCCTTCCTTGGGCCGCGCCGCTGCTGGTTCGTGTCGTGGGTCTCGCTCCCGCTCACGCTCGCCCCTGCGGGCCGACCAATCTGGGGGGGGGGGGTAGCCTCTCTCGGATCAATTGTCGGCTATGCAGGGCTGGGTTGTGTCACGCTTCGACGGGCGCTTGGAGTCGATGGAAGACTCCCTCTTCTCGCCCTTCTTGGCGGTGACTCACCCTCAGCACCTCACCCTACTTACCCCTGCTACGGTCCCCCTCCCTTCTGCAGGCCTACGCTCTGGTCAGACTTCAGCCGCCCTGACATCCTTCCGGCTGTTCAGTCCCTGGCTGTGTTGACGGGTCTGTCCTCCTATGGGACAGGTTTGTGCGACGCCGGTACGCCTGGCTTAGCCATCATGCTCGGTCACCCTCTCCCATTGGAGGCCTGGTTTGCTGAGGCCTTCGACTTCACACACCGATCCGTCGACGGCTCTCCTTCCGTCCCTCCCCCGGAGTCGTCCCTGATTTTGCCTCCTCTTGTGTCTGTCGGCGGGTTGGACGGCGCGTTCTGGTCCTGGATGAGCGCGCCCGTTCTTGAACTTTGTTCTATTGCTACCCCGTTCTTCTCTCACCCGGATCTGCCCTCTGTCGCCAAGGTTTTCCCCTTGCGACAGAGGGTGACGGACTTGTTGTCTTGTCTTTAGGTTCCCTCCAGACGTCTGTTCACCACCTGCGGCTTTTCGAGGCGTCTGCGCCAGGCGATCTTCGCGAGGGTTTGGACCGCGTTCAGCGGGTCCACCTTCGGCTCGTGGTGTCTTTGGTTCCCGAGCTGAAGGCGGTTTTGTGCGCGGCAACTCGGCACCGCACGACGGTACGGTCTTCGTTCTGCCGGCCGGCCCCCTTGGTTATTCGTCAGGGTTTGTTGTACTCTGCGCTATATACGTCGGGGTTTTTTATGCAGGATGCTTGGGAATGCTACGCTTCTCTGTCGGCGGCCCCTGCTTCCGACACGCGACGCCGCGCTGTGTCGCTCCGGCCCCTGCTTACGTCACGCACCGACGCGCTGTGCCGCGCGCGGGGTCTTCTCAGTCCCATCCTTCTGCCGGTCCTCTTCGGGGTGCTGCTGCAAGTGCTGCCTCCTTGCACGGGCGCAGGACTGGGACGTTGCTGGCCTGTGCGTCGGTTCCGCCTCGCCCTTCTGTTCTTGCCCCTTTCATCCCCTCTGTGTCGGGGCTGGCCGCCCTTCGAAGGGGTCAGCCCCGCGCCGGCCTGGGGTTGGGGTGGCCCGCCCTTTTCGACGAGGTTGGGGGGGGGGGGGGTAGAGGAGGTCAACGTGGCGCTCATGCCCGCACGGCCCGTACCGGGGGTACCTCCACGTCAACACAATGTGTAGTTCTCTGGGTCGGCCTCCTTGTTCTCCTTCTCGCCTGGGCGTACCGGGTCGCTCCCCTCCTCTCGGGTGCTCCCTCGGGTTGTTTTCGCCCTTGCGCCCCTCGGTAGCCGCGAGGGACGTTGAGGGCGGCGGGTTGCGCGGAGGGGTCTCACCTGGAGGTGGACGTCCAGACCCCCACTCCGCTCTTGTCACCGACGCTGGCCCATCTCTTCAGAGGTGGCCCACGTGTTCACTTCCATGCCCGAGCTGGGTAGCGTCGAGGGAGTTGACCGCCGGTCACCCGGTTTTCCTCTCCCGTGTCTTTCTGGTACCGTCGACGAACTGCGACGCGATGCGACCGGTGGTGGATCTGTCGGCCCTCAACGGGCACATCGTGCACACACGGTTTCGGATGCTGCAGGTACCCCTGGTACGCCTGGCCCTGTGCCCTCTGTCGTGGGTAGTGTCGCTGGCCCTCCAGGATGCGTCTTGGCTCGTTCCTCTCCATCCTCGCTTCCAGCGATTCTTGGCCGTTCGGACTTCCGATCGTGTGTTCCTGTTCGACGGCCTTCCCTTCGGTCTCCGCATCGCGCCGCAGATCTTCTCCGCACTGGTGGGGCAGGCTCTGGGTCCTCTCCTCAGGAGCGGGCTCCAGATCCTGTTTTCCTTGGCCGATTGGTTGGTCGTTTCCGACGCCCTAGGACTGTGCATTGGCGACGCCCTCACAGTCGTTCGCAACAACGCACGGTTAGGGTTCCCCTTCGCTGTTCCCACGTCACGCTTGACCCCGTCGCGTGTCGTGCCATGGGTCGGTCTCGCATGGGTTTTGTCCGGCGCTACGGTGACCCGGGGTCTGCCGGCCACGGTGCACCTTCGGTGGACGGTCTTCGCCGTGTTGCACTCGGTCTCCCTCCCGGGGTGGCTCTGGGACTCGTTCGTGGGTTCGCTGCATTGGGCCGCTCTGCCCCTTCCCTTAGGGAGCCTCTGGCTACGCCGCCTCCTCCTCATGGGCACCGCGGTGTTTCCGTTGCCCCTATGGATCGGCTCCTGCCGCTCCCGCGTACCGTTCGCAAACGCTTCGGTCGCTGGGTTGCTCGGGGCTCGCTCTCTGCGGCTGTGCCCTGGACTGCCCCCCCCGCCGACGGTCTGGGTAACCACAGATACGTCGAGCGAGGTTGGGTGAGGTTCCCAATCGAACCTGGGACGTCCACTTCCCGGCAGATGGGTGGGTCTCCCTCCTCTTACCCGTCTATGCCCTCGGACTGTTGGTTCCTTTGTTCTTCCTGCGGGACCACGCGCTGGCCCTTCGGGGTACGTCGGTGGCCTTCGGGTTGGACACTCAGACAGGCTGTCCCCTGTTTCCTTATGCGGGGGTCCTCCAGGTCGTTGACTCTATTGGGGGTCTCGGTGGAGTTGTTCTTCCTCGCGGACCGACACCCCTTCTCCTTGCATGCCTCCTACCTGCCCGGGCCTGCCACCCTTTGGGCGGCCGCCCTGTCGAGAGGGCAGGGCGTTCTTGTAGAATGGGCGATGAAACGGACTGTGTTCGCCGACCTCGCAGCTTCCTGAGGTGTTCCGGAGGTCGCCTTGTTCGCATCGGGGGTGCCGCGCCAGTTGCCTCTGGACCTCTCCCTCCGGCCTCGCGCTCCGGGGGGGGTCCGGACGCTTTCATGGTCGCCTGGTACAGGTGGCGGTCGATATTCATCTTTCCGCCCCCAGACGCGCTGTTGATGTGCCCAGTCCTCGCGGAGCTGCGGCTGTACCACGGCTGCGTCTGGCTCCTCGCGTCTCTGTGGCCGGCACGGACTTGGTCCGCCCGGTTGCCGCGGTGGTGCCCGAGTCCAGTCCCTCTCCCTGTCTCCGGCTTCCACTTGGGCTAGGTTGGGGCCCTGCGGACCTCTTTGGCCTTCGCATCGTGCTTGTTCATGAGGCACGGTGGCTCCCGGTCCCCGGCCGGGCCCTGCCTGACTTCCTGCAGCGTTCCAGGCCGTCTTCTCCTTGGGGGACTTACGGGTCCCGCTGGAGGTCTTTTACTAGGTGGCTACAGGCCACTCGCCTGCCAGTTGGCTCTCCTTCCCTCGTCCTACGCTCCTTGTTTCACCTCTTCCGTCCACGTCGCTTTCCAGTCGACGCTATACGTACCCACTTGTCTGCCGTCCGGGGGGTTCTTTGGGTCCGTCGCTGGGCTGGTCGTTCCGCCACAGGAGCTGGATTCCTTCCTGACGGCTGCCTTCCGGGATCGACCGCCTCCGCGCCAGGTTCCTCCGCAGTGGGATCTGGGGCGGGCTCTGGTCCTTCTGGCTTCCCCCACGTATACAAGGGCCGCTACGCCGGTTCCGTTGCTCGGGCGTCCACTCTTCCTTGTCGCTCTGGCCACTGGGGATCGGGTGTCTGCACTAGCGGCATTGTCCCGGCCCCGGGACTGCGTGCGCTTCTCCCCGTCCTTGCATGGCGTCTCGTTCGCCTCCTCCCCTCCTTTTGTTACCACGCATGGGAGGGAGGCCCCCGTTTTCCAGCCTTTCGCCGTCCAGGCTTTACGGCGTGGGCATCCTCGCCATGTGTTGTGCCCGGTGTCAGCCTTGCACTCCTCTGTTGCGTCTGTGGCGCCGCCTTCGGGTACTGCTGTGTGGGTGTCTCCTCGGACAGGTGGGAGGCTCTCGCGGGTGCAGATGGGCCGCCACGTTTGTCGGACCGTTCGTGCCCGTTACCCTGTTTGTAGGGGTTCTGCGCACGATGTCAGATCCTTTGCTGCCTCCTTCCGGTTCCTGCCAGTCGATCCTTCCCTGCCATCGCCTCAGCGGTTTTGTGGTCTTGTCAATTCCTTCATCTCCTCCTACCTCTCCGTGTCCAGTGTTCGACCCCCTCGGCCGGTGATTGCTCTCGGGGGTCGTGTTTCCTGGTGCTCTGGCGAAGATCCCTGGTCTTCCCCCCTTGTCCCTCGTTCTTTTCCTTTGTTTTGTTTTGACAAAGGGGGGGGGGGGGGGTGTACGGGTTTGCAACACTGGATTGCAAGTTTGGGATTATGTATTGTTCCAGTACATAAGTGTTTTTGCCACATTGAAAATTGTGTTTTGTTCTTGTGTTCAGTGTTTTTGTTGGTTTTTGAAGAAAAGGGATTTTGGGTACAGTACCTTTTTGGTTTCAGACAAGTCTATGTTTTTGCATTACTATGAATGACGGGCATGTGTTAAAACTGTTCTTTTTAGCTACTCCTCAGTTTTTCACTCTTTTATTAAACTCTCTTGTTTAAATTGTGTCTTTGTCATTCGTAATTTTGTTTTATGCATTGTTTTTTTTTGGTAGGTTGGGCTTGGATGTCCTCCTCCTATTTGTTATGCAGCCTTGACGTTGGATTTGCCAAGACTACTAACAAATTGGGAGGTTTGACGTACCTCCCAACCTACCAAATAGGAAAACCTACTATTTGGTAGTAGTCTTGGAAAATCCAACGTACATAATACCCTCCCTCACGCCGGACCCCTGCCCATCCGCGTTCTTCTGCTGACGTGAGATGTGATGACAAGAGAGGGTCGCTCATGCGCACGTTCGACAGGGATCTGCACATGACGGAACACGGGATGGGCCTTAAGCGGTAACTAAGGTAAACCCCTTTTTCTTCTCTTCTATGCTTTTTTCACCTTCGGTGGTAGTTTTGGTTAATGTACAACGTCTCCTAGAGCAAGATAAGGAGTAGACTCTAGAAGTTTTCTTTTTAACCGCGGTTGGAATGACGACATAGCAGTCAAAATAGACAAGTCGTCATTGCAATTAGGTTAATAGCCTTGACGTTGGATTTTCCAAGACTACTACCAAATAGTAGGTTTTCCTATTTGGTAGGTTGGGAGGTACGTCAAACCTCCCAATATATGTACAGTATAAGGGAGATAGATGCATTAAATAGATATATAAAAAAAAAAAAAAAAAAAAAAAAATCTCAATTTCTCTGGTGACGCGGACTTTCTTCTTCTAATTCGGAATTTTCCCTCTCTTAAGTCGGACATAAGTCGGACTTCGGACATCTCGGATTTTCGGTCATCTCGGACTGGGTCTCCCCCCAATTAGTCCGAGATAGCGAGGGTTTACTGTATTACTTATTCGAACTGATTTTACGTATTGGAGTATCCTGAACCGGTAAAATCTGTCTGTTTTTACGTATTGGATCTGTTTCTTGAATACGTAAAATGTAACTAAAACTATTTACTTATTACTTATTCGAGCTGATTTTACGTATTGGAGTATCCTGAATACGTAAAAACAGACAGATTTTACCGGTTCAGGATAGGGCCTAGAACTCCAATACGTAAAAACTAAAAATCACCATGACTTGAGAGTCAAATCCCTGCTAAAACGGGTCTCAGGCAGCGCTCCTTTGAAAAACGATATTACGATCTCATACACCGTCGCCAGTCGGCTCAGAAGGCTTTCTAGGGGAATTTTTGCCTAGGAAACACTCTGAAGGTGCGGTCGGAATTTTTTCGCAGAGTGATGAACATACATACTTTTCTGACCTAGTTTTCGATGGGGAATCCAAATCTGGCCTTACATTTGAGGTACGTTGAACATTCAACGAAATATAGAGCTCTAGTACCTCGATTTCACCAACTAGGCCAATTTAGAAGGCAGATTCGAACTTGGCAGCCCAAACTACATATGAATATCACCTTGAAACGTGAAATTGGCCGTTTCGGCCATATGATCATTATTACGATCTCGTAGCCTACACCGTCGGCTCAGAAGGGTTACTAATTAAGGGAAACCATTCCTAGAAGCCGAGAAAATTATCACTTGGTCGTTCAAACACCACCGTGGCTTGACAGTCAAATCCGTGCAAACACAGGTCTCAGGCAGCTAGCTCTCCTTGGAAAAACGATATTACGATCTCGTACACCGTCGCCCGTCGGCTCAAAAAGCTTTCTAGGGGAATTTTTGCCTAAGAAACGCTCTGAGGGAGCGGTCGGAAATTTATTCGCAGTGATGAACAAATTTTTTTTTTTTTTTTATCTAGTAGATACAGATCCAATACGTAAAAACAGCTAGAATAAGTAATAAGTAACTAGTTTTACTTACATTTTACGTATTCAAAATACAAATCCAATACGTAAAAACAGCTAGAATAAGTAATAAGTAACTAGTTTTACTTACATTTTACATATTCAAAATACAAATCCAATACGTAAAAACAGCTAGAATAAGTAATAAGTAACTAGTTTTACTTACATTTTACGTATTCAAGATACAAATCCAATACGTAAAAACAGCTAGAATAAGTAATAAGTAACTAGTTTTACTTACATTTTACGTATTCAAAATACAAATCCAATACGTAAAAACAGCTAGAATAAGTAATAAGTAACTAGTTTTACTTACATTTTACGTATTCAAGATACAAATCCAATACGTAAAAACAGCTAGATTTTACCGGTTCATACATCGTCGCCCCTCTGCTCAAAAGGCTTCCTAGGGGGATTTTTGCATAGGAAACGCTCTGAGGTAGCGGTCAGAAATTTGTTCGCAGAGTGATCAATAAAAAAAAAATCTGACCTAGTTTTCGATGGGGAATCCGAATCTGGCCTTACATTTGAGGTACGTCAACAATTCAGATAAATATACAGCTCCAGTACCTCGATTTCACCAGCCTAGTTACATTTTACGTATTCAAGATACAAAGCCTTCTAAGCCAACGGGCGACGGTGTACAAGATCGTAATATCGTTTTTCCAAGGAGCGCTGCTTGAGACCCCTTTCTTTTTGAAAGGATTTGACTCAAGTCACGGTGGATTTTAGTTTTTATGTATTGGAGTTGTAGGCCCTATCCTGAACCGGTATAATCTAGCTTTTTTTACGTATTGGATTTGCATTTTGAACACGTAAAATGTGATTAAAACAATTTACATATTACTCATTCCAGCTGTTTTTATGTATTGGATTTGTGTCTTGAATACTTAAAATGTAACTATAGCTGGTGAAATCGAGGTACTAGAGCTGTATATTTATCTGAATTGTCAACGTACCTCAAATGTAAGGCCAGATTCGGATTCCCCATCAAAAACTAGGTCAGAAAATTGTTTATTGATCACTCTGCGAACAAATTTCTGACCGCTACCTCAGAGCGTTTCCTAGGCAAAAATCCCCCTAGGAAGCCTTTTGAGCAGAGGGGCGACGATGTATGAACCGGTAAAATCTAGCTGTTTTTACGTATTGGATTTGTATCTTGAATACGTAAAATGTAAGTAAAACTAGTTACTTATTACTTATTCTAGCTGTTTTTACGTATTGGATTTGTATTTTGAATACGTAAAATGTAAGTAAAACTAGTTACTTATTACTTATTATAGCTGTTTTTACGTATTGATTTGTATTTTGAATACGTAAAATGTAAGTAAAACTAGTTACTTATTACTTATTCTAGCTGTTTTTACGTATTGGATTTGTATTTTAAACTAGGTCCAAATAAGTATGTTTGTTCATCACTCTGCGAATAAATTTCCGAAAGCTCCCTCAGAGCGTTTCCTAGGCAAAAATTTCCCTAGAAACCATTCTGAGCCGACGGGCGACGATGTACGAGATCGTAATATATCGTTTTTCAAAGGAGCGCTGCCTGAGACCCGTTTTTGCACGGATTTGACTGTCAAGCCACGGTGGTGTTTGAACGACCAAGTGATAATTTTCCCGGCTTCTAGGAATGGTTTCCCTTAGTAACCCTTCTGAGCCGACGGTGTAGGCTACGAGATCGTAATAATGATCAAATGGCCGAAACGACCCATTTTAGCAGGGATTTGACTCTCAAGTCATGGTGATTTTTAGTTTTTACGTATTGGAGTTCTAGGCCCTATCCTGAACCGGTAAAATCTGTCTGTTTTTACGTATTCAGGATACTCCAATACGTAAAATCAGCTCGAATAAGTAATAAGTAAATAGTTTTAGTTACATTTTACGTATTCAAGAAACAGATCCAATACGTAAAAACAGACAGATTTTACCGGTTCAGGATACTCCAATACGTAAAATCAGTTCGAATAAGTAATAAGTAAATAGTTTTAGGCCTAGTTACATTTTACGTATTCAAGATACAAATCCAATACGTAAAAACAGATAGAAAAAAAATAATAAAAGTTTTAGAAGGATGAATAGGCTACGTAAAATGTAACGAAAACTATTAATTTATTAATTATTCTAGCCTACATAGCCTATTTTTACGTATTGGATTTGTATATTTTGAATACGTAAAATGTAACTAAAACTATTTACTTATTACCGGTACTTATTGATATAAAAACCAAAAAGGAACCAGTAGGCCCTAAAAAGTAAATAAGTAACCAACTTCAGTGCGCTGACAAAGCGGGGGTTTGGGGACGGCAGCCCCCACCTATAATACTAGGTTAGGTTAGGTTAGGTAAGGTTGTTGTTGTTCCCCAGGCTGTCTGGCCGAACAGCCCCAAGGTCTCGAGCAAGGCCATAAACGAGCGCCCCCACAAAATCCTCCCTGCTTACCACTAACAAAGCCCGGGTGACCGAAGCCACTCCAAGGCAGGGAGCTGAGGAGGGTGCGGAAACGCCCGGGAAACCAAAGCCCCACCCAAGGCCCTGTGCCCCTCAGCAATTATGAAGGGAAAGTTGAGGGGCAAGGGAAAAATGTGACGCTTTGGCTCCCAATCTGCCAACTTCTAGGTTGGCAGTAGGGAGGTCAATCCACGGAAAAGACGCCGCCAGTTGAGATCTAGAAGATATATAAGTAAAAGAAACAGTCAGAGTAAGCTATGGGTATGGCACTGGCAGAGATCGCTCAGTTCTCACTCGGATAGACCAGCCCATCACCACATGACTAGAACCCAATCCTCTCAGCATCAGCTAGGAAAGGCCCTAGAAAGCCGCCCGGGGATATAGCCTAGCTCCCCTATTTCAACTCCTTTCGGGGTTGGGCACCCACCCAAGGTGGGTTACCCGGTTAGGTAAGGTTGTTAGGTTAGGCTAATGTCCTTTCAAAGGGGTATAGGGTAGTAAACACTAGGATAGCCTATACCCGGTTTGAGGTAAGAAGAAGAAGAAGAGTCCTGCAGTAGTCTCCTTGAATGCTACCTTGTTTCTAACCTAATAGCGCCGATGTAGCCGTGTCATTGAATATTATCAATTATGTTTAGCCTATGTAGGCTAAACAAAGCGGACACTACGCCCGAGCCTAGGCTATTCCCTATAATTACCATTGTCTCTAACCTAATAGCGCCGATGTAGCCTAGTGTCATTGAATATTATCAATTAGGCTAGGCTATGTAGGCTAAACAAAGCGGACACTACGCCTGCTAACACAACTCTTACTTACATGAACTAGGAAGTAGCAGGCTGCTTTAGGCTATTTGGTTGAAATCAGAAAGTGTAATTATGAACTCTGAATGTCATCGTGCTTTGTTCGTGGTGGTGTGTCAGTGAGACCACTCGGATGGGATGATTAGGATACTTCTTATTGTTAAATGTGAAAACCTCTAAGACAATCGTGCTTTGTTTATGTTGCCAGATCTGCATCAAGTTAGTTCCTTATTCATATTTCACATTATCTATCTGCATTAAGTTAGCTCCTTATTCATCTTTCGGATGGAATCCTTATTGTTAACCTATCCGTAGCGCACAGGGGTTTTTCTACAGGGTAAGACTGTGCGCATATATGATGATTTTGGGACCCATTGCCAATTTCGATAAAAAGTACATCATCGTGTAGGGAATGTTTGCGTGCATCGGCCCATATATATTTGACCCCCCAAAAAATGTCTGGGGGAATGTGGAGCGAATGGCGTCGCGCAGCTAGATTGTCATCGAGATTTCCCTGCCGAATTTTCACGCGCCCAGGGGATAGAAGGAGAGGGAGGAGGGGGTGGGTTACCGCGTATTATCACGTATATCTCCTTTTTTTTTAGCCCTTTTAGGCTATGTAGAGTATGTATACGTGTGTAGGCCACCCATATAACAATGAATATGCATCATAGTGACCAAAAATTGCAATATATAAGGGAATTATCAGATAATTTTTAGGCGGGAATGAAGATGTGTTGGAGGTTTGGCGGCAATTTATGAGCTGAGAGTGTGGTTTACGCCATACATATCACTTATATCTTGTACTTAGAGCACTGTCATGCTATAATACAGACTTGTACGTATGTAGACATGCCATATATCAAAATATATACCGCATATAGACCAATTCATGCAATATTTACGCACATTATGAATGAGTTTCTATGCGTGAACCAAGGTGTGAGTGAGTTGTGCTGGGAATGAAAGGGGGAGAGGGTGTGTTACGCCATAAATATAACTTATATCTTGTACTTAGAGCACTGTCATGCTATAATACAGACTTGTACGTATGTAGACGTGCCATATATCAAAATATATACCGCATATAGACCAATTCATGCGATATTTACGCACATTATCAATGAGTTTCTAGCAGACGGAAGCCTGAAAGGGTGGGTGGGTGGGAGGGAGGCATGTAGGGAGTGAGTGAGTCGTGGAGAGAAGGTAGGCAGGCAGGGAGATCTCTAGATAGATAGCCAGCTTTGTGATAATTGTGGAGGCGTATGGATGTCTTGGTATTTTGAACCTTATGTCTACCAGATGTCTGGTGTTCGTTGCCACCAAGAGGTCTACAATAACATGAGTCAGGAATGGAGAGAGAGAGAGAGAAACTGAGACATGCGTATGTCGTACGTATAAATGGACTTCAGAATTGCATTTTTATGCAAGCAGACATTGCATTTTAGACACATGTGAAGTACCACAGAAACATGTAGGCCATTGACTGTAAATAAAGTACTATATTATAGACCACCAACGAGGGTGGTCAGTAAACACAGGCAGATTGCCTTTTGTGATAGAGAGCTAAATATAGACTGGTGTCTCCTTACACTTGCGAAAGGGTAGATTGCCACCAGAGAAACTCATATTTATTTATTTCCAAGTAATATGCAATCTAAATGTATATTCGAGACCTACTGCAAGTATTTGTATGACAGTCATGACTATGTATAATCCAATATACGCACGTAGGCGAGACATAAGAAAGCTGGTTGAGCAATTTTCGACACCCACACAGTTATTATTCATTTTTATTTACAATATTATACAATACAAATATATTTGTGAAGAGTATTTTATGAATTATTGTATTTATAAAAATTTTGTTCCCAGACAGAGCTGCTGTGTCTGGAGCATCAAGGAGCGGCAAGGGTCACCTCGTGACCGCTTGACCGTGTGAAAATGAGTGGAGTCACACTGAGAGGGGCAATTTTGCTGAGTGTTTGGGCAATTTTTGACAGAATAAAGTTATATAATTACTAATTCTTGACAGAGACAAACTTTTATAAACCTTGGCATGATATAATTGATAATCCCATCAATTTACAAACGTAAATTGGTGGGATAATTCATTTCTTTTTGTATATTGTCATTTCGATTGTAGACACAAAGTTTTGAGTGATATTTGGTATGAGCTCCTGTAGCATGGTTGGTAAGGTCGCGGACTGGAAAACTCAAAGTGTGGTAGGGTAGTGGGATCGAATCCAGGAAGGGGTTATGGGGAAGGTTTTATACTGTCTAGAAAATTTTTGATAAATTGTTTTGTTTACAAGATCATGCCATTGTATTCAAACAATATGAAATATTCATAGAATATATCATATTGTAAGAATACAATGACATGACCTTGTTTTTTTTTGTTTTTTTTTATTGTTTTATTTTATTATCTTAGTAGGTTTGACAGGATTTATTGAAACATATTTATTTTTATACAATTCATTTGAGGTAAGAAAATAATTATATACACATTACTTAGGCTAATAACAAACATATATATTGATATACTAAAAAAAAAGGCATATTACATGTAAATCTTTGAAACTTATAAACTAAATAATGAAACATACAATTATATAATGTAAAAGCTATATCACAGGGACATCTTTGGAACTTATACATTATATAATATATATGTTACATTATGAGGTAGCGTGATCAATTAGGTCAGGTCAGGTAAGGTAGGGCGCGAGTCCAGGGCAGGGCAGGGCAGGGGGCGAGTCCAGGGCAGGGCAGGGCAGGGGGCGAGTCCAGGGCAGGGCAGGGCAGGGGGCGACACTCAATAATTCTTGAAGGTGTGGTAGTCCCTGAAGCAGTCACCCAGGCAGAGTGGAACTTTGCACTCGGCGCACATTGAGGTGACTCTTTTGGTGACATGGGGTTTCCTGACACTGGAGCTGCAGACGGTGCACTGCGCCTGCCTGTGACGAGTGCCAATCAGCTCGGTGTTGGTTGGGTAGTGTCTTTCGACACCCACCTGGATGCGGTCAGGAACGTGATCCCCACGCCATGCCGTACGTCTGTGAGTGGTGGTGCCATACTTCTCCAGGAGTTGGTATGAGACGTTGTAGACGAACTCCCGGAATTTCAGCTTCTGGTTTGGGGACATATCCTTCTTCACCAACCACAAGTTGTAGGCGTTGAGCATCGTGATATCAACTAGGTGGAGGAAGAGCTTGTGATACCACTTCACAGTCTTCCTCAGACACTCAACGCCTGACAGCTGGCAGTCAGACTTGTCCACCAGGCGCATGTTCTTAGTGTAGTCCACTACCATGTCGGGCTTGTAGATGGTCTTCCTGGTTCGGTAGTGGATTTTGCCAGAATCCATCTGGGCACTTGTGTGGACGGTGGAAAGCAGGTGGACGTCTCGTTTGTCCTTCCACTTCAGGGCTATCACTTTCCCACACTTTTCGAGCTGCTTGTATTTCTGCCCCTTTCGTCGCCTTCTTCGCACATGCCTCTCGTGGTGTTCCTGGGCCAGGTCGTCTTCAGAAGGTGTGTCACTGGAGGAGGCATCTGTAAGAGGAATGACATTACCGGTGAACTTAGGCATAAACTTTCTTGTCTTTCTGACAGTCCCACATGACCCCGTTTGGTTGTCATGAAGAAACTGGCAGAGAGCAGAAGTATACCAGTTGTCAGTGTAGATGATGTGGCCTTTGCCCAGGTAAGGTGCCACATTTTCCTGACGATGGCACCTGACATGCCCATGGGGTCATTGGCAGCGGCTTTCGGTATGTCAATGTCAGTGCCTGTATACACGATCATGTCAAGCACTATTCCAGTTTCACAGTCACACAAAACGAAGAGCTTGATTCCGAACCTATGCCTTTTCAAGGGGATATACTGCTTGAAAACAAGACGTCCTTTGAAGAGCACGAGCGACTCATCAATCACCAAATTGAGGAAGGGGTAAAAGTATTTCCTATACCTCTCCAACAACATGGTGAACACATCCCGAACTTTCCATATCCTGTCAATCCTGTTAGGATTTTCGTTGTCTACAAAGTGCATAAATCTTATCAGCAACAAAAATCTGTCACGTGTCATGAACTTATTGAAAGTTGGGGTGGCGATGGGAGGGTCGTGCTTCCAATAGTGTTGCAACACATGCTTCTTGATCAGAGGCATGAGGAACAACAATGCAAAGAACGTCATAAATTCTTCCACAGTCGTATCCACCCAGCCTCGTATTCTCGCTTTTGGAGAAATGACGTCCAATCTGCCAAACACCCACCTGTAGTAGGCGTTTGTTTGGGCAACGATGTACGTCATTACCTCCATATCGAAAAAAGCGAGGAAGAAGTCGCTTTCGTTCGCTTGATCGTCACAGGGCCAGTACGTCCCAGGATTGAACTGGGGCACGTCAGGTACAAAATTGACCCCGTCAGACCAATCGAACGAAGGCAGCCCAGGGATCGGAATGTCGTCTGCGTCTCCTTCAGCATCTGAAATATCGCTTCCATGGTCGCGATACAGCACTGCATCATCATCACCCTCCTCTTCACTTGACAGACGATGCCCTTCCTCATTCTCGTCACCGACGTCGGACTCACTCCCACTGTCCACTCCCAAATCCCCCCACCCTTGGTCCCGTGCTAGGGCTTCGTCGTCGAAACCCGGGCTGCCAATGTCCTGCGAATCACCATCAAACAGCAGGGCGGCATACTTTGATGGTGTCAGAGTTTTCCGGGTCACTTTAGCACGTGCGGGAGTCTTATGGACAGGGACAGCAGGGGCGGCGGCAGTGGCAGCAGTGGTGCGTGGTCTTGTGGCCCTGGAGGCAGGCAAGATGATGGTGGTGCCTGTCGCCCTTCTCTCTGTTCCTTGGGCAGGGACGGCAGGGGCGGCAGGGGCGGCAGGGCCAGCAGGGCCAGCAGTCGCTTTCCCTCTCCCTTTCCCCTTCCCCTTCCCTTTTCCTTGGGCAGGGGCAGCAGGGGCGGCAGGGCCAGGGGCGGCTGGTGGTGGTGGTGGTGGTAGGGTCACTGTGGCTGGCGTACAGGTTCTCTTCCCTACGCCTGTGCCTTTAATTTTTCCTGCCCCCGCAGGTTCTGCAGTCCTAGGGCGGCCTCCTGCGTCGCTGGTACCGGTGGCAGGGGTGGCAGTGGTTGTTGCAGTGGCCTGGGTCGTGGTGGCAGTGTCCCGAAACACCAATGACCTCTGTACATTTGCCGTGCTTGCACGTGTTTTCCGTGCTTTGGGTGCTGGTCTTTCGTCCTCAGAGCTGTAGGGCGTGTCGTACTGGTAGCTAGGGTCTTTAGCAGCCACCCTCTGCCTTCCACGGTGGCTAACACCACCAGAAGGAGGGCTGGTTGTGTCATCAGGGAGCGAGCGTGAGGGACGTGTGGGCTCCATGACTAGTGCTTGGTTACTGGCGCGGTGGTGCTTGCACGAGTGCGGGGCAAGCGTTTGGCGGGGTGGTATCGAGAGTTGACATGTAGTACTATACCCACACCAATTTTCAGCCGCCTGGCTATAAACGCGCGGTTTTGGTACGCGTTCAAAAGCTCTGCTCTTAAGAGTCTTCCCGCAGTCTGCCGGGGGAACTCTTAAGAGTCTCCCCGCAGCTCCCGGGTTAAACATGCAAACCACCCTCTCGGCCCTTAACCCTTATTTAGCGGGTGGTAAGGTATTTTACACCGTGCGGCCCAGCGGGCATAATCCCGAAATATTTGATCACTTTCACTTGCCCTAGCACCGTTAATATGGCTCCAATGCGAACGAAACAATAATTTTTGGAAAGAGCAACTCTTCGTATCCCCATATACGTCTATTATGGATGTTATGAGCGAGTGTGGAGGGTGGGAAGAGGTGAGGAAGAGAAGGTACTTTTTGGTCTATTTCCCGGGCGCGTTTGGATGCGTTCGCTTTGCCTTGACTTCGGCCTCTCGCTCTCTCTCTCTGGCTCACTGACTTTCCCTCTCTCTCTCCCTCATCCGTATATGTAATTCTCATTATTATTTTCTCTAATCTCTCTCACTCCTCCCGTCTGTCTGTCTCTCTCTCTCTCTCTGGCTCGCTCGCTTTCCCTCTCTCGCGTGCTCTGTCTCTTTCTCTCTTCCTCATCCGTATATGTAATTCTCATTATTATTTTCTCTAACTAATCCCTCTATTTCATTTATTTGCTTGTAATATTTCTGTATTATTATATCTTTTTCACTTTCTTCAGTTAAGTTTCTGTATTCTCTCTCTTTCTCTCTTCCTCATCCGTATATGTAATTCTCATTATTATTTTCTCTAATCCCTCTTTCTTTATTTGCTTGTAATATATCTGTAGTATTATATTTTGTTCACTCTTTCTTCAGTTCAGTTTCTGCATTCTCTCTCTCTCTCTCTGTTTCGCTTGCTTTGCAGGATTTTTGTTTTTGTTTTATATATAATATTATTTCAACACATTTCCAAATCACCTTATGGAGTAGTGTTGACGACTCATTTTGTTTTTGTGGTGTTCCCAGGAGGTGTAATCCACATGTGATTGAGGTAGGCAAAAGGCAGTTATGTGATTGAGGTAGGGAAAAGGCAGAACTGCCTATAGCGAGTGTATGAATGTGATTGAGGTAGACAAAAGGCAGAACTGCCTATAGCGAGTGTATGAATGTGATTGAGGTAGACAAAAGACAGAACTGCCTATAGCGAGTGTATGAATGTATGTATGAATGAATGACATGGATGTATGAGGTGGACCAAGAACCAGATGGATGGATGAGATTCGAAACTTATGGATGTAATGGGTGATGTTGCTGATGATGATGAATGCACTTGTGTTTGGGTAGTGTGCTATTCCACCATGTGAATGATTGAATGACATGAATTCATGAGGTACTTTGAAATAGATGAATGAATGATTGAATGAAGTTATGAATGACATGAATTCATGAGGTACTTTGAAATAGATGAATGAATGATTGAATGAAGTTATGAATGATTGGCAAGAAGGGAGGAGGTTAGAAGTGTTCCAGTGTGTGGTACTCGGTGTAGCAAGGAATAGGACAGAGTCCCACATCACACCGACTACACTTGGACGCGACTTCCCTCCTATGTCGGGGCCTCCTTGTCGTGTGACTGCAGACGTGGCACACCTTCTTTCCGGCCACCCGGCCAGCAGCAAGTTGGTTAGGGTTGGGAGGTACAGTCACAAGCCTGTGGGTCAAGAGATAGTCCCGGCACTCAAGGCGGCTGGGCAAATCCACGATCGCCCTCGGAACTGGTGCCACACGTGTGGTTCCGTGCTTACGGAGGATGGCCTCTATGATGTCCTTGGAGAACAGCCTTACAGAGGTCTTCTTTCCTGTGTGTGTCATCCACAGGTTGGATGCGTTGAGGACAGTGACATCAAGAAGATGGAGTACGACCTTCTTGTACCATTTACAGGTCTTCCTCAGGCAGTCAACAGCAGTGATCTGCATATCACTTTTGTCCACCAACCGCATGTTCACATTATACTCCAGGACAGCGTCAGGTTTGGAGATAACAACTACAGTCCTGTTGCCTGTGACACAGTCCTGCAGGTATCTCCTCTTCCCGCTATCTAGCAAAAAAAAACAAAAAAACAAAAAGTGACCGAAATCGCCGATATATAATAATTTACTTATCATTACTTACTATATCTTATAAACAATAGTAGGTAGCCAACTTACCATAATACCGATACACCAAACCGATACGCATGCGGTTTTGTTTATCACCTGTTTACTAAAGTGCCACCATTATCGATTTTCTTCGAGCCGACTCGAGCGGGAGGGTTACCAATTGAAGTTAAATCCGCTAGCATATATTGTTAGATGTAAGACATGATAAATACCACTAGAAATATGAATTGGCAAAATCCATATAATATCACTTCGAAATTGTTCTTAAATTTCAAAACAAAACCGCGCTAGTGTAAGTCATTGCTGCTAGATCGAAGTAAAGGTCTCTAGATCTAGCGGAAGTCGCTATACGTATTGGCAGTACTGCACACTGCCGACGGCGATACGTTGTTGACATTGTTGTTGATGTTCCAGTGGAGGGATGAACAAAATATTTTCCTTGTCCAATAATAGCTATTTCATAGTCCCACAGGACTTATTTTGATATATTTATGACCCCTGGTATGAAGGTATGTTGCCAATATAATAATAGAGACAAATAAATAGTTAAAAGGACTAATAACCTAATAATAATGACAAATAAACAATTTACTCTGTGTATCCGAATACTCCCTGTGACCGAACTGGCCATGGCCCATATAGTTCGATTATGGGAGTGATCACTTGTAATGCCAAGCACAAATATTCAATCTTTCGTTGTTTATATTACCATAAGAAATTTACTGAACGCCTGATAATAATACGCTATAAAATGCTTGCAATCAAACTTTCAAGCAATTACAAGGTCACATGCAATTATAAAAAGGTATATTGTAGTCCACAATCTTTGCCAAGCTTCGTTGTTGCTTGTATTATCGTGAGAAATGTACCGTACACCCTGGTTATCGTGAGAAATTTACTGAACGCCTGCAAATAATACGCTATAAAATGCTTGCAATCAAACATTCAAGCAATTACAAGGTCACATGCAATTATAAAAAGGTATATTGTAGACCACAATCTTCGCCAAGCTTCGTTGTTGCTTGTATTATCGTGAGAAATGTACCGTACACCCTGGTTATCGTGAGAAATTTACCGAACGCCTGCAAATAATACGCTATAAAATGCAAAGGAAATTTCTTGTTGAGTGCAATTTTGAGGACGTAATGTGCTCTGAGAGAGAGCGGAGCGGTGATTAGGAGCATAAATTACCTCCTGACCGCTCGCCACGGCCGCCGTGGACCGTGAACCTACTGAGCTTTACTCCACTTACATCTACCCTCCCTCCCTCGCCATACAGGGAATTATATAAGGAAATTACCGTATTTTAGGGTTTTTGCACTCGTGTTGCACGATCGTTGCAAGACAACCAGTGATCGTAGAAGGATGGTTCGGGTGTCATTGGAAAGCTCAATTTACGCCCTTTCAGGGATACATACTTGTATTACGCTCTGGGTCTTGTTTATGCATGAAAAAGAGCACGGAAACAACCCCATTTAGGGTAAAAAAAAAAAACGCTGGGCGGCACAGTGAAATATACTCCACCACCCGCTTGTAAGGTGATAAAATGCTTGCAATCAAACTTTCAAGCAATTATAAAAAGTAAATTGTACTTACCAACACCCACACCAGTATGTTCTTCGTTAGGAACGTCTCCATTTTGCTCAACGGTCTGTGCAACATCAACCACAACATTTGCGACACGCAAATTATGCTTGGGGTGAAAGCCTATGATCGGCATATTTTCGTCTTCCGAGTCATCCATGTAAGGGGGGGTTTTCGTAGTCTTTACTTTTCTTTTCTTTTCTAATGTTCCTGGGCTTTTCTGTTACCCCCTCCTTATTTATTATTTCCTGTTCATTCCATTATTGTGTTTCTTCCTTACTTGATGATTGATCCAACTTATTACTCTGGTAGCTTAATGGCCGTTGCATGCAAGGAAATACAGGTGAAAGAATGCAAATGGTCTAAATGACACAGGATAAATAAAAACACAATATACCGTTTGGTATTCTTAACTATATTAAAACACTGTAAAGAGAAATACACTTTTCACTGTGATACACAAATCAATACGATTATTACTTTAGTCAACCACGGAATATATTGGTATTATTGGCGCAATGAACTACTTCTTATCACCACATCAAAGTTAACTAAAACCCTTCAACAGGTGACCCCAAGGCCACTACCCTAGTAAACACACACTCGGTCACTAGGTTCATAAGGCGTACAACAGCTCACAATGGGGTGAAGGTTAGCTCAAGGCTCAATAACACCAACAGCATCCTGTCTCAGTACAGCCACTAGGTCATGTCCACTGGGGTGGACACAGGACTCTGCACCTGGTCCTTCTCCCTGGACTTCGCTCCTGACCTGGGACCTGGTATTAACATTACCATTAACCCGGGAACTGCAGGAAGACTCTTAACCTCTGAAGTGCGCATGGGGGTAATTAGACACCTCTCCCTGTGCGCATGTATTTGAGGTGTTTCCGTCACTAAAATATTCATTGTACCATTAATAGCATTAATACTTATCCATATGCGCCTATTATGGGTTGATTATAAAGGTATTAACCTGAAACAACAATAAAACGAGTGAAAACAGCGTTTGGATGGTCAAAATCGGAGATATAGCCCGCGAGTTGTATAATGTATGGGTGAGGCAAGCTGCTTTCCCCCAAGGCCACTGAGACACAGTCGATCGATACTCTCTCTCTCTCTCTTGCATTCGCTTGCTATCAGTGATGACCACACCCTCCAACCGGATTTCTAATGTTAGCACGAAAATATACCTCAGAATAAGGGAATAACAGGGAAAATAGGTGATAACTGAAGGAGAGGAGGAAAGTGGGGAAGGAGTGGAGGTAGAGGACTGAGATTTTGCATGGCCCAGGGGCCATTTTTTTTTTTTTTTTTCGATGTCAAAAGTTGATTTTTTTTGCACTCACTCTTAAGAGTCTCCCCGCAGTCCGCCGGGGAAACTCTTAAGAGTCTCCCGTCAGTTCCCGGGTTAAGAGTCAGAGAAAAAAAAAGACTTTAAACATCGAAAACAAAACACATTTTTTTTTTTTTTTTTTTGCCCCTGGGCCATGCAAAATATCACTCTTCTACCTCCCCTCCTTCCCCAGTTTCAGTTATCACCTATTTTCCCTGTTATTCCCTTATTCTGAGGTATATTTTCGTGCTAACATTAGCGAGTTGCAAGCAGGGCATTGTCATCAGTGTTAGCAAGCGAGTGCAAGAGAGAGAGAGAGTATCGATCGACTGTGTCTCAGTGGCCTTGGGGGAAATTGGCGGGAAAGCAGGTTGCCTCACCCATACTGTTATGCCAGGTTTTTACTGGGGTTTAATTAGTTTTGATCAAGTGGGCTCTTCCTAACTGGAGAATTTATATTGTTTTACCACAGACACAGAAAGACAATAGAGGATAATTATCACCAGACGTGTATTCATATTCCGTTTATTTGCACAAGAATATCGCATACGTAAAAGCTAGAACAATAATGGTCAAGAACAAAACAATTAAAGTGAACGAACGAGGCTCCACTACGTCTGACTCGCAAGACTGTACAATAATATTATATCTTGTCTTACTAAGGCTAGTGACATAGTATTTCACAAGCATAACAAAAATTACTCTTTTAACAAACCTGGGTGGAATGACCATGTTTCAGAACTATACCAGGCATCCCGAGATGCTCGTAGTGTATGGCTGGATCATAACAAACCGAGACAGGGACCCATTTTTGACATGTTCACCAGACTAAAGGCTAGATGCAAGTATGCAATCAGATATATAAAAAACAATGAAAATGTATTAAGAAGAGAAGCATTGGCCAAAAACTTTGCTAGCAAAGACACATTGGCCTTCTGGAAGGATATTAAAAAAATGCATAATAGCTGCACACCTCTACCCGTTAGTGTAGATGGGATCTCTGGTACTAATAACATAGCCAATCTTTGGAAAACACATTACCAAACTTTGTTTAACTCTGTTGGGCACCAAGGAAATACCATTGCTGCTACAACAGAGTGTAACAAAGAAGAAAAATATGACACAATTAAAGTTACAAGTGAAAAAATCAAGGCTGCAATAAGTAGGCTAGATGCTAACAAATCCTGTGGTTTTGATGGTATATATGCTGAACATTTGAAGTACTCCTCCACTCTCCTCTTGGAGAAACTCAGCAGTTGCTTTACCAGCTTTCTAATCCATGGTTTCCTACCAGAATCTATGATGTCCGTTACCTTGATACCAGTAATTAAAGACAAGGCTGGCAAAATTACATCAAAAGACAACTATAGACCTATTGCCCTTGCCAGTATTGTAAGTAAGATACTAGAGTTAATCATTTTAGACAGAATCTCAGTGTATATCTCAACTAATAGTAATCAATTTGGTTTTAAAAAGAATCATGGTACGGACCAGTGCATCTACACTCTGAAGGAGCTAGTGGATGGGTACATCAAAATGAACAGCTCTATTTTTGCATGCTTTCTTGATGCTAGTAAGGCATTTGACAGAGTCTGCCACAATATCCTGTTTGATAAATTAGCAACAAGGGGAGTGCCATCCTATATACTGAGAATCTTGAAGTACTGGTACGCCAATCAAACATTTAATGTAAGATGGGGTAACATTATTTCGGATTCCTTTACAGTAACCAATGGAGTGAGACAGGGTAGTATTCTCTCACCTTACTTATTCAATGTATATATGGATGAATTAAGTGATAAATTGAATAAAGAGCAGATTGGATGTTATGGTGGGAATAAAATCATCAACCATCTCATGTATGCTGATGATCTGGTCATTATTGCACCGTCTTCTGCGGGTCTGAGCAAACTTCTTGATATATGTGAATCTTTTGGTAGTAAACATTGTGTTAAATTCAACCCACTGAAAAGTGCTGTTCTTATATTTAGATCAAAATTACTGTATAAAAGTAAACTGCCAAATTTCTCACTCAATAATCAAATTATTCAAGAAGTAAACAAAATAAAATACCTGGGACACATTATCTCAAACGATTGCTCAGATGATGCAGATATCGGCCGTCAGCGCAGACAGCTATATTTACGTGGTAACACCATCTTGAGAAAATTCCACACGTGTAATTGGGAAACTAAAGTCACTTTGTTCCGGACATATTGTTCCTCTATGTACACGGCCCATTTGTGGTGGAAGTATAAGAGAGCCACCATAAATGGTCTGTGTACATCCTATCATAATATACTCAAGATGTTCATTGGTCTCTCTAAATATGAAAGCACTAGTATGGTGTGCACACTGTTGGATGTGCAGTGCTGTCGGGCTGTCATCAGGAGACTGGTGTACAGCTTTTCGCAGCGACTGCAATCCTCCAGTAACACGCTGATTGTAGCTCTTTGGTCTAGTGATCATATCTATGAATCCCGTATTATATCTCACTGGCAGAAGCTGCTGCACACATAGTATGTACTGTAATGTAATATATAGGTCTAATTGAACTATGAGCAATGATCTGTGCAATAGGTGTTAACCAACATTGAGCAATAGCCTTAGTTAGCCTATCTGTGTTATATTGTGACAAAATGTGATATGTGCTCTATTCTGTAAATAGGCCTACTGTATTTTTTATTTTATTGTGTCTTTATTAATATATCTTTGTGTATAATTATTATCTGTGCTCTGACGAGAAGTGTATGTGATATGGACCATTAGGTCGTACTGTATTTATACTGTATCTATCTTATGTGTCTGGAATAAAGAATTATTATTATTATTATTATTATTATTATTATTCTATGCTATATCTAAGGAAGTATTAGGGACCGCTTTCTAACTGAAAGATTACACTTGTCCTGTATTTATTTCAGAGTTAAGAGTAGCACTCCTTTCAATCGAGGATTTACACTTGTGCTTAGAAAGGTTATATAGTAATTATATGTGAACTTGAGCTATTTACCTGCGTAGAGTTGTTCTGGAATTTGGGAGCTAAACGTAATTATTTTCCTGAGGTTAAATCACTGTGTGCTTACGCAGAAGTTAACTTGAATTTATTTGTTATTAATTTTAGCAGAATTATTATCAGTACTTCCCTAATTTCTTTGAGTTTCACTAGAGCTTCCTTTCTCTCGCTTTTATATACGTGCGTAGTATCCGATGTTTCCAGAATACCTTTTATCATATACGCAGTAGATATATTTTAATTACTTTCACTTTCGATCTTTATATACTTTCTCTCTGACAACACGCCAAGTATAATTTCTTTTCACAGTTAGATCTTCTATAACTTTTACGGTATAATAACTTCACTTTTGATGTGTAGAATAATTAATCCAATGGGTGTAGAATTCGTAATCCAATCTGGGGTAGATCCGCTGGCCGTGGGGTTGTCCTGACGCCACTGGGTTCCCACAGTGTAACTCGAGCACTCTGGTTTGGGACCTTAAATAACTAAATTGCCTAGCCCAAGCCGTGACAAAATAGCATCGAGCGAACGCAAGAGTGAACTCCTGTCTACTCTGGTCTTTATAAGTACTTTGATGAATTTCTTGTGGTTTGGTCTATCCTGGATAAAGCTAGTTAGTACCTGACTGTCTGCTTATATCCACAATAGCGCCGGGGTTGAGGTAGGCCGAGAATATTAGATTACTTCACCCAGAAGGCTCTAATAAACCAGCTTGTTGATACCCACTAAAAAGAATTAGTATAATGGGTGACTACAGTCTCGTAATTGTGTCTACGCCTTGCGATCAACTGAACCAACTCTTCAACTGTGTCCTCAACTTTCGAATCTGTCCTTTTACCCGGGGTGTCAAGAACAGCTCTAGATTGAGATGTCGATCCTAAAATCTTCCGTCATAGTCATACCGTTTCTCAGGGCCTCGGGGGTGATATGGTTGAGCATCAGAAAGGCACCTAGGGGTAGGATGTTGTAGGGTGGTTAGTTCCTTGTGGCTTGGAGAGGGGTGATATACTTATTTACTTATAGTGCCATTTCTTGATTAATTTCTCTTCTTCGCTTTTCTTCTTCTGTTGGACTTTGGAATTGGTTATGTTGATGGATAAGTTGTTCCCTGGTGTTAGAGGGCGTGTCATCTCGATGGTAGTAACTCGTGTTGTCTGGGGGCGGTTGTGTCCTTTTTAACTCTGGGGTGAGGTGATATAATATGATATTGTCTTCTGATTTGGTCTGGGGCTGTTATGTGTTTTACAGGCTGGAGGTAGATGGAGTGGACAGTGGTTGCAAGTTTGTAGGTTTGGGGTGTTGCAGGAGAAGTGTAATATCGGCGAGAACTGATCACATGTTATCTTCTGCCCTGCACAGGTATATAATTGTTATCCTAGAGTCTTTGAGTCGACGTTTTCTCTGATGCGGGAGAGGTGTGGTAGAGAGAGAAAACGACTTGTGGTGGTGAATGCTTGGGTAACTGTTTCTCTGTTATTGGTAGAGGTGGTGGTGGTGGTGGTGGTGGTGAGCAGCTATAGGTCTTGGTATGTTGGCTGTGGTGGTGAATATGTTTTTCTGTTATTTCACATACATTATATAACTCGCGGCCTGTATCTCCGATTTTGACCATCCAAACGCTGTTTTCACTCGTTTTATTGTTGTTTCAGGTTAATACCTTTATAATCAACCCATAATAGGCGCGTATGGATAAGTATTAACCCGGAAACTGCGGGGAGACTCTTAAGAGTTCCCCCGGCGGACTGCGGGGAGACTCTTAACCCGGCAAGCGCGATAGGCCTCACGGAAGGCTTCCTATAGGGAACGCGATAGGCCTCACGGAAGCAAGACCATAAAAAAAGCCTTCCAAAAAAAAAAAGGGCCTATCAAAACAAAGGATTTTGTCTCTAGGTGAGATAATTCCCCTCTAGTACTCATCCATGTGTTTCTCACCCCTCCCCCTCCCCTCCTTCCCCACCTTATTCCCCCCTGCCCCCCTCCTCAATTATCACCTATTTATCCTCTTATTATCATCATTTATCGGTTATTTTTCTCTCCCGCGATAATGTAGCACAAGTGGGTTGCATAAAAGATCGTTATGCAACACCCAGACACCGGCACACACCGCCCCGCTCGTCTCAGTTGACTCCCAGACAGCGAGAGGGGAGGGCTGCCTGTGGCTCTCTCTCGCCTGAGATTATGACCGGGTGGCCAATATCTTCGTTTTTCACCACCCAAATGCTTTTCCCACTTATTTTAGCACTCTTGAAGGTTCATATATACATCATATATGTAAAATAAAAGCATACCGAAAACAAATAATGCTTTATATTGTAAATATAACGAATTCTGTCAGAATCTAGGGCTAGAAATGCACAATAACTACCCTAGCACCTAGGTCTATATCGCGCTTGTCAGGTTAAGAGTGAGTGAAAAAAAAAAAAATCAACTTTTGACATCGATTTTTTTTTTTTTTTTTTTTGGCCCCTGGGCCATGCAAAATCTCAGTCCTCTACCTCCCCTCCTTCCCAACTTTCCTCCTCTCCTTCAGTTATCACCTATTTTCCCTGTTATTCCCTTATTCTGAGGTATATTTTCGTGCTAACATTAGAAATCCGGTTGGAGGGTGTGGTCATCACTGATAGCAAGCGAATGCAAGAGAGAGAGAGAGAGTATCGATCGACTGTGTCTCAGTGGCCTTGGGGGAAATTGGCGGGAAAGCAGCTTGCCTCACCCATACATTATACAACTCGCGGGCTATATCTCCGATTTTGACCATCCAAACGCTGTTTTCACTCGTTTTATTGTTGTTTCAGGTTAATACCTTTATAATCAACCCATAATAGGCGCATATGGATAAGTATTAATGCTATTAATGGTACAATGAATATTTTAGTGACGGAAACACCTCAAATACATGCGCACAGGGAGAGGTGTCTAATTACCCCCATGCGCACTTCAGAGGTTAATGCTAGTTATGATAAAATGAATATTTTAGTGATGGAAACAGCTCAAATACGTCAGCACAGGCGGACGTTTCTAATTACCCCCATGCGCACTTCTTAGGTTAATAAAACTGACAAAATTCTATATCTTAATTCATATCAACATTACAAAAGTGGTCAAATGTATCAATTAAGAGACAACAAAAGGAGGATGTACATTATTGGGTTACAGATAAAATTGACTTAGTTGACCCTCAAAAAAATATAAAGAAAAATGGTCTAAATAGAAAACGGAGGGTTGGAGATAGATATAATTGACTTAGTTGACCCTCAAAAATAAAATGGTTTAAAATAGAAAACGGAGTGTATACACACACACGACTCAGGAATGTGGGCTTACATTAAGTAACATACATGATATTGAACTCGACATACAGGATCTTATTGCTGTGATAATACTACACTAACATAATACAATTAACATATTATCTTAATACATAATAAGGTTGGCAGGAAAAATAATATGGAATTTGAAATCTAAATGAGTAACTATCAGACGGAGTGAATAATTTCACCTTCGACCAAGACAAAGGATGTCGTATAATTTCATAGTTACATATAAGAAACTGGGCATAAAAAATTGTCTCAAACTTATCTTAAGTACTTCACAATTCATTTCAACTCACCTTCAACTGAAGGTTTTATCTAAACACAACACAAAGGGAA
The DNA here is from genome assembly GCA_032716605.1 of Paralithodes platypus. Lineage (NCBI taxonomy): Eukaryota > Metazoa > Arthropoda > Malacostraca > Decapoda > Lithodidae > Paralithodes > Paralithodes platypus. The sequence continues at coordinate 22,318,363 of CM064481.1, forward strand.
ATTTATACTGAGTTAAGCCAAATATTTCCCCTTAACCTCTCCGCGGCACACAGGGGTTTTTCTACAGGGTAAGACTGCGCACCTATGATGATTTTGGGACCCATTGCCAATTTCGATAAAAAGTACATCATCGTGTAGGGAATGTTTGCGTGCATCGGCCCATATATATTTGACCCCCCAAAAAATTTCTGGGGGGGTGGGGGAACAGTCCGTAGTTGAAAAATGTGGAGCGAATGGCACCGCGCGGCTAGATTGTCATCGAGCGGCGAGATTTCCCTGCCGAATTTTCACGCGCCCAGGGGATAGAAGGAGAGGGAGGAGGGGGTGGGTTACCGCGTATTATCACGTATATCTCATTTTTTTATCCCTTTTAGGCTATGTAGAGTACGTATACGTGTGTAGGCCACCCATATAACAATGAATATGCCTCATAGTGACCAAAAATTGCAATATATAAGGGAATTATAAGAGAATTTTTAGGCGGGAATGAAGATGTGTTGGAGGTTTGGCGGCAATTTATGAGCTGAGAGTGTGGTTTACGCCATACATATCACTTATATCTTGTACGTAGAGCACTGTCATGCTATAATACAGACTTGTACGTATGTATACGTGCCATATATCAAAATATATACCGCATATAGACCAATTCATGCGATATTTACGCACATTACCAATGAGTTTCTATGCGTGAACCAAGGTGTGAGTGAGTTGTGCTGGGAATGAAAGGGGGAGAGGGTGTGTTACGCCATAAATATCACGTAAATCTTGTATTTAGAGCACTGTCATGCTATAATAAAGACGTGTACGTATGTAGGCGTCCCATATAACAAGGAATATACCGCATATAGACCAATTGATGCGATATTTACGCAAATTGTGAATGTGTTTCTAGCAGACGGAAGCCTGAAAGGGTGGGTGGGGGTGGCTGGGTAGGAGGGAGGCATGCAGGGAGGGAGTGAGTGAGTTGTGGAGAGAAGGAAGGCAGGCAGATCTCTAGATAGATAGCCAGCTTTGTGATAATTGTGGAGGCGCCCGAGGCGTATGGATGTCTTGGTATTTTGAACCTTATGTCTACCAGGTGTCTGGTGTTCGTTGCCACCAAGAGTTCTACAATAACATGAGTCAGGAATGGAGAGAGAGAGAGAGAAACTGAGACATGCGTATGTCGTACGTATAAATGGACTTCAGAATTGCATTTTTATGCAAGCAGACATTGCATTTTAGACACATGTGAAGTACCACAGAAACATGTAGGCCATTGACTGTAAATAAAGTACTATATTATAGACCACCAACGAGGGTGGTCAGTAAACACAGGCAGATTGCCTTTTGTGATAGAGGGCTAAATATAGACTAGTGTCTCCTTACACTTGCGAAAGGGTAGATTGCCACCAGAGAAACTTATACTTATTTATTTCCAAGTAATATGCAATATAAATGTATATTCGAGACCTACTGCAATTATTTGTATGACAGTCATGACTATGTATAATCCAATATACGCGCGTAGGCGAGACATAAGAAAGCTGGTTGAGCAATTTTTGACACCCACACAGTTATTATTCATTTTTATTTACAATATTATACAATACAAAATATGTATTTGTGAAGAGTATTTGATCCATTATTGTATTTATACCAATTTTGTTCCCAGACAGAGCTGCTGTAGCTGGAGCATCAAGGAGCGGCAAGGGTCACCGCTTGACCGTGTGAAAATGAGTGGAGTCACACTGAGAGGGGCAATTTTACTGAGTGTTTGGGCAATTTTTGACAGAATAATAATAATAATAATACTTTATTTCAGACTCACACAGTACAGAGGGGACCATACTGGGGTCCATATATACCTTACAGTAACATAAATATATATAAATATATATAAGCTACTGTACATAGGCTACATAAAATAAAAATAAATTAAATAATACCCAGCTTGCTATCATGTAGTTCACAGCACTGCCTCAACCAAAAACAGTGGTCATCAAACTACTGTGTTACCAAAACCACTGTCCTAATTGTGTACAGTACCATGCCTCACATCATTTAGCTTCCGGTACAGTACAGTATAGGAATATCGGTACTGTACTGCACTATGAGGATCAGTACCGGTATGCTAATTCTGTAGAGTAGCAGACCTGAAATCATTACTTAAGGTTAAATATAGAGCAACTTCCTCCAGTGTGCCTGGATCCTGGAGGTGTACACTATGCTTGGAGTTTGTAGCATTTTAATGATCCTGTTCTCAGAAGTGTTAAGGCGCTGAATGAATTTATATGTTAGCTTTCTAATGAGTGATTTGTAACAGTGCAAGTTCATATAGGCACATAGCGTACTTGTACTCTCATATTTTGAGAGCCCCAGAAACATTTTCATGATATTGTGATATGAGATACTTAGTCTATTCACTGTAATTTTCTTATAGTTCCACCATAGTTGTGCGGTATACATTGGTGAGCAGTAGGAGTTGAACAATGTTATTTTTGTATCCCATGTGCACATATGAAATTTTCTTAATATTGAATTTCCCTGCATGTAAAGTTGCCTTCGCTGACGACCCATATCCTCATCATCTGAGCGATCACATGAAATATAGTGTCCTAGATACTTTACTTTACTTACTTCTTCTATAATTTCTTCATACAAATGGAATTTAGGTAGCTTTGATTTCAATAGAAGGTTAGATTTAAATATTATGATATTGCTCTTTATAGGATTAAATTTGACTGAATGTTCGATTCCAAATTTTTCACATACTCTTAATAATTTATCCAGTCCTGCTCCAGAGGGCGCGATTAAGGCTAGGTCATCAGCATACATGAGATGATTTACAATGGTGCTGCCAATACAGCACCCAGTGCGAGTCTTGTTCAGCTCCAGACTAAGATCATCCATGTAGACGTTGAAAAGATACGGAGACAATATCCCCCCCTGCCTAACACCATTGGTTACGGCGAAAGAGCCTGACAGGATGTTGCCCATCTTACACACATTTTTTGATTAGCATACCAGAAAATAAGTATCCTAACAATATAGCTAGGCACTCCCCTGTTAACTAATTTTTCAAATAAGGTTTTGTGACACACCCTATCAAAAGCCTTACTTGCATCAAGAAAACAAGAGAAAATTGAGCTATTTAGTTTGTTGTATGTATCAATCACTTCTTTCAGCACATATATGCATTGGTCTGTGCCGTGATTTTTTTTAAAGCCAAACTGATTGCTGCTGGTGACAATATATGCAGACATTCTTTCTAGCATTATCATTTCAACTATCTTACTCACCACACTAGCAAGTGCTACTGGGCGGTAGTTGTCTTTTGCTGTAATTTTACCTGATTTATCTTTAATGACAGGAACAAGTATTACGGATATCATAGACTCCGGCAGGACACCATGCGTAAATAGACTGGTGATGCAAAAGAGACAAACTTTTATAAACCTTGGCATGATATAATTGATAATCCCATCAATTTAGAAACGTAAATTGGTGGGATAATTTTTTTTTTTTTGTATATTGTCATTTCGATTGTAGACACGAAGTTTTGAGTGATATTTGGTGTGAGGTCCTGTGGCATGGTTGGTAAGGTCGCGGACTGGAAAACTCAAAGTGTGGTAGGGTAGTGGGATTGAATCCAGGAGGGGGTTATGGGGAAGGTTTTATATTGTCTAGATTTTTGTTGATAATTTTGTTTTTTTACAAGATCATGCCATTGTATTCAAACAATATGAAATATTCATAGAATATATCATATTGTAAGAATACAATGACATGATCTTGTTTTTTTTGTTTTTTTTTATTTTTTTTGTTTATTATCTTAGTAGGTTTGACAGGATTTATTGAAACATATTTATTTTTGTACAATTCATTTGAGGTAAGAAAATAATTATATACACATTACTTAGTCTAATAATAAACATATATATTGATATACTAAAAAAATAAGGCATATTACATGTAAATCTTTGAAACTTATAAACTAAATAATGAAACATACAATTATATAATGTAAAAGCTATATCACAGGGACATCTTTGGAACTTATACATTATATAATATATATGTTACATTATGAGGTAGCGTGATCAATTAGGTCAGGTCAGATAAGGTAGGGCGCAAGTCCAGGGCAGGGCAGGGCAGGGGGCGAGTCCAGGGCAGGGCACGGGGCGAGTCCAGGGCAGGGCAGGGCAGGGCAGGGCAGGGCAGGGGGCGACACTCAATAATTCTTGAAGGTGTGGTAGTCCCTGAAGCAGTCACCCAGGCAGAGTGGAACTTTGCACTCATTGAGGTGACTCTTTTGGTGACATGGGGTTTCCTGACACTGGTGCTGCAGACGGTGCACTGCGCCTGCCTGCGACGAGTGCCAAGCATCTCGGTGTTGATTGGGTAGTGTCTTTCGACACCCAGCTGGATGCGGTCAGGAACGTGATCCCCACGCCATGCCGTACGTCTGTGAGTGGTGGTGCCATACTTCTCCAGGAGTTGGTATGAGACGTTGTACACGAACTCCCGGAATTTCAGCTTCAGGTTTGGGGACATATCCTTCTTCACCAACCACAAGTTGTAGGCGTTGAGCATCGTGATATCAACTAGGTGGAGGAAGAGCTTGTGATACCACTTCACAGTCTTCCTCAGACACTCAACGCCTGACAGCTGACAGTCAGACTTGTCCACCAGGCGCATGTTCTTAGTGTAGTCCACTACCATGTCGGGCTTGTAGATGGTCTTCCTGGTTCGGTAGTGGATTTTGCCAGAATCCATCTGGGCACCTGTGTGGACGGTGGAAAGCAGGTGGACGTCTCGCTTATCCTTCCACTTCAGGGCTATCAGTTTCCCACACTTCTCGAGCTGCTTGAATTTCTGCCCCTTTCGTCGCCTTCTTCGCACATGCCTCTCGCGGTGTTCCTGGGCCAGGTCGTCTTCTGAAGGTGTGTCACTGGAGGAGGCATCTGTGAGAGGAATGACATTACCTGTGAACTTTGGCATAAACTTTCTTGTCTTTCTGACAGTCCCACATGACCCCGTTTGGTTGTCATGAAGAAACTGGCAGAGAGCAGGAGAAGTATACCAGCTGTCAGTGTAGATGATGTGGCCTTTGCCCAGGTAAGGTGCCAACATTTTCCTGACGATGGCACCTGACATGCCCATGGGGTCATTGTCAGCGGCTTTCGGTATGTCAATGTCAGTGCCTGTGTACACGATCATGTCAAGCACTATTCCAGTTTCGCAGTCACACAAACCGAAGAGCTTGATTCCGAACCTATGCCTTTTCAAGGGGATATACTGCTTGAAAACAAGACGTCCTTTGAAGAGCACGAGCGACTCATCAATCACCAAATTGAGGAAGGGGTAAAAGTATTTCCTATACCTCTCCAACAACATGGTGAACACATCCCGAACTTTCCATATCCTGTCAATCCTGTTAGGATTTTCGTTGTCTGCAAAGTGCATAAATCTTAGCAGCAACAAAAATCTGTCACGAGTCATGAACTTATTGAAAGTTGGGGTGGCGATGAGAGGGTCGTGCTTCCAATAGTGTTGCAACACATGCTTCTTGATCAGAGGCATGAGGAACAACAAGGCAAAGAACGTCATAAATTCTTCCACAGTCGTATCCACCCAGACTCGTATTCTCGCTTTTGGAGAAAGGACGTCCAATCTGCCAAACACCCACCTGTAGTAGGCGTTTGTTTGGGCAACGATGTACGTCATTACCTCCATATCGAAAAAAGCGAGGAAGAAGTCGCTTTCGTTCGCTTGATCGTCACAGGGCCAGTCGTCAGTTGTTCCTGACGTCCCAGGATTGAACTGGGGCACGTCAGGTACAAAATTGACCCCGTCAGACCAAGCGAACGAAGGCAGCCCAGGGATCGGAATGTCGTCTGCGTCGCCTTCATCGTCTGAAATATCGCTTCCATGGTCGCGATACAGCACTGCATCATCATCACCCTCCTCTTCACTTGACAGACGATGCCCTTCCTCATTCTCGTCACCGACGTCGGACTCACTCCCACTGTCCACTCCCAAATCCCCCCACCCTTGGTCCCGTGCTAGGGCTTCGTCGTCGAAACCCGGGCTGCCAATGCCCTCCGAATCACCATCAAACAGCAGGGCGGCATACTTTGATGGTGTCAGAGTTTTCCGGGTCAATCCAGCACGTGCGGGAGTCCTATGGACAGGGACAGTAGGGGCGGCGGCAGGGGCAGCAGTGGTGCGTGGCCTTGATGGCAAGATGATGGTGGTGCCTGTCGCCCTTCTCTCTGTTCCTTGGGCAGGGGCGGCAGGGGCAGCAAGGGCAGCAGGGGCAACAGGGCCAGCAGAGGCAGCAGGGACACCAGGGCCAGCAGGGCCAGCAGTCACTTTCCCCTTCCCCTTCCCCTTCCCTTTTCCTTGGGCAGGGGCAGGGGCAGCAGGGGCGGCAGGGGCAGCCGGGCCAGGGGCGGCTGGTGGTGGTGGTAGGGGCACTGTGGCTGGCGTACGGGTTCTCTTCCCTATGCCCGTGCCTTTAATTTTTCCTGGCCCAGCAGGTTCTGCAGCCCTAGGGCGGCATCCTGCGTCACTGGTACCGGTGGCAGTGGTGGTGGTAGTGGTTGTTGCAGTGGCCTGGGTCGTGGTGGCAGTGTCCCGAAACATCAATGACCTCTGTACCTTTGTCGTGCTTGCACGTGTTTTTCCTGCTTTGGGTGCAGGTGTTTCGTCCTCCGAGCTGTAGGGCGTGTCGTACTGGTAGCTAGGGTCTTTAGCAGCCACCCTCTGCCTTCCACGGCGGCTAACACCACCAGAAGGAGGGCTGGTTGTGTCATCAGGGAGCGAGCGTGAGGGACGTGTGGGCTCCATGACTAGTGCTTGGTTACTGGCGCGGTGGTGCTTGCACGAGTGCGGGGCGAGCGTTTGGCGGGGTGGTGTCGAGAGTTGACATGTAGTACTATACCCACACCAATTTTCAGCCGCCTGGCTATAAACGCGCGGTTTTGGTATGCGTTCAAAAGCTCTGCTCTTAAGAGTCTCCCCGCAGTCCGCCGGGGGAACTCTTAAGAGTCTCCCGGCAGCTCCCGGGTTAATCCGCCCGAGGCTGGCGACTGGGAGGGAATGACGCTGGCACTCTCGGCTCTAGGCTCTGTAGGACTCGGGGTCAGCGTCCTTTGTCACAACAATAACCATACCTTGATTAAATGAGCTCCTCAACTTACTTAGAGTCTAATAAAACTTTCAAAGGATAATTGAATTACTTTTATATAATGTAAACGAATTTCAGGCACAAACATGTTAACTATTACTTACGATATCCTAGGTAAGACTATAGTTTTTAAGTTGGAGGTAGGACTCATAAATTTCCACCTGTCAAACCCCCTTGAGGTGGGCACTTGTCGCTAAGGCCTCAGAATCAGGGTGTCACACTAGAGACTCGGTTCAAGCAATTATTAGGCCAAATATCAGCATTATACTAGATTCACAAAGTTAAAGTTATGCTATGCAATTAACTTTATACACCTGGAAGTTATTAACCCGGGAGCTGCGGGGAGACTCTTAAGAGTTCCCCCGGCGCACTGCGGGGAGACTCTTAAGAGTCAGAGAAAAAAAAAATCAACTTTTGACATCGAAAAAAAAAAAAAAATATTTTTATTTTTTTTTGGCCCCTGGGCCATGCAAAATCTCAGTCCTCTACCTCCCCTCCTTCCCCACTTTCCTCCTCTCCTTCAGTTATCACCTATTTTCCCTGTTATTCCCTTATTCTGAGGTATATTTTCGTGCTAACATTAGAAATCCGATTGGAGGGTGTGTCATCACTGATAGCAAGCGAGTGCAAGAGAGAGAGAGAGAGTATCGATCGACTGTGTCTCAGTGGCCTTGGGGGAAATTGGCGGGAAAGCAGATTGCCTCACCCATACATTATACAACTCGCGGGCTATATCTCCGATTTTGACCATCCAAACGCTGTTTTCACTCGTTTTATTGTTGTTTCAGGTTAATACCTTTATAATCAACCCCTAATAGGCGCATATGGATAAGTATTAATGCTATTAATGGCACAATGAATATTTTAGTGACGGAAACACCTCAAATACGTCAGCACAGGGGGACGTTTCCAATTACCCCCATGCGCACTTCAGAGGTTAAATGGCCAAAACAAGTAAATTTCATTCTAATTCCAAAACAACATTGCTCCGATTGTGACACCCCTATTCTAAACTTAATAGAATACCAAACAAATATATTTAATATGTAAAGTTAGAATAATGACCCTCATACCTATTAGACACCATTGGGCCTATTTAATTATTTCTTTCTAGTCATTACAATTTAATATATGTCAACTGATATCTTAATCAAGATAATAACATAATACCGAACATTTCACCTAATCTCAACACTGACTGGGTCATTATTGGGCTTAAAGTGAGTGAACAGAAAAAGTCTTGGTGTAAATATTGCCAAAATCAAGCCTAGTCAATTTAGACCCCTTACATCCACACTATCAAAACTCTCACCCAGACCTTCCATGGTTTCATTCAACAGCCTATTAGAAAGTTCTGAAGAGTTCAGCATGATATCTAGTTCCTGGGCGGCGCGACGCACTAGGGGCCACCGAATCGGACACGGGCAAATCTTGACCTTCCATTACGGCTGCTTGAGGGTTACTGAGTCACGGTCATGCAGTGGGGATGTGTGGGTGGGACCTTGTAGTACACCGCCTGACCACCAAGTTTCGCTTTCCACCTAAATTAGGGCGGGAATACGCCCACGGACTTTAGTCGGACCCCGCCACTTAGTCCAATTTTCTCGATTCGGACTTAAGTCGGGCCCCGATCTTTAAGGGTTGGCCCTTAAGACATTCGTGCTTTGTTTGTTCCCAGATCTGCATCAAGTTAGCTCCTTATTCATTTTTCAATTTGACCTTATGCATCAAGTTAGCTTACCTAGTCATGTTTAGTGGGGGAATAAGAAGAGATCTTTTTGTCTTGTCCCCACCTCTATCGACTGTGCCAGCCTTACTAATTTTGTGTTATACCCATCTGCTTATCATACCTAAACTTAAAAGTTAGCTCCTTATTCATCTTTCAATTGAAACATCTGCATCAAGTTAGCTCCTTATTCATATTTCACATTACCATATCTGATTAAGTTAGGCTAGCTCCTTATTCATCATTCATGTTGCCAGATCTGCATAAAGTTGGCCACATATTTTTTGCGAAAGTAACATCTCTATTCTTTCATCTTTTGTTCACACTTTAAATGACTATTAATTTAATTCTCGATATTATTTTAAATTTGCTTTTAATTCTATATTATTTGTAACTTTAATGTAGCCTACTCTGTGTTGGCTGGTGATGGGCTGGTCTATCAGAGTGAGAATTGAGCGATCTCTGCCATACCCATAGCTTACTCTGACTGTTCCTTTTACTTATATATTTTCTAGATCTCAAGTGACGGCGTCTCTTCCGTGGATTGACCTCCCAATCTGCCAACCCAGAAGTTGGTAGATTGGAAGCCAAAGCGTCACATTTTCCCTTTGCCCCTCAACTTTCTCTTCATAATTGCTGAGGGGCACAGGGTCCTGGGTGGGGCTTTGGTTTCCCGGGTGTTTCCGCACCCTCCTCAGCTCCACGCCATGGAGTAGCTTCGGTCACCCAGGCTTTAATGTGGTAGGCAGGGAGGGTTCTGTTGGGGCGCTCGGTTGTGGCCTTGGCCTTGCTCGGGGCCTTGGGGTTGTTCGGCCAGGCAGCCTGAGGAAAAACAACAACAACAACTCTGTGTTGGTGAGATTATAAATCCTAGTCATATCAAGTACATTCTATATATAGTGTTAGTATAGTTCACCGATATTCTAGCCTGGTCGTACATGGCAAATAGTGCGTCGCTTGTTCGTGTGTGCCTGTATGTTGTTGTTAAGTATCGAAAAGTAGTGTAAAGTGGCTGATTTTGCCATAAAGTTATCTCCAATGAAATCATCATCACAACTGAACCAGTTGACTTAGAGAGCTCTACTTAATGCCATTCTACAGGTAAGAAACACATCTACGCTTGGGGATGAGCGGGAATGCGGAAGCAGTCAGAATACGGTAGCCTAGGCATAGACGTTTTTCGGCCAAAACCCCCGGGTTTCGGGGAATATATATATAATACATAGCCGGGGCTGGAGGGTTAAAACACTAAAATCGGCTTACGGCAGCCATGTAATAACATGGTGAACCTTCATGAAGTTGGCGTGAAAAGGCGAATTTATCGGTGGATGGAGGATGGTTTTTTGTTTACCGGATGACGGTACCACCCTATAACGTTGGTAATTTAATTCATATCTTTCTCATACCCCCTACGTATGATTCAGAAAGCCTTCAGCTTTGCATATACTGTATATGCATATTTCGTACCTAGGCCACATAATAATACGTAATTCGAATACTTACCAAAGTCGGTTTAAGGCCATCCGAATTGTCTCAATATTATCCTATTTTCACCATTTTAAGCAGCTCCTCGTTGTCATAGAAGACGTACAGTTATTCACAATTGTAAATCATGTGTGGAAATGCTGATACTAAAGCTACATTCTCCATATTAGCCTGAAATATGACGAGAGACCGAAAGTCCGCCATTTTTAATCACAGAATGAGAAGACTGGTCTGATAGTTCTAAAAACCCTTACACTATTCTTCGATTATATACGAAAACTACATAAGAGCATGTCAATAAATAAATGTAACACATTTATTGCACAATTCGCGATTTATAGCCATTATTTCCAAGGTAATTACAAAAAATTACCACTAGACATCGTAGTTTGGAAAATGGCTTTGGCTTCAACTTTAACCATATCTTACTTTGAAATACAGGGTGACCTAAAAAAAAATCCCACATTTCAAAGGTAAATGAAACAAAAATGTTTAAAGATAATCAAAATATTATTTGCACACATGAAACTTCATTCAAAACAGTTTTTATTCATAATGTTTTAAAGATGACATCCTCCAAATGGTGGCTGTCATTGTCTATACACGCTTGGAGGCGATTTCTGAAGGCTGCCATGGCTCGACGGGTCATGTCGGGTGGAACAGCGGCTATCTCCTGCTGAATAGCAACCTTAAGGGCTTCAAGAGTTTGGGGTCGATGAGTATACACTCGTGATTAAGGGAAACATTTCCCTAAGCACTTGCAATGATCGTCGAGCTGTGTGTGCCGTAGCTCCATCTTGCTGAAACCACACATCGATCATTGCAAGTGCTTAGGGAAATGTTTCCGGATAGGGTGATCTCGTTGGGTGGCCGGCCCGTTCCCCTGACCTCGCCCCTTGTGATTTTTTTTCTGTGGGGCTACCTTAAATCACGAGTGTATACTCATCGACCCCAAACTCTTGAAGCCCTTAACCCGGGAACTGCCGGGAGACTCTTAAGAGTTCCCCCGGCGGACTGCGGGAAGACTCTTAAGAGTAAGGGAAAACAAAAATCCATTTAAAACACCCAAAAAAAAAAAAAATTTGTTTTTATTTTTGTATTTATTTATTTTTGTTTTGCCCCTGGGCCATGCCAAATATCACTCCTCCACCTCCCCTCCTTCCCCACTTTCCTCCCCTCCTTCAGTTATCACCTATTTTCCCTGTTATTCCCTTATTCTGTGGTATATTTTCGTGCTAACATTAGCGAGTTGGTAGCAGGGCGTTGTCATCACTGTTACCAAGCGTGGGAAAGAGCGAAAGAGAGTCTATTGCGTAACAGTGTCTCTCCAGACAAGGGGAGGGGAGGAGGACAGGGAGGTTGCCTCAGCCATACATTATGTAACTCCCGGCCTGTATCGCCAATTTTGACCATCCAAACACTGTTTCCACTTGTTTTATTGTTGTAACAGGTTAATACCTTTATAGTCAACCTATAATAGGCACATATGGATAAGTATTAATGCTATTTATGGTAAAATAACGATGTTAGTGATGGGAACAGCTCAAATACGTCAGCACAGGAGTGTGGTGTCTCATACCCCCCATGCGCAGCCGAGAGGTTAAGGTTGCTATTCAACAGGAGATAGCCGCTGTTCCACCCGACATGACCCGTCGAGCCATGGAACCCTTTTACTGTACTTAGGCTATGTATAATCCACTGTGGGAGAATAATTTTGATCACATTTATAAAACCCGATATTAAGTAGGCCTAATAGGAAAAACACCCATTCTAATCAATCTCAGAGCTCTTTCGGACATCCTCACTGTTTACAAACGCCTTCTGTACTCTGTAGCCTATGCAGTATAATCGATAGGTTCAATGTTATTTTAATATCACAAATTTTGTTGATATATTTGAAGATAAATATTGAATCTATATGCTCTAAAGATCATAAGAAAATTTGTTTTAACCCTCGGCAAAACCTAATAAAAAAGTATGGTACTAAAAAAAAAATTTGTAACAAGGTTGTCAATACGGTACATTCAGTTATCGATAGCTCTAAAGATCATATGAAAATGTGTTAAACCCTCAGAAAAACCTATTATAAAAGTATGGTAGTAAAATTTAAATCTCGTAACAAGGTTGTCAATACGGTACTTTCCCGTTATCAATGTATAATCAAAGCTGAAGATTGCAGAGTAAACACCGTAGACTTCATCGACTTTTCTTTCACCTTCGTATAATCGACAGCCAATTTTTTGTTTTATTTACTAAGGGATTAGTACTCAACCAGCGGGGGTGTGGGGGCGGCAGGCCCCACCCATAATACTAGGTTAGGTTAGGTAAGGTTGTTAGGTTAGGCTAATGTCTTTTCAAATCAGTATGGAAAGGGGTGGGGGGTCTCAACATCGATCGATAGGCCTAATGGGGAAAATAGGTTTTCCCGAGATTTCTAATTACAGTGGACTGTCGCATCTAACGCATTTTGATCTAGCGAATTTGCATCCAACGGCCCTTTTGGAGCTCTACCCTATCTCAATCTAACGAACCAAAATCCATATCTAACGGCAATTATTCTGGGTGCCCGGTATAAATTTTCCAAATTTCCCGCCGATCCCTGAAATTTCCCGCCCTCCTCCCTCCCTCCCCGTCATTGTCGTCAGTCCAGTCCAGTCCGCGCCGCGCCTTAGGCCTACATTACTCAACCCAACTCAATCTTTTGTTGTGTTACTCGCCCCAACCTTAAGCTTTTGTTGTGTTACGCCTTTTGTAATGTCGACCCAATCCTCAGGTACTGGAGAGGAGAGTGGTGAGAATGGAAATATGCATGAAAGAAAGACAAAAGTACCAGTGAAGAGGGTTACGCGTGTTGGAAAAAAAATGAATAAATATACGGCAGAGGATAAAGCGAAAGTGATTGAACTAGCCTAATTGAAAAAGGCCTCAAGAACTGTGAGATAGTGAAAATAACTGGGTTTCCCGAGGGGACAGTGCGTAACTTTAAGAGACAGAAAACTTAAATTAAAGCCTGCAGATGATGCAACTGCTGTAATTAATTGCCTAGGAACATTCAGTACATTTTCTGCTACGTCATGGGAAAAATTAAGCCACCATGCTAATAGTGAGAGATTGTAAAACATCTTTGGCAAAATAAAATCTTTAAAGGGTTATATTTATTAGTGGCACCTTCATCATTGACGATGCGCCTTAACATTGTTTATGGCCAATCTTTGAACTCAAGCTTGTCTTTCAAACTTCCCGCCCGGAAGAGATCAAAATACGATTGCCACACATCGTGAGCGAAACGCTCTTAAATACCACTCACAGACTCGTCCTATATGATGTGGGTACCACTACTAGAAAAAACTAGTAAAAAATAATAAAATAAAAAGATTAAACTTTGATCTTAGCGTTGCGCTTCTCATACGTCTGTTGTTTGGGTACGCTTCGCTTCCCTCCTCGAAGCGCTTGTTCCTCCTTATTTCTCCCAGTCCCGCTTGCTACGGACGTGTGTCCCTGGCGCTCTTGCCTTTCCTTGTTCGTCATCTCCCCTTGTTTATGGTGAGTCTTTGCTCATTTGTACATGCTATGTGCTGAGGTCAGGTAGCTTATCGACTTGTGTAGGCCGTGAGTGTTGAATGCGGGCCCTGGAGACTGTTTTTCAGGGTCTAAAGTAAACGTGTTAGGCAGAGTCCTCGTTGTGATAAGGCGAGGCTCCCATATGTGTGTTTTATATTCCTAGCTCATTATTATTATCACTGTTTAGTCATGAGGCTTCTTATAGGGTGAACCGGGGCCTGTTGTTCGGTCCATTTTGGGTGTTCAACAAGTATGCCACGTGGGGTAGTGCTCGTGGATTGTCTCACTTAGCTGAGGGATCCTGCACGGAGCCATGCTACTCTTCGTGTTTCTACGTGTTTGTGTGGTCATCGCTGGATCGCAGGTTTGTGCTACAATAATTAATTCATCGCCATCTGCCCCCATCTAGTTGGCCTCATGTAGGTTATTTTTATATATGGCGAGGGTGTGTTATTATTGATGTATTGATTATTATTCATGTATAACCATGCCATGTATGTACACGTTGTTCATTCCAAATTGGAGGTTGGCCCTTCCGGCGGGATTTTTATAAAGTAAGACTTAATAACAACGTGCCTCTAGTTGTTTCGCGTGGTTTTTCCGCCGGGAAACATCTACGAGTTATGTTAAAATTCAAAACACCCGCGTTTGGTACTGGGTTGTAATGGATTTTGTCTGTTTTGTTCACGGCGTCTAGTTTGATTCTGGCTGAGCCGGTATGTTACTAAAATTGTGTTCCGAGAGTGTCCGGCTATGCCTCCTCCTTTATCACAACTTAATCTCCGCCGCAAATAACTTAACAGATAAAAACGTTCGTTGCTTGGTACATTCGGGCGTTTATCCTGGGGGTGCATCGTGGGGAGCCACGTCCGCCGGGATATTAACGGCTGAGCCGAGAAACAAACTCACCCATACCTATCTTGTATCTTTCAGTTAAACTGTTTTGCTTTCTTTTGAGCGACTGGTCCGGCGGGGTTAAGAATTAATATCCATAGTAGCGCTGGCCGCCGGGTTTAGTTCTTGCATAACAAGACGGGATGAGGTCAGTGCTGGTCACTTTGGCAAGAAGTTATATAATTTAAGTAGCACATGGAACTACTCACTTATATTTTTGAGGAATGTACTTAACGTAAGGGGAACTAAGATTGTATAGTGCTATTCAATTCTTCTTTCTTTTTTAACGTGGAGATTTTATTGAAATATTAGCTTTTCCAGCCTAGCGTGTCCTTATGAGCATTGATTCTTGAAATTTTCTCACAACAGGTTCGCATGTGGGACACCTAGGAGGATCTGCAATCTCCTTGGCGGGAGGAAGTTAAAATGGATAAGAGTGCTTTCTCTTTTTGTAAGGCTTTAGGGTGTAACAATTTAACAGTTATCGGACACACCCTTTGTTTGAAGTGTGTTCCTTGCCTAGACCGTTCACGTGGCCGTTGGCTTTCCCAATCGTGCCCTCATTGTTCAGCCCTCCGCAATGCCTATTTGAATCATGCTGATAGTCAGTGTAAAACTATTTTACTTCACATTAGGTCTGATTATGTAATGTACTGCAAGACCGTCGCCCATAAATCTTTGCAACTGGATGACCAGATTTTAGATGACTTGTTGAAAGGGGCTTTAGTTACTTAACCCCCTGGGGGTCCTTCTCGTGACACTTCCTCCCGCCAGCCTAAGCGACCAAGGACCGTTGATCCGCCGGATACACCAGCTTCGTCTAGCCGGCGTGACAGGTCCCGCTCTCCTAGACCAAGACCCAAGTCGCCTTCTGATGACCAAGCGACTAAGAGGTCCCGCACTGAATTTGACGCCGCACTGGCTGCCGGCGATGACAAGTCCAGTAAGAGCAGGTCTAGGAAGTCCTCCTCTACGTCGAAGAAGGCAGCTAAGCCGCCTCCCAAGCCGGTCAAGTCTTCGTCACACATGGAGGCACCAAGAGACACATCTAGTCATGTCTCCGGCCAATCTCACCGGTTCACTATTCCCCACAATCCGCAGCCAGAACCTAAGGTCGTGCCAGTATTAGGGATAGAAAGGAGTAGCAGTGTGTGTTCTAGCCGGCAGGAAAATGATAGCTCTTCTGACTAGCAGCCCTCAGGTCATGGCCCCTTCTTGTATGACATTCCGGATCTGAATCTTAGAGACATTTCTGAGCCCTACGTTCTCGATGACTCACAAACAGAAACACATGACACCGCTGCCCGGGTTGGCGAGTCTCGGTTGGGGACTGTGCTGGCCCCCCCGACCCGGTCACCGGGTCCTAACCTACACCAACAAGGAGTACACGCCGAGGAGCTGGCGTCTGGCCAACGCCCAGCTTCTCGACAATCTGGAATGCAGGAGTCAGAGATGTCCCGGTCTGCGTCTCAGTCTGATCAAGAAAGTGGTATTTATTTAGCTAAGGACCAATTACAAGAGTTATTTGACTTTATGAGACAGGTTAAAGGCGAGCGACAGGTAGTAGTTCCAGTACCAGTGGCCCCGGTGGTGCGACCTCTAGGGCAAGTACCAGTGCAACCTCAAGTTAGTGTAACTTTACCTCCCCATACTGTCACTACTCAGGCTTCCACTTCGGGTGCCACAGCTCTGTTACCGTCCAATTTGAAATTATTTTCAGATTTGCTACCTCCCCCACTCGATAAGTCTATTCCTGGTAAGAAGGGCCCTATGCCACTTTTATACGGACCAGACACATCTTGGTCAGTTGTGAAGCCTTTACACCCCGAGGTCGCTCAACCCACGGTTACAGGAGAGTCGCCTGTGCCGGAACATTGGGTTATCGAGGCAAGTGAAGCGAAAAAGTTGAGGGCCAAGAACCAGTCTGGAGAGGTACTTGATGTTGTCGTCAGGGCCATTCCTACATTTTATAATCCTGATTATTTTGTCCATATGCAATCACCTGCCTTGCCTCCCGCCTCCGCCGGAAAACTTTTTTCCGACTGGACTAAATCAGATGGGTTTAATGATTTAAAGCTGTTACAGGGTTTGACCCCAGAATTAAATGCAGTACCCTTCAGGGACTCTCATGGGTCTTCTTTAGTTCATCTTCTGGGTGGGGAGTCTAGGCCATGGGTTGCTTGAGGACAAGAGGCCCAGCTGTTCGCCAGTACCATTACTAACAAGAGCAGTCATCAGCTCCCGTCAGAAGACAATCACTGGTTTTCTATGCCGGTAGGCAAGGCGGACGGGATACCACAATACATTTTTGAATTTTTGGGTGCCCCTAAACTATCTTTATGCCAGTTACCTGAACCTTTTTGTCCCCCAACACAGGTACAGATCGATAAAGACTTTAAAATGAGGCAGAAAGCCTGGAGACTGGCGTCCCAATACCTACTCAGCCGCCAACTAGGGGCCTCTCTGGCCAGGACGACTGAGTCGGCAACGGACGCCGGGACCCAGAAGGCTCTTTCACTGACCAGGCGTCTTCTTCTCCAAAATTCCATTCAGTCTCTTGGCGACGTCCGGACCGCTTTCTTTGAGGCGGTACGGGTCCGTCAAGACCTGAGGGTGTACTTGGTGAGGAGGCTCCCGGCGGAGATTGGTAGAAGACTGATTTTGTCCAATGTATTTACCAAAACAATAGCCTCCGACGATGCCTGGCGCACAGCCAATTTCTTATTAGACTCACAAACTGCTACCACTTTCAAGTCTAAGGGTGAGCCTCACTGAGCAGCCATCTAAATCTAACTTTAAAGCTAAGAGTTCCTTTCGTGGTCAAGCACAGTCATTCCAGTCATCAAAGACTTACACCACCCCTGCGAATAACGGGACCCCTAGAGGGCGAGGTCAATCCAGGGGTAGAGGGCGTTGGTTCAGGGGTTATTCTAGGGGTAAACTCAGTAGTGATGGTAGCAAGGTCTCTCATCCCCCCCAGTCCAAAATCAGTCACATCCCTCCTCTTCAAAAAACTGATAACTTACCACAAGGCTCTCTCACTCCCAGTGCCAAGGCAAGGTGAGGCGGAAACGAGAGTAGTACTGCCGGACAACACCAGTTATGCAACTGGCAACTTCCGAGATTGTCATCGGGCATGGCCCCGGCGAACATGGGCAAGGACAGTGGTCCGCAAAGGCCTCTCCTGGTGGTGGTCCCGGCGACCCTGTTTACGTATCCCCACAAAATTAAATCTTGTTTCATTGGAGGTGGGATTAATCGTCACAGAGATGGCCCAAAAGCAGATCATTATCCCCAGTCCTGCGTCACTGCCCGTGTTCATATCCCGGTTGTTTTTGGTGCCAAAAAGGGACAGTGTTCAGATGAGGCCGGTGATCGATCTCTCATATCTCAACACACACATTCACAATCAGTCATTCAGGATGCTGACTGTGAATCAGATCAGATTGACACTCCCGCCGCAAGGCTGGATGTGCTCCATCGATCTGACAGATGCCTACTGGCATGTCCCAATCAACAAACGTTTTCAAAAGTTTCTAGCTTTACGGAACGGGGATCAAACGTTTGTCTTTCAGAGAATGCCCTTTGGATTAAATCTAGCACCCCGAGTTTTCACAAAATTAGTCCGACAGGCTTTGCTACCATTGCTCAAACTGGGACTCATGGTGTTATGGTACCTAGACGATTGGCTAGTGGTAGCACAATCCAGAATAATATGCCTTCAACATGTTCAACAGGTATTAGATCATGTAGCTGCCTTGGGGTTCAAGGTGAACTTAGCAAAGTCCTCCTTGATCCCCACCAGGAAAATCCAATGGGTGGGCTTCTCTGGGATACCGAGTTACTTACTCTGAGTCAGAGCGAAGACAACCGTCAGAGATTTCGGAGGAAACTCTTTCGGTTTCTTCATGCTTGGACAACAACGAGGAGGATCTGGGAATCTCTGGTAGGCTCCCTCAATTGGATACAGCTGACGGTCCCGTTAGGTCGTCTGAAGGTCAAACACATTATTTTGGAAGGAAACAGGTGCTTTCCGCTGTTGTCAGCGGAAACACTGCGGAAAATTCCAACTTTAATCCACAACCTTCTGGTGGCCTGGGCGAAGCCAGAAGTAATACACTCCTCCTTGACATGGACAGCTCCGCCTCCAACGGTCTGGATAGATACAGATGCGTCAGGTACCCGGGGATGGGGTTACCAGTCAAACCTAGGACATCAGGGTCAGGGTCTATGGTCAATTTCAAATCATCTTCATATCAATGCCAAGGAGTTGCTAGTCCCCTTATTCTTTTTACAGGAGCACGGCATGAGCCAGGCGGGAAAGTCTTTTGCCTTCAGAATGGACAACTTGACTGCAGTGACATGCATTCAAAAGCAAGGGTCAGCGAGATTTCGAGTGTTACAAGGGTTGTCGGAAAAGATCGTTCGACTAGCTGCAAGGCTAGAGATTTATCTTCATGCAACATATCTGCCCGGCGTGGCGAACGTGTGGGCGGATGCTCTGTCTCGGAGACAGAGCACTCAAGTAGAATGGGCTCTCAAGCAAAACATCTTTCAAAAGATGATTGCCGAACCCTACCATCCACAAGTGGACTTGTTCGTGTCAGAGGCAACACACAAGCTACCTCTGTACCTCACACGTCGGAGTCAGACTCCGGCGGGAGGTCCAGACGCATTTCTGGTAGAGTGGAACAAATGGAGCTCCATTTATCTATTTCCACCTCCAGACGCATCCTTAACCTAACAAGTGCGCATGGGGGTAATTGGAAACGTCCCCCTGTGCTGACGTATTTGAGGTGTTTCCGTCACTAAAATATTCATTGTACCATTAATAGCATTAATACTTATCCATATGCGCCTATTATGGGTTGATTATAAAGGTATTAACCTGAAACAACAATAAAACGAGTGAAAACAGCGTTTGGATGGTCAAAATCGGAGATATAGCCCGCGAGTTGTATAATGTATGGGTGAGGCAATCTGCTTTCCCGCCAATTTCCCCCAAGGCCACTGAGACACAGTCGATCGATACTCTCTCTCTCTCTCTTGCACTCGCTTGCCATCAGTGATGACAACACCCTGCTTGCAACTCGCTAATGTTAGCACGAAAATATACCTCAGAATAAGGGAATAACAGGGAAAATAGGTGATAACTGAAGGAGGAGGAAAGTGGGGAAGGAGGGGAGGTAGAGGACTGAGATTTTGCATGGCCCAGGGGCCAAATTTTTTTTTTTTTTTTTTTTCCGATGTCAAAAGTTGATTTTTTTTTTCACTCACTCTTAAGAGTCTCCCCGCAGTCCGCCGGGGGAACTCTTAAGAGTCTTCCTGCAGTTCCCGGGTTAATGTGCAAAGTAGTTCACAAACTACGGGGTTATCGAGGCATGGTCTCGATGATCACGCCGTTGTGGCCGGCTCAAGTTTGGTACAATCAATTGAAGGCGTGGTGCGAGAACCCGGTGTCGCTCCCGATCTCGTACTTCCACTTAAGACACATTTGGAAACCTCAAGACCTCGCTGACATTTGCCTTATGGACATTCAGAAGGCCAAGTGGCTAGGCCAGTTTAGGGAATCCGTGACTCACAAATTGATTAATCAATATGCTAAATCAACTAAAAGACAGTATCAACCTCACTGGAAGTCGTTTACTACTTTTTTTTTTTTTTTTTTTTTCTATATGATTGAGGGAGGCAAAAGGCAGAACTGCCTATAACGAGTGCCTCCCCCATAGTTGAAACAGTGACAGGGCCAAAATCAAGGGACGTTCGAGCCAAAATGCCTGGACACACAGTTTGAAGCAATTTAAGTCATAAGAAGAGGGAAAGACTGATTCTGGGAGAGAGTTCCAGAGCTCAGCTGTTGAGTAGAAGAAAGACTGAGAGTAACGTTTCACTCTCGGGTTGGAGAGTTGCACAGAGTAGGGGTGGGATTGAGTTGCAAGAAGGGTACCACGTGCCCTATGTAAAGGAGGTGGTATACACTGGGAAAGCTCTGAGGAACACTGATTATTATAGTAGCTATAGAATAGCGAGAGAGATACAACATTGCAGCGGAGAGAGAGAGATTGCAGAGAGTTGGTGAGTGGACGGGAGTTAATGATACGAAAGGCCTTCCTTTCAACTTTGTCTAGGAGAGCGGTGTGAGAGGAACCTCCCCACACATGTGAACAATACTCAATACAAGGACGCACTATGCTCCTGTACAGAGCAAGAAGCTGTGCAGGGGAAAAGAACCCCCTAAGGCGGTTGAGCACACCCAGCTTCTGGGAGGCTGCCTTAGCAAGACTGGTAATATGGTCCTTCCAACTGAGAGCAGAAGAAAAAGAGACACCAAGAATATTGAGAGAATATGAAGGATTGATTTTTGTATTGTTGAAGAATAAGGGATAGTCCGCTGGGAGTTCCTTACGGGTAGATAGATGGAGAAATTGGGTTTTGGAAGCATTAAAGGTAACAAGGTTTTCTCTGCCCCAATTGGAGATAGTATTTAGATCAGCATTTAAGAGTTCTATGGCTTCATTACGTTTGTCATCGAGGGATTGCTGTCTGGGGCGTTCTGAAAAACTAATGGAGTAGTGTAAGGTTGAGTCATCTGCGTATGAATGGATGGGTTTTGAGGTACAGTTGAGGAGATCATTTATAAAAATTAGAAAGAGAATAGGAGATAGGACAGAGCCCTGAGGAACACCGGAATTTATAGGGTGAGGAAGTGAACAATGGCCGTCCACAACCGCGGCTATGGAACGGCCGGAAAGGAAATTAAAGACAAAGGCACAGATGGAGGGAAAGAAACCGAAGGAGGGTAGTTTAGAAATTAAAGATTTGTGCCAGACTCTATCAAAGGCTTTCGATATGTCTAGTGCAATAGAAAAAGTCTCACCGAAGTCCCGAAAGGAGGATGACCAAGAGTTAGTAAGATATGAAAGAAGATCACCAGTAGAGCGACCCTTAAACCCTCTGTTCCCGGAAGGGCTCTTGAACGCCCATAAAAAAGCATACACGAGCTGCCCGGAAGGGCTCTTTAACGCCCAGTGGTTGAAAGCCTGTGAGCTTGGTGTGCGAGGCGTCGGTCCGACTCATGTAAACAACAGCCGGCTGGACCGACGCCCCGCATCTCCGGCCACAAGAAGGAGAGCGTCGCTTGTTCGTGTGTGCCTGTATGTTGTTGTTAAGTATCGAAAAGTAGTGTAAAGTGGCTGTTGTTGCCATAAAGTTATCTCCAATGAAATCATCATCACAACTGAACCAGTTAACTTAGAGAGCTCTACTTAACCCGGGAACTGCGGGGAGACTCTTAAGAGTTCCCCCGGCGGACTGCGGGGAGACTCTTATGAGTGAGTGAAAAAAAAAATCAACTTTTGACATCGGAAAAAAAAAAAAAAAAAAAAAAAATTGGCCCCTGGGCCATGCAAAATCTCAGTCCTCTACCTCCCCTCCTTCCCCACTTTCCTCCTCTCCTTCAGTTATCACCTATTTTTCCTGTTATTCCCTTATTCTGAGGTATATTTTCGTGCTAACATTAGCGAGTTGCAAGCAGGGTGTTGTCATCACTGATGGCAAGCGAGTGCAAGAGAGAGAGAGAGAGTATCGATCGACTGTGTCTCAGTGGCCTTGGGGGAAATTGGCGGGAAAGCAGATTGCCTCACCCATACATTATACAACTCGCAGGCTATATCTCCGATTTTGACCATCCAAATGCTGTTTTCACTCGTTTTATTGTTGTTTCAGGTTAATACCTTTATAATCAACCCATAATAGGCGCATATGGATAAGTATTAATGCTATTAATGGCACAATGAATATTTTAGTGACGGAAACACCTCAAATACGTCAGCACAGGGGGACGTTTCCAATTACCCCCATGCGCACTTCAGAGTTTAACGCCATTCTACAGGTAAATAACACGGCCAAGCTTTGGGATGCGCAGGAATGCGGAAGCAGTCAGAATAACAAAGATACGGTAGCCTAGCCTAGACGTTTTTCGGCCAAAACACCCGGGTTTTGGGGAATATTTATGTAATGCGTAGCCGGGGCT
Source organism: Paralithodes platypus (assembly GCA_032716605.1). Classification (NCBI taxonomy): domain Eukaryota; kingdom Metazoa; phylum Arthropoda; class Malacostraca; order Decapoda; family Lithodidae; genus Paralithodes; species Paralithodes platypus. The sequence continues at coordinate 22,341,238 of CM064481.1, forward strand.
GGAGGGTTAAGGAAGCCATACTGGCGATCTGAGAGCAGATTATGAGAAGAGAAACTGATCAACAACAGTCCTCGGTGGCTCTGGTTTTTAATTATTTAAATTAACTCTTTGAAATTCAAAAGTTATCAGTTGTCACATTAAGGAATCACCTCACAGCAATTCGGACACCTTTTATAGACTTAACAGGCCTGTCTGTGCCGGAGGCGGAGGAAAAGGGTTTCATGAGGTCTTGCTTACGGCTTCGCCCCCCTCCTCGTCAACTCACACCCACCTGGTCACTTGATCTGACCCTTGAAATGCTTCAATCACGTAAATATTGCCATGACCCTCCTTTCGAGTTAAGACTTAAAAAGGCAATTTTTCTAATGGCATTGGCTACAGGTGACAGGGTGTCTGAGTTGGCGGCGATGACTTCGGAGCCAACTTGTTTACGGTTTTCGAGGTGCAACATGAGTGTCCATATTACCCCTGCTCCTAACTTTATTGCAAAAAATGAACATAGTAATCATGTATTTACAGAGTTTGAAGTTCCAGCTCTGAAACAGGGCGATCGGCACCATTTACTTTGCCCGGTACAGTCCCTTATGTTATTTATGCGGGGTTCCCGGCCGTCACAGGCGGGCTCCCTCTGGGTTTCGCGGACAGGTAAACTTCTTCAAAAACGCCGGCTAGCTGCATTATTAGTAGAGGTGATTCGGGAAAGTAATCCGGGCGTGTTGGCTAGGGCGCACGATATTCGGAAGTGGGCGGCGTCACTCAGATTCCTCCACAATTACTCTCTCGATGATATTCAACAGACCCAGTTGTGGTCATCTAATCATACATTTCTAACACGTTACCTGTTCGTGAATCTCATGAAACCTTCTCGTACATGTGTAGCATTAAGGCAGAAAGTCTAGTATTAAGCTATTTTGTAAAGAAAAAGGGGGGGGGGGGGAGTATCCTAGCTAAGGACTCTAACCTGCCTCTTATGTGGTACAAGATATGACGAGAATGAAAGGTCATGTGATAACCCATTCCTTAGACTAAAATAAGTCTAGTCAGGAAATGTTGTATGTTTACTTTATAGATGCAATAGAGTTTACAATATACTCATTAATCTTAAGGATTAGGATTAAAAGAGAGAGTACAAATATTTTGTAAGATAGTCCCTGGGGCCATAAATATATAGGCCAACATATTATCAGTATTGATAAAAGATTCATATATTTATGCATTCTAAGCTATATGTATAGTTTATGTGTTTCACCAACTGTTCTGTCAAACGTAAAGATTTAGTAGTAGCCTCTACGTTCCAACGTAGAGCTATATACTTATCGTATAATTTTGCTCCGCTCTAGAGCGGGCAATTATCGAAATCACTAGCGCGATAAAACGATAACATCTAGAGTAGCACCTTACTCTCTCTACTAGGTACGTTGTACATACTTTGGAGGCCACTATTTGAAAAGGAAAATAAGAAAATATTGATGAGAAAGAAGAGAAAATTACAGGATTTTAGGATATCTGGCTCCTTCAGCCGTCTTGACGGATCCACCCCACTACCCGACAGGGTTCATTGGGCATTGCTTTTCGCGCTACTCAAGCCTTCACACTCGCTGTTTTCTATGCGCCCGATTTTTGTGCTGCTACTCCTGTCGCCTACCCTTTGGGTGAGTTGTGGGCCTTATTTATGGTACCTAAGGTTATTAGACAGATAATCTGTGATGTAGGCATGCTTCAAATGGGCTCTTAGGTGTGTTACTTTGAGTATGGCGTCGAAACTGGTTGGTCACGCTTCTGTGCATGTGTCGCCCTTCGGCGAGTGTTATTATTTAGGCCTTTGCCTGTTTTTATCATCATTTTCACTTGCGGTGGCTTAGGTTTGTTACCTGGTCGGTTCTATTACGCATTGTGCTTATTTTCTGCATTCATTGCGTGGTGTTTGCGAAAAGTTAGGCTAACTTGTGCACTTTCGTTTGTGATGAAAGGGGCATAGCCCCCCTTGCCTTGACAGGTTCTTTTGGCCTTATGTTTTGCTTACCTTCACATGAATGTTTTGCATTGGCACTGTGTTTTTTGTTTTTATCTGCCACTCAACCGAGGCTAGGCCCCCTGTTAATAGCCTAACTTTTAGTTGGAGGGGGGCGCCAGGGCTAGGCCTCATGTTCCTAGCCTAACTTTTTAGAAGGGGGAGAAGGGACTTTTGGTAGACCGTCATTGTTGCCTCGTCGCTCTTGCTTGCCGATCTATGGTTTTACTAAACCACCTTAGGCTCGCAGGGGTATGACGCTTTGGTTTTACTAAACCTTCTGTGGGGCACCCTTTTTTCGTCTGACACTCGCTCCCGCGCTGTCTCTCCCTTATTTTGTTGGCGCTCCCCTAGGCCTTGAGTTCATGGGACACAGTCTTCCCCTTAATTGAACTCCCTCATACATTGAGGTCCCCGCGGCACGGTCTTCACCTCCTTTGAGCTCTACGATGCCTTGAACTGTCGTCCCTTCCACCCTTTTTGGTGACGCGGGTCTCTGGGAAGGGCTCCGCGCCCGCTCCGCCCTGCAGCATGGACAAATCCCGCTCCAGGTCGGTCCTATGCTTCCGACATGTTCTCTTTTTTGGCTGCTGTGGTCGGGTCACTCTGGACCCGCTCCGCCCTAGGATGGTACTTTCCATCTCTAGGTCGGTCCTCTGCATCGCACTGTTTTATTTTTGCTCATGCAAGCTCCCCTGCCAGCTGTCCTGCTGTGCACTTGGGTTGAGCCTTTTGGTTGGTATTTACCTCCATCTCCCTTTCCGCTCGAGGGCGGACAAATCCGCTCTGGAGCGGACATCTCCGCTCTGGTGCAAGCATCTCCGCTCTGCAGCGATGTCTATTCCGCTCTGGACAGGGCCCCCTTGGGCTCCTTCTTCACTTTGGCTTCTACACTGGGTCTCTCCTCCACCTGTTCCGCTCTGGAGCGGACACCCGTCCCGCTCCTGGTCGGTCCTAGTCCTTCCCTCCTGCTGCCCTAGCCGTCATGTTTTCACCTGGTTCTACTCTACGATTGTTCCGCTCTGGAGCGGACGCCAGTCCTGCTCCAGGTCGGTCCTAGGCCTTGCCTTCTGATGCCCTGGCTCTCTTGTTCGCTGTGCGCATGCCTTTCTCCTTTGCCTCGACTGCCATTGTCATGCATGGATGCCCCGCTCTGGAGCGGGAGGGTGTAGTCCGCTCTGGAGCGGGTCTGTCTGCTCCGCTCTGGAGCGGACTTTCCCTCTCGGCCCTGGCACTACTTTTTTGGCCAATATTGCCTTGTTTGTACTTGGGGTTTGTCGGTTACAGTGTCTCATAACCTTCTCCTTTACATCAGGCTGTGTTCCCGCTCTGCGCTGCTGGGTCCCTTGGCCTGCCATCTCCTCTTCGGTCCCTTCACCCTCAGGTACCCTTTTCGGTTCTTATATGGCTGTCATGCTTTATTTCAGGGTGTTTGAACCTGCACCTTAGTCTTTTCTGACCTGGGCTTTTGGGGTTCTTCAGACTGTTGCTGCTTATAATGTATGCTTGGCCCTCCCACATGGGGAGGTCCGTCTCCGTTCTTCTCCACATGGGGGGGGGGGTGTTATTACTTTTCTGTACCTATCATAATGCATGGTATCTTTTGTGTGTTTTTTGCGCATACTGTCATACCTTCCTTCAATTTATGCGTCTTCTTTCTCTGAGCTTCGTCTGGGACGTCTTTCATTTCTCCCTTCGCTTACTGTGCGGATGTCGCTCCCTGCCTGCGCGCGCCATGGGTGTGCCCGTCTGGCTATGGGAGCTGGGCATACTGAGTGCCCCGCCCATGCTGCGTGCTACTGCCATGATGGCTTCCCCCCAGACGGTGTGGCCCGTGTCTCGTCAACGTTATGACGATTGAGTCTCGCCCTACTTCATAAGGACCATTTACACCGGGTCCCCCGCTTCATGGATGAAGGGGTTCGCGCCTTGCTGAACCTTCCTCTGGTGTCTCCGCGCCCTGTGGTCCCCGCTTCGCAGGTCCCTCAGTCTGGTGTGTCTCCGTTATCGGAGGACACAGCGGGGTCGATGCGGCACCACTCAGCTTCTCCACGTCGCCGGAAGTCTTCGACGTCCCGCCGCCCTGCTGCTTCCGCCCCCACGTCTCTGGGCTCGACGACTTTTCGCCCTAAGATGGCGATGCTTTCCCCGGTCCGTGTTCCTGATGGTGTTTCGGCCTTCTCACCTGGTCGTCGTACCACCCATGGGCTGCTCAGGGAGATTGGGGCATCGCAGGCCGCCGGACATCTACCGTCGGCTCCTCCGCCATCGTTGCCGTTGGCTCTGCTACCACCGTTACCGCCTACTCCACCTCCTACGAAGGCGGGGGCTCTGTTTGCTTCGGCCTCTCCTCTTCTTGTCCGCGATGGTCTCCCGGATTCTCCTGGCTTTGTCGGGTCTGACATTCCGTGTGGCCTGCCTTCTCCTGCTCGGAAGAGTGGACCCGTACCTCTGGCAGTGCAAGGCGCCAGTGTGGCGGTTTTAGGGTCTGGTCAGGTGGGGGCTGCCTGGGACTGAGTGGCGGGAGCGATGAGGTGTACGATGCCGTAGTGGTTGAGGACTCGCCACGGGAGTCTTTCTCCTCTACTCCGTCGCCTCGTCGGTCGCCCAGCCGTCGGAACCGTCGCCGGACCATCTCTTCCTCTTCCTCATCACCGACCGAAGACCCTGGATGGGTCCTTCCTATTCGGACCATCCAGGAGGCCCCGGTTAGGGCTGAGGAGGCTAACGCTGCACGGTTTGCCTCCCTGCACGGGGTGCTTGCACTGATGGCGGGAGGCTGGGAGCGTCCTCCTCCCATTCCTCCTGTGCTTCAACCTTGCGTTTTGGTTGTTCGACTCTATTGCCTCCTAGGCTTGCTCTTGCTTGCCTGTCTCCGGATTTACTAACCCTTCTTGCAGGGCCCCAGTTTTCGTCTGCTTCCAGCTCCTGCGACACAGTCTTACCCTCCATTGACCTCACCAATACCTTGAGTTCCTGTGCCGCTGTCTTCACCTATATTGAACTCACCAATACCTTGAGGTTCCTGAGGCGCAGTCTTAACCTACGTTGAGCTCTCCTCTACCTTGAGGTTCCTGCGACACGGTCTTACCATACATTGAGCTAGCCAATACCTTGAGTTCCTGAGACACAGTCTTCACCTCCTTTGACCTCGCTCGTACCTTGCGGTTCCTCCGGCACAGTCTTCCCTACATTGGGCTCCCCAATGCCTTGAGGTTCCTGAGACACAGTCTTAACCTCCATTGTGCTCACCATTCCCTTGGGATGTCTTTTTCCTTCCACCCTCCCCGGTGCCGCTGGTCTCTCGGACGGGCTGTACTCAGCTCGCTCCGCCCTGGTGCGTGGATGACTCCCGCTCCAGGTCGGTCCTATGACTAGACACATTCTCTTATAAGACCGCTCCCTTTATTACTGCAATCTGCCTGACGTCCTTCAACGGTGTCTTTGGCTTTGCTGAGCGGGACCCTTTAGGCCTCTCCACTTCAGTTGGGAATGTTTTTATTACGGGCCTCTGGCATCTGGGCTAGGGCCTCACGGGGCCCGTTCCGCCCTAGGGTGGGCTCTATCCTCCTCTCGGTCGGGCCTATGCTTTGCCTCTGTTCTTTACCCACGGACGCTCCCACGTCAGCTGTGATGCTAGACCATTCAGTTGGGACGCTTGGATGTACAGTAGGGTCTCACATAAAACGAGTTTATGGTCGATAAACGAGGGCGTTTTATGCGATTTCGTTTTATGTGAACACAGCATTTTGGTGGCGCAATATCGTCAATGTTCACTGTAAGCGAAAATTTTCGTACAAAGCGAACGATATTTCGTACGTTTTGTACGATATTTCGGCGTTTTATATGAAAGCGTACGATATTTCGTACGTTTTGTACGATATTTCGGCGCTCTATATGAAAACTCCTCGGATTTGCCTCACTTTGGCGGCGGACTCGTTTTATGTGATCACATTCGTTCTGATCGAAAATTAAATATTAATATTTTAGGTCGGTCGTTTTAATCGAGACTCGTTTTATGCGAACACGTTTTATGCGGGACCCTACTGTACGCATCTGATGTTTTTACCCAGGGAGGCTCCCACGTCGGCTATCGTGCTAGACGATTCTTTTGGGCCTCTTGGATGTTCCTGGCCTTTCACCTTTACTGGAACCTACGGGCCTCTGACGTTTGGCTACCCTACGCCCGCTCCTCCCTGGTGCGGCACCTCCGCTCTGGAGCGGTGACTGTCTTTTTATTTCCGTGGATGCTTCCACGTTAGCTGTCCTGCTAGTCTATTCTGACGGAACTCTTGGGTGTTTTCCCTTTCACCCTTCCTGTTGCCTCAAGCCTCTCCCATCCGACTGCACTACATCTGCCCCGCCCTAGAGCGGAAATTCCCGCTCTTGGCCAGTTCTCTTCCATACTTCTCCTGACACCATCCCGGTTCCTCACCTGTCCTATGCCGCTCTCCGCTCTGGAGCGGGGCTTACTTTCTGCTCCAGAGCGGGATTTCCGCCCCAGAGCGGAGCGGGCCGTTCGGGGCCCCCTCCACTCTGGGTCGGTTCTCGGTGGACTTTGCCTTGCCTATGGATGGGCCCTCCGTTGCAGTCATTCATTTTACTACTGTTGCAGTCATTCATCTTACTACTGGCTCCGTCTCGCTCCCTTGCCTCCCTAGGCTAGGTCATTCATCTTCCTACTGGCACCATCTCGCTCCTTTGCCTCCCTCGGCCTCCTGGGCCGCTCCTGCAGCATGCAACGCTCTCCGCTCTGGTGCGCAGCTTCCATTCCGCTCCAGGGCAGTGAGGGCCCTTCCTCCTACATTCCGCTCTAGAGCGGATTTCCGCCCCGGAGCGGAGGGGCCCATTCTGGACCACTCCACTCTGGGTCGGTGCTAGGGTGCTTTGCTTTACCTCTGGATTGGGACTCAGATGCAGTGGTTCACGGACTTCTCTTTTTTATCAGACTGTGCTCCCACTCTACTCTGATGGTAGAGTGGAGAAGAGGCGTCTTCTCCTCTTCAGTGCCTTCACCCTTTGGGTATTCTTATTATCCTCTTCAATTATCAGGCTTTCATGCCTTCCTTCTGGGGATTTGCACCTGCCCCTTGGTCTTTTCTGACCGGGTTTTTTTGGGGTTCTTGCTCTTGCTGGTTCGCCTGGTCTCTCCCTAACCCTCCGCATGGGGGGTCACTCTTCACCCCTCGCCTCGCACAGGGGGGGGGGGGGGGGGATACTCACTTTCATGAAAGGTGCTCCATTTTCGAGGTGTAGTGAGCACTTTTGTGCGTCCTTCGGCCCTTGTGCCTGTTAATTTTCAGGAGTTTTCTTCCGGTATTTGTGCACCCATGAATTATCCTCCTGTATAGCCCTCCGTTCGAAGGGTCCCCTTTTTCGTCCTTTCCTTCCTACACAAGGGAAGGGGGTAATCTCCTGTCACGGATTTACCGGTTTTTCACATTATTGTGCTTACACACGATTCCTGGGCTTCCTACATGGGACGGCAGTAATTTTTTCCTTTCCGATTGCGAGGAGGATATCACTTCCTTCCTGCGCACACCATGGGTGTGTCCGTCCTGCCATGCCCGTTGGACGTAGAGTGTCCTCCCCTTATCTCATGCTACAGCCGCGATGGTTTTCACCCTCGGAGGTATAGATCGTGGCTCGTGGATATTGTCCTTTGTGTCTCGTCCTCTTTCCCCAGACACGGATGAGGCAAGGTCTCGCCTCTGCACTATGTAGTCGGGAATTGCTCTCTATGTCAGGGACCCCTTCCATTGGATTCCACACTTCGTAAGACGGAGGGGTACGCGCCATGCGTCCCCTTACCTCTGCTGTCTCCGTGGCGCCAGGCCGCCTTTCCTCCTGTGCCTCGTTCGGGTGTCCTCGCGGTTTCCGAGGACGCCGAAACGACGGTGTGACGTCGCTCTCCTTCCCCATATCGCTGACGATTCCTGACTCCTACGTCCGGTTCATGCCATACATGTGGCTCTGGACGAGGCTCGGGAACCCGTCACACTGCATGCAACCTCCCTGCCCGGGCCTGCCGCCCTGTGGGCGGATGCTCTTGTCGACAGGACAGGGCGCCCGGGTAGTATGGTATTCCCAACACACCGTGTTCGACGACCTGGCGGCCTCCTGGAGTGTTCCGCAGGTGGCCTGGTTCGCCTCATGCGAGGCGACCGGGTTGCCTGTGTTCCTGTGCCGCTGGATTACTCCTCCGGCGGAGGTACCGGTCGCGTTTAGCAAGGACTGGCGCAGGTGGCGGTCGGTTTATGTGTATTCCACCAACCGCCGCCCTTTTTGATGTGCACCGTCCTCCACAGGCTGAGAGGGTACCAGTGCTTCGTTTGGTTGTCGCGCCCATCCGGCCGGCCCAAGCCTGGTCCGCTCGGCTGAAGCGGTGGTACCCGAGTCCAGTTCCCCTAGCGATCTCCGATTTCCTCTTGGTATCGATTGGTGTCCTAGGGACCTCATTCGCCTTCACATCGTGGATGTTGTGAGGCAGGGTAGATGCCTCAGTTTAGTCGATCTTTGACTGTCAAATCCTCTCCCCTGGATTCATTTTACATGGCAGACTTACGGATCTCACTGACACAGTTTTCCTTCTAGGTTCCCTACCCATCACGGACGCGACCATCGGTGGCGTTCGTGTTTCACTACCTCCATTGGTTAATATTGAGAAGCGTCCCAACATCTGCACCACTCTTACGGACCGCCTGTCGGCCATTCGGGTACCGTTTGAGACTTTCACGGGGTTGGTCGTTCCTTCCTCGGACTTGGGTTCTTTTTGCGATCCTGCTTTATGCTTTGTCCGATGCCGCGTCAGCTTCCTCTTCAGTGGTTTCTGGCGGAGGCTCTCAAGCTGCTCTCGTCTGCCTCTTACGCTCATTACCCCACGCCTGAACACTTCCGTGACATGACATTGTTCTTTATGGCTTTGGCGATGGGTGAAAGGGTCCCCGGAGATGACTGCCAGGTCTCGGGACCGACATTCCTTACATCGTTCTCCCGTCCTTGAGTCTGTTACTTTGGCTCCGTCTGTTCGTTTGGTTGCTACAACCGTATGCGACACTCCCGTTTTTATGCTTTTCCTGTACCAGCTTTCAAACATGGTAGGGTTCATCATCCGTTATGCCCGGTTCAAACCCTGCATCCGTATGTGTACTCGACCAGGCCAGTGTCGGGGTTGCCTTTACGGGTGGCGCCTACGACCTGTAGGAGACTAGGTCGACGTGCTGTGGGACTTCGCCTGTGTCGGTAGTTTCGGGCCAGTAACCCTTATGTTCTGGACGCAGCTCATGTTGTCCGTTCGTACGCTGCTGCGTTCAGATTTTACATAATCTTTCTCGACCGACCGTTGCCGACACAGGGCTTTGGTCTTCCCCCACCACGTTTGTCTCCTCCTCTCTGGCCATGTCGACAGGCAGGCCGGGACGTCCTTGTCGTGCGTTGGGCCAGCAGGTTCACTCAGGGTCTACCTGCAGCGTTCCTTCTGTCTCTTATCCTTCTCCCTTCTTGTTCTTCTTTTATTGGGGGAGGGGGGGGGGGGGGATTGCACTATACCCATACTTGCACCTAAGTTAAAGGATTAATAACTAGGTTAAGATTTTGATATAATTTCTTGTCTTAAAGTATCCTACATTCTGTTGGTAGGTCTTGGCCTCATACCACTGAACTTTTCTCATGGCTTTCAGTGCTGGTCACTGTGTATGCTCATGTCTTTTCTCGTCACCCCCTGTACGGTCCTCCTCTTCGACGTATGTCGGTATTTACTCATTACATTCTGGGTCTTCCTGCCTTCGTCCGGAAGGAGGGGGGGGGGGGGGGGGGGCATCCTGGACTTCATATTTTATGATGAAATGCAGCATTCTTTGTCTTAGGTTAGTTATCCCATGGCATAAGACTTGACTGTACTTGACCTCTCTTGATATGCACCTGTCAGTACACTCTTTCTATAAACTCTCTTGTTTAAGTCGGTCTTTCCATGGTCCTGATATTTCCTGAGGCCTAAAGTTTGTGTTTTCAGCTTGTATGTCCGCCTCCAATTTGGTACTCTAGCTCTACATTGTAACATAGAGGCTACTACTAAATTGGGAGGTTTAACGACCCTCCCAATACCAAATGAGGTAAACCTCCTATTTGGTCGTAGCCTCGGAGTATCCAACGTCATAGTATCCCGCCCTCGCGCCGTACCCCTGCCCATCCAATCTTGTCTCTTGTAACTTGATACCGGGAATGCCCAATGAATCCTGTCGGGTAGTGGGGTGTATCCGTCAAGACGGCTGAAGGAGCCAGATAGGATGGCCTAAAATCCTGTAATTTTCTCTTCTTTCTCATCAATATTTTATTATTTTCCTTTTCAAATAGTGGCCTCCAAAGTATGTACAACGTACCTAGTAGAGAGAGTAAGGTGCTACTCTAGATGTTATCGTTTTATCGCGCTAGTGATTTCGATAATTGCCCGCTCTAGAGCGGAGCAAAATTATACGATAAGTATATAGCTCTACGTTGGATACTCCGAGGCTACGACCAAATAGGAGGTTTACCTCATTTGGTATTGGGAGGGTCGTTAAACCTCCCAGTGACAACACCGCAGGCTACCTATAAGGAACGCCGCCTGTAAATCCTTTATTATTTTTATTAAACTGATCTTTTTAGTACGTGTTTCTTTGGACCTCCATAATTTATTAGTGGTTAATGATGTTCATGATGAATGTCCCCATCCAGTCTTGAGATATCAGGCGCATCGCCAATGATGAAGGGGCCACTAATAAATTATAGGTTTAAGTCCCGAAGGGAAGAAGGAAAACCTAATATTTAGTAGTGGCCCCGGAATCATTGACGATTTTGGCCCTCCCTTCCATCCCCTTCCTATTCATCTGCTATGTTTTGAGAGTCTTGATATATCAGATAAGGAGGAACAAGGGCTTCGAGGAGGGAAGCGAAGCGTACCCAAACAGCAGACGCATGAGAAGCGCAATGCTAAGATCAAAGTTTAATATTTTTATTTTATTATTTTTTAGTAGTTTTTCCTAGTAGTTGTACCCACATCATATAGGACGAGTCCGTGAGTGGTATTTAAGAGCGTTTCGCTCACGATGTATGGCAATCCGACCATAAACTTATCTCTGTCACCTGTCCTATTTCTCCAGTACGGCCACCCGATCCTCCTAGCCGGCGGTGCTTGTGGCACTTTGGCGCTGCCGACTGGGATGCTCTCCGGCAGTACTTCTTTGATTTCCCATGGAATTATTTCTGCTTCCGTGGCCGGGGATCCTCGGAGAGTGCTGAACGCATTACCGAGGTAATCCTATCGGGCATGGAAGCATACATTCCATTCTCTTTCTCTCAGACTAATGCTAAAAAATCTTGGTTTACTCACGCCTGTTCTACTGCTGTCCGCAATAAGGAGGAAGCATTCAAACGGTACCGACGCCTTAAAACTCAAGACTCATTCTTCCTATGTTTCTGCCCGGAATCAAGCCAAATCTGTTCTTCGACTTGCCAAACACTCTTTCATCAATATTAAATGCACTGAACTATCCAACTCTAGCTCTTCCCAAGCTTTCTGGCTTCTAGCCAAAAACCTCTCCAACAATTTCTCTTCCTCGTCTTTCCCTCCCCTTTCCCACTCTGATGGCACAACCATCACTTCTTCCTCTGACAAAGCTAAACTCTTCGCTCAAACTTTTGCTAGAAACTCCACCTTGGATGATTCCGGTGCTATTCCTCCCTCTCCATCCTCCTCTCTCTTACTTATGCCTAATATCCTAATCTCTTCTAAAGATGTACATTCTACCCTCTCTGGGCTTAATACTAATAAGGCGTACGGTCCGGACGGTGTTCCTCCTGTTGTTCTCAAAAACTGTGCTTCCGTGCTGACTCCCTGTCTAGGCAAACTCTTTCGTCTCTGTCTATCCTCTAACGTCTTCCCTTCATGCTGGAAGTTTGCTCACATTCAACCTGTCCCAAAGAAGGGTGACCGCTCTCAACCCTCCAACTATCGTCCAATTGCTCTCATCTCTTGTCTTTCTAAAGTTTTTGAAACTATTCTTGCTTCCAAATTTCTTAGGCATTTCTCTTCTCATAATCTGCTCTCAGATCGCCAGTATGGCTTCCTTAACCTGACAAGCGCGATATAGACATAGGGGCTAGGGTAGTTATTTGTGCATTTCTAGCCCTGGATTCTGACAGAATTCGTTATATTTACAATATAAACCATTATTTGTTTTCGGTATGCTTTTATTTTACATATATGATGTATATATGAACCTTCAAGAGTGCTAAAATAAGTGGGAAAAGCATTTGGGTGGTGAAAAACGAAGATATTGGCCACCCGGTCATAATCTCAGGCGACGAGAGAGAGAGACAGGCAGCCCTCCCCTCTCGCTGTCTGGGAGTCAACTGAGACGAGCGGAGCGGTGTGTGCCGGTGTCTGGGTGTTGCATAACGATCTTTTATGCAACCCACTTGTGCTACATTATCGGGGGAGAGAAAAATAACCGATAAATGATGATAATAAGAGGAAAAATAGGTGATAATTGAGGAGGGGAGGGAGGGGGGAATAAGGTGGGGAAGGAGGGGAGGGGGGTGGGTGAGATTTACATGGATGAGTACTGGAGGGGAATTATCTCACCTAGAGACAAATTCCTTTGTTTTGATAGGCCCTTTTTTTTTATGGAAGTCTTTTTTTATGGTCCTGCTTCCGTGAGGCCTATCGCGTTCCCTATAGGAAGCCTTCCGTGAGGCCTATCGCGCTTGCCGGGTTAAGGGTCGCTCTACTGGTGATCTTCTTTCATATCTTACTAACTCTTGGTCATCCTCCTTTCGGGACTTCGGTGAGACTTTTTCTATTGCACTAGACATATCGAAAGCCTTCGATAGAGTCTGGCACAAATCTTTAATTTCTAAACTATCCTCCTACCCTATAAACTCCGGTGTTCCTCAGGGCTCTGTCCTATCTCCTATTCTCTTTCTAATTTTTATAAATGATCTCCTCAACTGTACCTCAATTCCCATCCATTCATACGCAGACGACTCAACCTTACACTACTCCCTTAGTTTTCCAGAACGCCCCAGCCAGCAATACCTCAACGACAAACGTAATGAAGCCATAGAACTCTTAAATTCTGATCTAAATACTATCTCCAATTGGGGCAGAGAAAACCTTGTTACCTTTAACCCTCCAGCCCCGGCTATGTATTATATATATATTCCCCGAAACCCGGGTGTTTTGGCCGAAAAACTTCTAGGCTAGGGTACTGTATATTTGTTAATCTGACTGCTTCCCGCATTCCCGTGCATCCCCAAGCGTAGCTGTGTTATTTACCTGTAGAATGGCATTAAGTAGAGCTCTCTAAGTGAACTGGTTGAGCTGTGATGATGATTTCATTGGAGATAACTTTATGGCCAAAACTAGCCACTTTACACTACTTTTGGATACTTAACAACAACATACAGGCACACACGAACAAGCGACGCTCTCCTTCTTGTGGCCGGAGATGCGGGGCGACGGTCCAGCCGGCTGTTGTTTACATGCATCGGACCGACGCCTCGCACACGAAGCTCACAGGCTTTGACCTCATGGGAGTTTAAGAGCCCTTCCGGGCAGCTCGTTTATGCTTTTTTATGGGCGTTCAAGAGCCCTTCCGGGAACAGAGGGTTAATGCTTCCAAAACCCAATTTCTCCGTCTATCTACCCGTACGGAACTCCCAGCGGACTATCCATTATTGTTCAACAATACAAAAATCAATCCTTCATCTTCTCTCAATATTCTTGGTGTCCTTTTTTTTCTTCTGCTCTCAGTTGGAAGGACCATATTACCAGTCTTGCTAACGCAGCCTCCCAGCTGGGTGTGCTCAACCGCCTTAAGGGGTTCTTTTCCCCAGCACAGCTTCTTGCTCTGTACAGGGGCATAGTGCATCCTTGTATTGAGTATTGTTCACATGTGTGGGGAGGTTCCTCTCACACCGCTCTCCTAGACAAAGTTGAAAGGAAGGCCTTTCGTATCATTAACTCCCGTCCACTCACCAACTCTCTGCAATCTCTCTCTCTCTCCGCCGCAATGTTGCATCTCTCTCGCTATTCTATCGCTACTATAATAATCAGTGTTCCTCAGAGCTTTCCCAGTGTATACCACCTCCTTTACGTAGGGCACGTGGTACCTGTCTTGCAACTCAATCCCACCCCTACTCTGTGCAACTCTCCAACCCAAGAGTGAAACGTTACTCTCAAACTTTCTTCAACTCAACAGCTGAGCTCTGGAACTCTCTCCCAGAATCAGTAATCCCACCCCTACTCTGTGCAACTCACCAACCCAAGAGTAAAACGTTACTCTCAAAATTTCTTCAACTCAACAGCTGAGCTCTGGAACTCTCTCCCAGAATCAGTCTTTCCCTCTTCCTATGACTTAAATTGCTTCAAACTCCGTGTGTCCAGGCATTTTGGCTCGAACGTCCCTTGATTTTGACCCTGTCACTCTTGCAACTATGGGGGAGAAACTCGCTATAGGCAGTTCTGCCTTTTGCCTCCCTCAATCACATAGAAAAAAAAAAATCGTATTTTGATCTCTCCGGGGCAGGAAGTTTGAAAGACAAGCTGGAGTTCAAAGATTGGCCATAAACAATGTTAAGGCGCATCGTCAATGATTCCGGGGCCACTACTAAATATTAGGTTTTCCTTCTACCCTTCGGGACTAAAACCTATATTATTTGATTTATTACAAAAACTTCCATTTCGTACAAAACTTGTATAATATTGTAAGTATAAAAATTCCTGCATATCTTAAAACCTTATTACTTTGATTATATTATATCAGAAAAACAATTAAATATAAGTAATTTAAGGAGAAAAGATAACACATTTTCTATTAAAAATCACAATTTATACAAAAACAACAAAAATGCTGTCAGTTGCAGACATGATGCCCAAGTCAGCTTTACCCTTGCTTATTTTCAACAAGCTAGACACTTACTTACTGAACATGTGGTGGCCTGCTTGGCTGAGGCCTAACCTAGGGGGCACACATAATAGATGCCAACTAACCACTTTTTAATGTAACGAATAGCTCCTACTCAACGAGACAGAGAAAGGGGCGAGGTAATGCGAAAGTGGTCCCGGACCCTAAGAATTGTAACTTTAAAGGTTTCTGTTCGGGCTCTGTCTCGAGTCGGCCACCTCCAGCAATGGGGTATGTGCCTGAGTATATACATAGCTAAGTGGATCAATACTGCCTCTTGAAATAATACATAATACCATGGTATATAATGTAGAGTGATCATGTAGCTAATAATTGTGATATCATCAAGAATATATAGAGAGAAACAAACACTAGATGCATTTAGTAAATTTACCCAGTGGTCATTCTATGTCTCTGTCCTCTGAAAAGAGTTGCCAACTACAACAGAGTATTACTCTTAACCTAAGAAGTGCGCATGGGGGGTATGAGACACCACACTCCTGTGCTGACGTATTTGAGCTGTTCCCATCACTAACATTGTTATTTTACCATAACTAGCATTAATACTTATCCATATGTGCCTATTATAGGTTGATTATAAAGGTATTAACCTGTTACAACAATAAAACAAGTGCAAACAGTGTTTGGATGGTCAAAATCGGCGATACAGGCCGGGAGTTACATAATGTATGGCTGAGGCAACCTCCCTCCCCTCCTCCCCTCCCCTTGTCTGAAGAGACACTGTTACGCAATAGTCTCTCTCTCGCTCTTTCCCACACTTGGTAACAGTGATGACAACGCCCTGCTACCAACTCGCTAATGTTAGCACGAAAATAGACCACAGAATAAGGGAATAACAGGGAAAATAGGTGATAACTGAAGGAGGGGAGGAAAGTGGGGAAGGAGGAGAGGTGGAGGAGTGATAATTGGCAATGGCCCAGGGGCCAAAAAAAAAAAAAAAAAAAAAAAAATTTTTGGGGGGGGTGTTTTAAATGGATTTTTGTTTTCCCTTACTCTTGAGAGTCTTCCCGCAGTCCGCCGGGGGAACTCTTAAGAGTCTCCCTGCAGTTCCCGGGTTAATAGGTACAAAGGATAAGCGGATACAATAAAGGATAAAATGAGTCCATAGTAAAACCCTATAAACCTATTTAGATGAAGAAATCAGAATGGTTAAAGTGGGGGTAGAATGAAATAATTTAATCAGTCATACATGTATATAAAAATGACCACAAATATACTCAACTGATATTCCTAGTCTATGTGAGAAGTGAGGATCTTCAACATACCGTATACAGTACATTTCAAGAGACAGAAAGAAAACCTGAGCTGTTCCTAGTTGATGTACAGTACTAATGTTTAAGAGGCTAAAAATGTCGGTAGACTATAAAGATTAGTTTACAATGTCACTTAACCCGGGAACTGCGGGGAGACTCTTAAGAGTTCCCCCGGCGGACTGCGGGGAGACTTTTAAGAGTGAGTGAAAAAAAAAATCAACTTTTGACATCGAAAAAAAAAAATATATATTTTTTATTTTTTTATTATTTTTTGGCCCCTGGGCCATGCAAAATCTCAGTCCTCTACCTCCCCTCCTTCCCCACTTTCCTCCTCTCCTTCAGTTATCACCTATTTTCCCTGTTATTCCCTTATTCTGAGGTATATTTTCGTGCTAACATTAGAAATCCGGTTGGAGGGTGTGGTCATCACTGATAGCAAGCGAATGCAAGAGAGAGAGAGAGTATCGATCGACTGTGTCTCATTGGCCTTGGGGGAAATTGGCGGGAAAGCAGCTTGCCTCACCCATACATTATACAACTCGCGGGCTATATCTCCGATTTTGACCATCCAAACGCTGTTTTCACTCATTTTATTGTTGTTTCAGGTTAATACCTTTATCATCAACCCATAATAGGCGCATATGGATAAGTATTAATGCTATTAATGGCACAATGAATATTTTAGTGACGGAAACACCTCAAATACGTCAGCACAGGGGGACGTTTCCAATTACCCCCATGCGCACTTGTTAGGTTAATTACTTGAAATGTTATATTTTTTTTTTTTTTTTTAATTATTTTTTTTTTCTTTGATTATAATCGATTAAAAATCACTGGATTAAAATGGTTTGATTTTAATCATGCCAACCCTGCTGTATATATATATATATATTAATTTTTATATAAATTATATAATTTACTCTTGATATAACACTTAAATCATTTTAAATACAGTATATTTCATTATGATTTAAATCATGATTTTTTTACTCTGATTTAAATTGATTTAAATAATTGTATTTAAATAAAAACAACCCTGCTGCTGCAGCCGCCAACACTGTGAACAACCGCAGCAGTGCAAGTACTGGTACTAAGCTGGATACACAGGCCTAGTTTGCCTTTTTTCCAGAGGATCTACTGTAAGATACTGTAAGTTTGTCAAATTTGAGTGCAAAATGTTGAACTGCATAATCGTTGATGGAATATTATGAAAACTGTCAATTCAAGCTGCAAAATTAGAGTATTATTATAAACAAATCATTTCCGTATTAGGAAGAACCGAGTTTATCATTATATATCTATTCATATTCTGTATCTGTATCCAATACTGGAGGCCTACTACCATCAAATACATTATACACGGTGTATAATTTTGATATGTCTTGCGAGGTGGTATTTCCGAGAAAAATATTTACCACAATGATCACACTTAAATTTCTTTACTTCTGAATGTATTAGTGAATGCTTGGTAAGGTGACTATTCCGTGTGAAACATTTATCACACACATCACATTTAAATTTCTTTACACCTGAATGTATTAGTGAATGCTTGGTAAGGTCACTATTCAGTGTGAAACATTTATCACACACATCACATTTAAATTTCTTTACTCCTGAATGTATTAGTGAATGCTTGGTAAGGTCACTATTCCGTGTGAAACATTTATCACACACATCACATTTAAATTTCTTTACTCCTGAATGTATTAGTGAATGCTTGGTAAGGTCACTATTCAGTGTGAAACATTTATCACACACATCACATTTAAATTTCTTTACTCCTGAATGTATTAGTGAATGATTGGTAAGGTCACCATTCTGTGTGAAACATTTATCACACACATCACATTTAAATTTCTTTACTCCTGAATGTATTAGTGAATGCTTGGTAAGGTTACTATTCTCTGTGAAACATTTATCACACACATCACATTTAAATTTCTTTACTCCTGAATGTATTAGTGAATGCTTGGTAAGGTCACTATTCCGTGTGAAACATTTATCACACACATCACATTTAAATTTCTTTACTCCTGAATGTATTAGTAAATGCTTGGTAAGGCCATCATTCAGTGAGAAACATTTATCACACACATCACATTTAAATTTCTTTACTCCTGAATGTATTAGTGAATGCCTGGTAAGGTCATTATTCCGTGTGAAACATTTATCACACACATCACATTTAAATTTCTTTACTCCTGAATGTATTAGTGAATGCTTGGTAAGGTCACTATTCAGTGTGAAACATTTATCACACACATCACATTTAAATTTCTTTACTCCTGAATGTATTAGTGAATGCTTGGTAAGGCCATCATTCTGTGTGAAACATTTATCACACACATCACATTTAAATTTCTTTACTCCTGAATGTATTAGTGAATGCTTGGTAAGGTCACTATTCCGTGTGAAACAATTATCACACACATCACATTTAAATTTCTTTACTCCTGAATGCATTAGTAAATGCTTGGTAAGGTTATTATTCTGTGAGAAACATTTATCACACACATCACATTTAAATGTCTTCACTCCTGAATGTATTAGTAAATGCTTGGTAAGGTCACTATTCCATGTGAAACATTTATCACAACGATCACACTTGAATGCCTTTAATCCTGAATGTATTAGTGAATGCTTGGTGAGAGTAGACCTCTCTGTGAAACATTTATTACACACATCACATTTAAATTTCTTCACTCCTAAATGTATTAAAATATGTCTGGTGAGGTTGACCTTTACAGTGAACCATTTATCACAATGATCACACTTGAATTTCTTCTCTCCCGAATGAATTAGTAAATGCCTTGTAAGGCTACATTTTGTACTAAATGTTTTGAGGCACACCTGACACTCAAACTTCTTCACTCCTGAATGAACTACAGAATGTTCAACAAGCTGACTTTTCTTACTAAACAGTTTACCGCACACCTGACACCCATGCTTCTTAACTTTTGGTGTGTTGGTGGTGTGAGACCCTTTCGTTTTATAAGTACACTCATTTGTCTCTATTTTACCTATTGCAAGACACTCATCTTCAGACTTAGAGATTTTTTCACTTCCTATATTCTGTGACAGATCCGTTTCACTTTTGATTAGTTTTTGTGATATACCAAAGTCCATA
Source organism: Paralithodes platypus (assembly GCA_032716605.1). Taxonomy (NCBI): domain Eukaryota; kingdom Metazoa; phylum Arthropoda; class Malacostraca; order Decapoda; family Lithodidae; genus Paralithodes; species Paralithodes platypus. The sequence continues at coordinate 22,360,594 of CM064481.1, forward strand.
ACATTCATATTACACTTAACTGTTGGATCAAATTCATCAGATTCAAACTCTTCACTCTTTATTACTTCCTCACTCTCCAACTTGAAAACTGATCCTCCTTCAGTCATCTCTATCATTCAACCTCTGATGACTAATTTTAAATTAATCAACCTATATCAAGTAATATATTTCAAAGTACACTACACCATCAATATCATTAGCAGTAGAAGTAGCATCTATGGTTTCTATAGCACTCTTTAGTAAAAACTTGGCGAACGATAGTCACACTTCCAAGACGTATAATATTATATTGTAGTTCTTGAAAATTACATGCTTGATCATTCTATGCTTGCCTCATGTTGTGGACCTGGAAGAAAAGATGATATTAGACAAAACTGACTGAGGCAGTCTTGGTAGAATATTAATCCTATTGTGACTTTGTCCCATACATACATATGATGCAGTTTTTAACACTGTACACTCCCTTGATTGACAGAGCTAGGGTGTGCCCTTGTTACAGGGACTTTACTGGACATTTGCCACAAATCACCAGTCTTGTGGCACTGAACACTGCTTGTTTGCATCAATTCGGACAACCAAAACCTATGGGTTGATTTGCTTGGGCAGTGCTTGCAACAGTGTTCCAGGCAGACTGACTGTGATGTTATGTTGTTCTATGTTTCGTGGACCCCGACCAAGACAACAAAGTTGTCTCTGGCGCACACAGTTTTAAGAAGAACTCAAGCCCGTGCCTTATATAAGTACGCCCGGGCTCCATGGAGATCGCTCTAGTGCACTTTTAACACCTTAAGAGCGGCCTATGCGATTTATTTATATGTACCGCCCAGCGGGGTGTTTTTAGCCAAAATAGGGCTGTTTACGTGATCATTTTCATGCCTAAATAAGACCCAGAACGTAAAACAAGTACCTATCCCTGAAAGGGCATAAACAGAGCTTTCGAATGACACCATAACGATCCTTTTATGATGGCTAGTTTTCTTGCAATAACCGTGCAACGCGAGTGCAAAAAGCATGTAATTCGGTACTTTCCCCATATAATTCAGTATGTAGCGAGTGAGAGAGGGAGGAGGGAGCTGAGATTCGTGTCAGTAGGTTCGCCGTGGTGGTCTGGAGCAGTCATACGCTCGCTAGTCTCCTGCCACCACTTGTCTCTCTCTCTCAGCAACATTACGTGCTGAAATTGCCACTCGACCTATGTCGAGCGCCGCCACATAGTCCAGCTTTATTAAATACGACTTATGTGGTGAGCCGCTTTTTAAGGGTTTTATGTAATGTCTAAGTGGTTTAAAGCCTTATTTTCTACGACAAATTGTTGTAGTCATGAAATTTTTATCCTTTAGAGAGAGCATAATAAGCATATCTAGATATATTTCCATAAAGCACACCTGGAAACATTTTGAGCTATGTGGTCGGAAAGATATTTTCATGTTTTGCAGATTCTTTTCCACCCCCTAGATATTTGATAACTTGACTGTCATCTGTCGTACGTCCTGTGCCGTCATTTGATGTATACATTGTACGTACATAGACATCATTGTATCAGAGTACACATTTTATTATGTCTTCTTAACATGTTTTTAAACCTCTCAGGCATGGAACCACAAATCATGTACAGGTATTCAGGAAGTACGTCCCTAAAATGCACGGATACGCGATTAGCGTACCGTAAAACTGGGTGACTTCGGACAGTTTTCAAGGTTTTCAGGGTATAATTAAGACAATAATTGCATAATAAAATCACTGTTGGTGCCAATGTCTGGCCAGGGTAAGTGGCTATTGACCTTGTATGATAACAAAATATAACACTAATATTGCGAGTGCTATTAAAGATCTAAAAGTGTCCGATGTCGCCTTCAGTTTTGGCTGACTTCGGACAGAAGTGGCCAGCTTCGGACATCCATTGATTTGCATTCAAATACCAGTTCTACCCTTTGGCTGCTTACTTCAACTGCCCACTAGGTGACTTTGGACACTGCAGGTTTGTTTAAAAAATCAGAAAGTATATTGCACATAATTGTGGTACCTTAAACAGAGATTAACATCAAGGACTAAAGAAAATAGTATTTTCCCTGCATTATATGTGAGATTTAAATATTGAGCATTTGTATAATATTTGGAGTTAATTTTAATAGGTCATTTTAACCCTAGATCCTTCACAAACTTTTTCCAACCCCAAAATATAGGTTTATCCTTTGTATATACCCAAAATATAACAACATAGGGTCTTCATTCCCAATACTAAACTCACGTGATTAGCACATACCAGTAGTCATACATACAGTACATACAATGGTTTAGCGTCATTTTTCCAATACATGCATTGTAACGGCTTAGACGTCATAGTCACAGTTAACTTAATATCCCGCGGAACACGAAAATGAGCTGGTGAAAAGTGCCCAGGACACGTAATTTCTACCCTTCGATTCTGACAGAATTTGTTATATTAACTATACATACAAAGGTTTAACATAATTTTTTCCATTACATGCATTGTAACGGCTCAGATGGGGTTGCCTTTCAGTAGTTGGAGTGTACTGTAGTACAATAAAGTCCTGCCACAGCACTGCCCCACCAAGTCATCACTGTGGCTGATGTTGGTATAATGCTAACCATGCCTCAGCAAGACTCAACAGAGTCTCCCTGCAGCATTTGCACCTGCAGTATCTGCAACTACACCAGTCTTAACAGTGGTACAAAAAGATAGCACCATAACAAGACTACTGTATATTAGGCAATTGGATTGTAGAACAATAAAGTCCTGCCCCAACATGCAAACACTGTTGCTGACACAGGTGTGGTGCCAAACAGCACCCAGGTAAGATTCAGTCCCCTGTGGCACTTATCCGCACCCCACCAGCCTCAGCAGTGCCATACCATACCATAATATTTGTAAATGACTTACCTGAGGGACTAACAAGCTACATGAGCATGTTTGCGGACGATGCTAAGCTGCTTAAAACGATCAGAACCCAGGAGGATTGCCTTGAGCTCCAAGCAGATTTGCAAAAGATCCATGAATGGAGCATCAAATGGAATATGGAGTTCAATGCAGGGAAATGTAAGACTCTAGAAATGGGTAAAAGCAAGTACAGACCTAGAAAAGATTATAAACTAGGAAACGAAGTGATTCCCAAAGCAGAAAAAGAAAAAGACTTGGGGATAGAATTTAAGGATAACATGTCTCCAGAAAGCCACGTAAATAAGATAGTGAGAGAATCACTAGCACTATTGGCAAATATCAGGATGTCTTTCAATTATCTTAATGAAAACACCATGAAACAAATAATAACGGCAATAATGAGACCCAGGATGGAATATGCATCTGTAGTGTGGTCCCCTCACATGAAGAAAAATATCCACAAAATTGAGAGGGTACAGAGAGCAGCTACGAGGATAATCCCAGGTTTGGAAAATTTGGAGTACCAAGAGAGGCTCGAGAGATTGAATCTACCTACACTGGAACAGAGAAGGAAACGAGGACAGCAAATTCAGATATACAAATGTGTTAGAGGTACAGTAGGGTCCCGCATAAAACGTGTTCGCATAAAACGAGTCTCGATTAAAACGACCGACCTAAAATATTAATATTTAATTTTCGATCAGAACGAATCTCGCTTTGTACGAAATATCGTTCGCTTTGTACGAAATATCGTCGCTTTGTACGAAATATAGTTCGCTTTGTATGAAATATCGTTCGCTTTGTATGAAATATCGTTCGCTTTGTACGAAAATTTTCGCTTACAGCGAACATTGACGATATTGCGCCACCAAAATGCTGTGTTCACATAAAACGAAATCGCATAAAACGCCCTCGTTTATCGACCATAAACTCGTTTTATGTGAGACCCTACTGTATTGACAAAATCGACCAAGAAAACTTCATAGAGAGGGATGGAGGTGAGAGAACAAGAGGTCACAGCTACAAACTAAAAGTGCTTAATAGTAAATCTGATCTGAAAAGTAAAAGATTTCCTACCAACTCGATTAGTGGGTGGAACAAATTGCCAGCCGAAGTAGTGTCTGCACCATCAGTGCATAGTTTCAAAGCACGGTATGACAAACATATCTTAGGAGGCGGGAATTAACGAGCATGCTCACTCCCGCAAATACAACTAGTGTAAGTACAACTAGTGTAAGTACCAAGACAGTGCTAAGATAAAGACTTTATTGCATAGTAATGGCTGTTGGTCCACAAGTCTATCGCCATCCACCCTATTAGTCGCCTTGTACGACACGCAGTAGGATGCGTGGGTCACATTCTTTTGTTCCTCCACCATTAGATGAAGGTCCCCTTACCCCCTGGGGTAAGGGGGGTATTGGGAGGTTTGACGCCTCCCAAAGAACCAAATAAGGAAAACTTTCTATTTGGTAATAGCCTCGTAGTATCCAACGTAGAGCTATATACTATTGCATAATTCCGCTCAGCTCTGGGAGCGACCAATTATCGAAACCACTAGCGCGATTAATCGATAACTTCTAGAGTAGCACCTACATTCTCTACTAGATACGTTGTACACACGTTTGAGTCACTAGTTTAAAGAAAAAAACGAAAAAATGGGTGAGAAAAAGAAGAGAAAGTTAAAGAATTTTCCCATCTGCGATCTAGGCTCCTTACTACTTCTTTGTGAGCTTCCCGTGCAACCCGACTGGGTTAATTAGATCATCCTGGTATCAAGTTAAATAGACTAGATTGGATGGTCAGGGGTACGGCGCGAGGGCGGGATACTATGACGTTGGATACTACGAGGCTACTAACAAATAGAAGGTTTTCCTTATTTGGTTCATTGGGAGGCGTCAAACCTCCCAATTTAGTAGTAGCCTCTATGTTATCCAACGTAGAGCTAGAGTACCACATTGGAGGCGGACATCCAAGCAGCAAACAAAACTTTAGCCATTAGTAACAGATCAAGACCACGGAAAGACAGACATAAACAAGAGGAGTTTATATTAAAGGAGTGTACTGACAGGTGCATATTAAGAATGGTCAAGTACAGTCATGTCAATTCAATGGAAGAACTTAGCCTAAGGCAAAGATAGATGCATTTCATAAAGATGATTATGAATAACAGGATGGCCCCCCTTCTGCAGACAGTATGAATACCCAAAAGTATAATGAGTGGAAGAAATATATATACAGTACAAATTTAGTACAGCATGAATCGCGTGATACACAATATAAGTGACCAGCACGTAATTATTTCCTGAAAGAAATTGGTATAAGGCATAGACATACCAAAGTACAATTAAGGATACTTAACCCTCCAGCTCCGGCTATGTATTCCATATATATTCCCCGAAATCCGGGGGTTTTGGCCGAAAAAAGTCTACGTCTAGGCTACCGTATCTTTGTTATTCTGACTGCTTCCGCATTCCCGCGCATCCCCAAGCGTAGATGTGTTTCGTACCTGTAGAATGGCGTTAAGTAGAGCTTTCTAAGTCAACTGGTTCAGTTGTGATGATGATTTCATTGGAGATAACTTTATGGCAAAAACAGCCACTTTACACTACTTTTCGATACTTAACAATAACATACAGGCACACACGAACAAGCGACGCACTCCTTCTTGTGGTCGGAGATGCGGGGCGTCGGTCCAGCCGGCTGTTGTTTACATGCGTCGGACGTACGCCTCGCACACCAAGCTTACAGGCTTTGAGCTCATGGGTGTTTAAGAGCCCTTCCGGGTAGCTCGGGTGTGTTTTTTATGGGTGTTTAAGAGCCCTTCCGGGTCTGAAGGGTTAAGATTAGAATAAATCGATTCCTTAACCTAGGCAAGGATGAACCTTAGGTAATTAGTACATATATTAGATAAGTACGTGTACTTCATAAACACCCCTCTCCCCCCTATATGGAAAGGAAAGGATAGTCGGAGGCACACAGACTGAAAGAACAGTACAGGTAATACCCCTAGTGAACCCTTTGGCCCAACGCAACAGAAGGACGACCCGGCCTGCCCAAGGACACGGACAGATAGGAAGCGACAAACGTGTTGTGGGAAGACCAGAGCCCTGTGTTGGCAAAATCTGTGAGTGAACGAGTAAGAGGAAAACTAATCGTAGCAGCATGCGAACGTATGTCGTGAGCCAACCCTTGAATGACAGGATGACTGGCACGAATCACCCGACACAGGCTAATCCCCACTGCACGCTTGCCTAGGCCCCTACCGGCCTGTGATGCCACCCACAGCGCCACACCCGACACCGGCATGGAGGAGTGCACATACGTATGCAGGGCTTTCACCGGGCATAGCGTATGAGGAACACGTTATCGCTTGTGGAACAACAAACGGCTAAAAAATGTGCGCCTCACATCCAGAAAACGAACAAACGGGGCCAAAATGACCGCCCTGAGGACGGGAGAAAAAAGCAAGGAATTCAGGGCCCCAGACAAGGCAGCCAGCTCCGAGACTCTCTCCCCAGTAGCATAGCGAATGCAAGAAGAAACAATGCCGTTTCAAGCAAGGGCTCAGGCATTGGGTAGGTAGTGGAAACGGGCGTAGGGAGGAGCGTTAGAGCTTCCGCCAAAGGCCACTGAGGCGGAATCTGGCGCGGGGGCGGCCGAAGCTGAAAACAGGGGTTCATGAAAAATATCAGCCCTTGCTGAGAGACGGCCAACCCCGTCAAAGGCCACAAAAGGCTCCCGTATAGCTGACAGGTGGTTCCGAAGAGTGTTGTACAAGTTGCGACGGAATGCAAAGGAAAAGATAAGGTAGTGAAACACCAATGCGACCGACGGACTGTGTGGGCAGGGTCAGGAATGCATTTAGGAAAACATCCCCAGTGAGACACGTGAGTTGTCCACGTCGTCGCAGTCGAAAGCAGAAGAAACCTGTGTGTCAAGAGTCTTCCAAACTTTGTTAGCTACTTTGCCACATAAACAGTACACGATTCAAAAGCCAACGAGGATCCCAGGTCTCCAAGCGGCCCCAAGTGGAAGTCGGAGACCGACAGGGGAACGGGACATGGGGACCATCGCTACAGCTGAGTGGACCAGGCCTGTGCCGGCCATAAGGGCGCGAACAACCAAACCCTGCCTCGATACCCTCGCAGCCTGAGGAGGGCCGTGTACAGCAAAAGTGCGTCAGGTGGCGGAAACACTTATATGGACTGCCATTTGTTCCAGTCCTCGCTGAACGCGTCTGGCCCCCTTCCTGCTGAGGGGCGAGTCCAGCGGGTCAGGAAGACAGACAACTCGGTCGGCACGAGCGAGGCGAACAAGGCCACTTATGGAACGCCCCAGGAGGCTGCCAGGTCGTCGAATGCGTACTGTATGTAAGACCATTCTACACAGGTGCGTCGTCCCTTCGACAAAGCATCCACTCAAAGATTGGCAGTCCCGAGCAGGTAAGTCGCATGCAGGGCGATGCCTCGATTGTCGACTTGATAAAACAACATCTCCGCCAGGGCCTGGAGAACGGCGTACCTGGAGGAGCCCTGCCTCTGAAGACAGAGAACCGCCGTCAGATCATCTATCCTGATGGCTACCGACCTGCCGGGGAGGGCCCGTTCGTGATCCTACAGGAAGAACAACGGGATTAACAGACCCAAGACAATGATGAGTAAGGGCGAGACCCGGTCATCTGTCCCGATTTGGACGACCCATGTTGGATTGATAGCCCCACCCCACTGCACTCGACGCATCGGTATCTACCCAGATGGTCGGCGGTGGAGCGGACCAGGGCACAACCGCAGTGAGTGTGCCCCGAGCGACCCAGTGTGTGAATCTCAAATGAAACTAGTGCGGAACCGGCCAAAGCCGATTGGGAGGCAACAGAGGAAACGCTCTGTCGCCCAACTGTATGAGGCGCTTTAGCCTGAGCCCCCTTAGGGGAATGGCCAGTGACGCCCAAATGAGTGACCCAATGAGCGAGTCCTAGGTCTTCCTGGTAATCGAGATCGAGTGCTAAGTGGCAAAAAGCTTCCTGCGAAGATTCGCCGCATTCACCGGACTCTGTACGACTGTCGCACACGTCATGTCTCAGTCTAGGCCCACCCACGTCACTTCTGGCGACGGCGTGAGGCATGACTTGGGAACGTTTACCTTGAATTCCAAACAAGCGATATGTCGAATGACTAGGAATGTGTCCTGTACACAGTGTGTCGGAGATACACGAAGTGTTGGCTGAAGCTGGACAGACCTACCACCGGTCACACCGCATCGCAGTCCCTTTTGTGGACTAGAAAGACATGCGAGAGGAAGACACGTTGCTGAGACGTGACCACCCAAATTATCCCATCCTCGTGCATAGACCGAATCACTTCGGCAACGTCTTGAGACACTGGTCGATGTCGGGGAGGCTGCCTGAGGAAGGACTTGACCCCCACCTCCACGACAGACCCTGCTGCACAACCCGTCATGCCCACGATCGGCGGAGCCATTGCCGAGAGTGGGGACGGAAGAAACCGGTGTGAGGGCCTTGAGTAAGGCCCACCACCGAATCTGCCAAACGGTCAGGAGAGGGGAGAGGGGATAGTCCCAGAGGCACGACGCGTCGTTTGACGCGGAGTGCCCCCCATTAGTATACAGGATTCCCTGCATAGGACCCCTTGATTCCTGGACGACCAAGTGAGGGTCCAGTTGCGCCTCCCAGTGTCGTCGCTGGCTAGGCGCCAGGCTGCCCTGACTCATGTGCCTGCGTCTGATACGTCGACGGTGTCTGCGGACACTGGGAGGAAGAGGGGGAAGCGTCGCAGGTCCCACCCTCGCCTCGTCGTCAACGGTTCCACTCACCTCCTCGGCATGCCCTCTCTTCCGTTCCTGGCAGGGGTCGTACGAACTTCAGGGCGATGCGGCATGTGCCCACTAGTTCCGCCTTGCCTGCTGTTGTGCCGCCTGCGTTCTCTCCGTCTCGGCGTACGAGTCATGACCTAATCAGGGAAATTGAGGAAGAGCAGGCCAGGCATCTTCATCGCCCTTCATCTCCTGCTGCACCTGTGGTGTTTCACTACCTTATCTTTTCCTTTGCATTCCGTCGCAACTTGTACAACACTCTTCGGAACCACCTGTCTGCCATACGGGAGCCTTTTGTGGCCTTTGACGGGGTTGGCCGTCTCTCAGCAAGGGCTGACATTTTTCATGGACCCCTGTTTTCGGCTTCGGCCGCCCCCGCGCCAGATTCCGCCTCAGTGGCCTCTGGTGGAAGCTCTAACCCTCCTCCCTACGCCCGTTTCCACTACCGTAAAATGCCGTAACTTCGGACATTTTTAGCGTTTTCAATTAATAACGATGTGTAGAATGGTACCAAATGTTTTATGTTGGTGTCATTGAGTAGCCAGGGAGATTACCTACTGAATCCATAAAAAAAAAAAATCTATACCTTCACCTTGCGTGGCATATAAACTATTTTGTGACGTCCGAGGTTAGGATCATAATTCCTATCTTCGGACGGGTGTTCCTAACCTCGGACACGCATATATTTGCCCTTTAAACGAGAGTACTGTTCACACTACCCTAACATCGTACACCAGTAACCAAACTTCGGACATTTCGGAGGTTTTAAAAAAAAAATATCCAAAATTGCACATTCCTGTGTAGACTTATACACATGTATATACATATAACCAAACATATCTCCTTTCTTTGGCACATGATTTCATATCACAGTAATAGGGATTATATCACATTACAGTACAGACATGTATTTATGTGATGATATGAACACACTAATGTTCAGGAACTTTTGTAAACGTATTTTTTTTGTTTTTGTGTATCACATATGCCTCAAATTATATAAAATAGTTGTTCTAGAATGCAAAACATAACTTCACATAATTAGCGATATGCTACTTACTTAACCTTACTTAAGGTTGCTGTATGCATATTGTAATACACTAATACTTATAATAAGACCTTTACACATTATATTGGTTTTACTAATACACATATACCAACAAACATGCACATATACTAACAGGCACACATATCACAGACACATGTTGTAGAGAGATGAACCCAAATAATATAATCATGCTATCACAATGGTACCAGGTACTGCACTGTTCATTAGGTACGTACGTAGGTACGTAAAATTTTAGCATGTCCGAAGTTTAGGTTAGTTTTTTACCTGTCCGAAGTTAGGATTCATTTCTAAAAAAAACAGTCATTATTAAATTAATTACAAAATTATGCATGAATAAGTAATAAAATAGTTTATCGGGTATTACTGACAACACTTTTCTCTGTATTATCATACTTACCACTACCATACAACCACATTTGTTTGTCCTAGGCAGACAAAGTTTTGCAGGGTTACAATTAACATAAATTTTTTTCATCGGATTCAAGAATTTTTTTCTTCCATATATTTTCGTGCTAGTTCCATAGTAGTTATACACAATAGTCTTTGAATATTACCCAAACTACCCATATATTTATTTTTCGCATATAATAAACCATCTTCCAATAACCGTGAAGTATTACATATTTTCGCGAAATGTCCGAAGTTTGGGTGCAGTCCGAAGTTACGGCATTTTACGGTACCTACCCAACGCCTGAGCACTTGCTTGAAACGGCATTGTTTCTTTTTGCGTTCGCTACGGGGGAGAGAGTCTCGGAGATGGCTGCCTTGTCTGGGGCCCTGAATTCCTTGCTTTTTTCTCCCGTCCTCAGGGCGGTCATTTTGGCCCCGTTTGTTCGTTTTGTGGCTACGACTGGACGTGAGACGCACGTTTTTCAGCCGTTCGTTGTTCCACAAGCGATAACGTGTTCCTCATACGCTATGCCCGGTGAAAGCCCTGCATACGTATGTGCGCTCCTCCAGGCCGGTGTCGGGTGTGGCGCTGTGGGTGACACCACAGGCCGGTAGGGGCCTAGGCAAGCGTGCGGTGGGGATTAGCCTGTGTCGGGTGATTCGTGCCAGTCATCCTGTCATTCAAGGGTTGGCTCACGACATACGTTCGTATGCTGCTAAGATTAGTTTTCCTCTTACTCGTTCACTCACAGATTTTGCCAACACAGGGCTCTGGTCTTCCCACAACACGTTTGTCGCTTCCTATCTGTCCGTGTCCTTGGGCAGGCCGGGTCGTCCTTCTGTTGCGTTGGGCCAAAGGGTTCACTAGGGGTATTACCTGTACTGTTCTTTCAGTCTGTGTGCCTCCGACTATCCTTTCCTTTCCATATAGGGGGGAGACGGGTGTTTATGAAGTACACGTACTTATCTAATATATGTACTAATTACCTAAGGTTCATCCTTGCCTAGGTTAAGGAATTGATTTATTTTAATCTATGCCTTATACCAATTTCTTTCAGGAAATAATTACGTGCTGGTCACTTATATTGTGTATCACGCGATTCATGCTGTACTAAATTTGTACTGTATATATATTTCTTCCACTCATTATACTTTTGGGTATTCATACTGTCTGCAGAAGGGGGGCCATCCTGTTATTCATAATCATCTTTATGAAATGCATCTATCTTTGCCTTAGGCTAAGTTCTTCCATTGAATTGACATGACTGTACTTGACCATTCTTAATATGCACCTGTCAGTACACTCCTTTAATATAAACTCTCTTGTTTATGTCTGTCTTTCCGTGGTCTTGATCTGTTACTAATGGCTAAAGTTTTGTTTTCTGCTTGGATGTCCGCCTCCAATGTGGTACTCTAGCTCTACGTTGGATAACATAGAGGCTACTACTAAATTGGGAGGTTTGACGCCTCCCAAAGAACCAAATAAGGAAAACCTTCTATTTGTTAATAGCCTCGTAGTATCCAACGTCATAGTATCCCGCCCTCGCGCCGTACCCCTGACCATCCAATCTAGTCTATTTAACTTTATACCAGGATGATCTAATTAACCCAGTCGAGTTGCACGGGAAGCTCACGAAGAAGTAGTAAGGAGCCTAGATCGCAGATGGGCAAAATTCTTCAACTTTCTCTTCTCTTTCTCACCCATTTTTTTGTTTTTTTCTTTAACCCTCTCACCACGGAAGGGCTCTTGAACGCCCATAAAAAAGCATATAACAGGTACCCGGAAGGCCTCTTGAACGCCCAGTGGTTGAAAGCCTGTGAGCTTCGTGTGCGAGGCGTCGGTCCGACGCATGTAAACAACAGCCGGCTGGACCGACGCCCCGCATCTCCGGCCACAAGAAGGAGAGCGTCGCTTGTTCGTGTGTGCCTGTATGTTGTTGTTAAGTATCGAAAAGTGGTGTAAAGTGGCTGTTTTGGCCATAAAGTTATCTCCAATGAAATCATCATCACAGCTCAACCAGTTGACTTAGAGAGCTCTACTTAATGCCATTCTACAGGTAAATAACACAGCTACGCTTGGGGATGCGCGGGAATGCGGGAAGCAGTCTGATTAACGAATATACGGTAGCCTAGCCTAGACGTTTTTCGGCCAAAACACCCGGGTTTCGAGGAATATATATATAATACATAGCCGGGGCTGGAGGGTTAAACTAGTGACTCAAACGTGTGTACAACGTACCTAGTAGAGAATGTAGGTGCTACTCTAGAAGTTATCGATTAATCGCGCTAGTGGTTTCGATAATTGGTCGCTCCCAGAGCTGAGCGGAATTATGCAATAGTATATAGCTCTACGTTGGATACTACGAGGCTACTACCAAATAGAAGGATTTCCTTATTTGGTTCTTTGGGAGGCATCAAACCTCCCAATACCCCCCTTACCCCAGGGGGTAAGGGGGCCTTCATCTAATGGTGGAGGAAAAAAAGAACATGCCTCACGTGACCAACAGCCATTATTATGCAATAAAGTCTTTATCTTAACACTGTCTGGTATGGCACTGCTGAGGATGGTGGGGTGTGGATAGGTGCCACAGGGGACTGAATCTTACCTGGGTGCTGTTTAGCACCACACCTGTGTCAGCAACAGTGTTTGCATGTTGGGGCAGGACTTTATTGTTCTATAATCCAATTGCCTAATATACAGTAGAGTCTTGTTATGGTGCTGTCTTTTTGTAACACTGTTAAGGCTGGTGTGGTTGCAGATATTGCATGTGCAAGTGCTGCAGGGAGACTCTGTTGAGTCTTGCTGAGGCATGGTTAGCATTATACCAACATCAGCCACAGTGATGACTTGGTGGGGCAGTGCTGTGGCAGGACTTTATTTTGTACTACAGTACACAACAGGGTTGCCTGGAACGCCGCCATTAGGACAAGAGACTGAAACTGCACGTATGTGAGGAGCACTCAGTCTTAAAATTTTATGTATGTATATATGTATGTATCTATCCATGTTCTCAGTTTCTTCTCATATACTGTATATGTACCGTAAAACTGGGTAACTTCGGAAATTTTTCGAGGCTTTTTAACAATTTATCCTGAGTGTAAACACATTATAGAGATTTAACTAGGTCAAGTGATGTGTGGTGATAGTGCGCGGTAATCCAGGAAGCCTCCTAAAATTATCCCCCATAATAAGAGCTATCCTTATCCTAAATGATGTCCGAAGTCATCTTGAAAAGTGGAAAACTTCGGACATGTATGGATAACTTCGGACATAGTGTTTTCTTATGGAAAATGATTGCCAATAAAGCTGGGATAACTTCGGACAAATGGAGGGGAACTTCGGACGTACGTTCGTGGTTTTATTTCATTCATTTTTCGGCTCCTACTATTTTATATGAATATTTTATTATTGCTGCTTATTCCTGTCCAATGTCTTACTGAAAAATGCAGTCAATACTTTTAGGCCTGTATAATTAGTATAGGAGGGGGTTATATACGATGTTTAACATATATTTTTTTTGGATCTGTTCTCGTTAGGCATTGAGCTCACTCTTAGAAAATATTGAGCAGGAAAAATAACCAATGCTGTCAAATCAATAACTCGAAAATTAACTAGGCCTAGTGAAAATATATAGGTACCGGTATGTATACTATATCACTGCATATACATTTTTATGAATTTGAGCATTTTTATAGGTATAACGTATGTGTTGGTGTTTCTTACAGCAGATAAAAAATTTTTTGGACAAGATATATGCCTCTCCTAATTTATATATATTATAAAAGCAGAATTACATCCTGGAGGGTGGTCAGAACCTTAGGCTCTGACCACCTCCCGATCATTATCACCACCAAAACCAGACTCACCCCAGCTAGCCACAAACACACATACACCAATTATAAAAGAGCTAACTGGGAAGCATTCACAAATGAGACAGAACAACACTTCACAACTCTAAACAGTACACCCATCACTAACATCAACAATGCTGTACACATACTCAATAAAACTATCCAAAACGCTGACAAGAAACACATTCCAAGAGGTAACAGAAAAAGACACAACCCCAACTTCACACCAGAAATTCAAAACCTCATCAGACAACGCGACATACTGAAACACTCCCCAGCACCCCACACACAAGACATCACACAACAAATTCAAGCACTCAACACCCAAACTAACAACAAAATACAAGAACAACAAAAACTAAATTGGAATAACTTCCTACAAACACTTGATCACAAAACAAACCCCAAAAAACTCTACAAAACACTAAACAGCATCACACTTTCCAACAGCAACACAACACAATCACATGCTGCAATCACAACAACAGACTCTACTCCTTCATGTAAACAACAAGCAAACACTCTCATCAATCACTTCTCACATGTCAGCCACCTAAAACCTCACAAAGACGACCGACGTGTCATCCGACGTAAGAGACAATTCCCCACAGACCCTGACTATACACCCTTCACCAATCACCAGACAAAGCATATCATCAACAATCTCAAGCACTCACCCGCCTGTGGCCTAAATAATAATAATAATAATAAGCATGTTACTTATTTCTCATAAGCGCCAATTTTTCCGAAGAATTCACTAGCGCTCGAAAAGAGAAAGAAAAAAGAACAAAAATCAATGCATCAAAAGAAGGCTCATATACAACACACATTTAACAATTACCAGCAGTGGCAAAATAGCCTAAACTCTATAGCCATCTGTCATGACACCTCTCTCAAGATCATAGCTTCTCTCAAAGAGAAAAGTCTTAAGTTGTCTCTTGAAGCATTCAACAGAACTCAGTTGTCTCATGGACAGCGGCAACCTGTTATACAACCTCGGAGCCATGTAGGAAAATGACCTCTCAAAGAAAGAAGACTGCTGGAAAGCCCTTGGTTCATCAAGACGAAAAGGGTCATTGTCATGACGCACAACTACACCATGGTGTGCCGGTGGGCGCCTGAGCAGCTCCGCAAGGTACCTAGGCTCACCAAATTTGAGAACCTTAAAAGTCACCAAACACAACTTAAATTCTATTCTTGCTCTTACTGGCAGCCAGTGCAGTTCTATGTGAAGAGATGTAGTAGGAGTTCTAGGTGGAACACCAAAAATTAGTCTTGCGGCCCTGTTAAGAACAGGCTGAACTTTCTTCAAAATATAATTTGGAAGACCCACCAACAGGGCATTGCAATAATCAACACGAGAGAAGACCAATGAGTGAACCAACGTCAGGAGGCAACGTCTGGTTATAAACGGCTTCACCAAATAGAGATTTCTGATGTGCAAGTAACAACTTTTAACTATCTGGTTTACATGCTCTTTGAAATCTAATCGGGAGTTCACATATACACCCAGATTTCGAACAGAGTTGGCCGGTCGCAGCTGAGATCCACCAACATTGATGGAGAGGGCACCTACTATATCATCAGCTCTTCTATTTCCTCGGATGATGAGAATATCAGTTTTACCATCATTTAGTTTAAGTTTTCTCGCTCTCATCCACTTCTTGATATCAGACATCAACAATTCCATCTTACTCCGTATATCAACTATATTTGTGATTCTCACATAAATCTGGGTGTCATCTGCATAAAAGTGAAAGGTGACATTATGTGCACGAAGCAGAAGAGACAAACTGCTAATATAAATTATAAATAGGATAGGACCCAAAACTGATCCCTGCGGAACACCATACTGCAGGGGTGTCGAGTCCGAGACCACTTGATTTACCATCACACTCTGGGATCTACCTGACAAGTACGACCCAAGAAGCAAGAGAGCGGAGTCACGCACACCACAATCATAAAGATCACTCAATAACAACTCGTGATCCACTGTGTCAAAAGCTGCAGAGAGATCAAGCAAGACCAATAGTGAGGCCACACCATTGCAAATGTTCTCAACTAGATCATTATGTACTCTAATCAATGCTGTTTCAGTTGAATGATGCTGTCGGTAAGCAGACTGAAAAATTGGGATAGTTTCATTCTGCTGAAGTAGTGGTTGTAATTGGTCAAGTATTGCACGCTCTAATATCTTTGATATGAAGGACAGGTTGGAGACAGGACGATAGTTCAACATGTTCTCAACATCAAGTCCAGGTTTCTTTAGAGTAGGTCGGAGTAGTGCATGCTTTTCAGAATGTGGGAAGCTACCTTCAGAGAAGCACTTATTAATTATTTTGGAAATAAACTCAACTGTGTGATCATACTCTTGGTAGCTTGGAAACATTTATGGGATCCAACGGGCAAAATGTTTTATTGAGGTTTCTTATGTAGGACGAGATCATGTCCACCTCTACTGAGTGAAAGGATGAGAGGACATTATTAGGAATGTGTCGGGGTTGGAGTACAACTGAAAGTTCTTCACCAACAGAAGCATCATCCAATTCCTGTCTTATGCGAGTTATCTTGCCAGCAAAAAATGCCACAAAGTTGGCAGCCAACTCGGCATCAGGTACAGAAGGTCT
Organism: Paralithodes platypus; assembly: GCA_032716605.1. Taxonomy (NCBI): domain Eukaryota; kingdom Metazoa; phylum Arthropoda; class Malacostraca; order Decapoda; family Lithodidae; genus Paralithodes; species Paralithodes platypus. The sequence goes on from CM064481.1 coordinate 22,377,260, forward strand.
TAAGCTGACTCTTGTTTTTCCAAGTAAACTGTTTACAATTGAAGCCAACCTCCTCTGGTCGTTACCACACGAGTCAACTTATGTTAGACAACATAAGCATCATACACCTCAGACACCTGGGACCACAAGGCATACAAGCACTCACTAACATATCAAACTACAGCTATTCACACAACACAATACCAGACATTTGGAAGCATGGTATCATCATCACATTCCCCAAACCCAACAAAGACCCCACACTACCCTCCTCACACCGCCCCATCACACTCCTTTGCTCCCCCTCCAAAGTCATGGAATGCCTAGTATTACAACTAATTACACCTGACCTACCACTAGCTCCAACACATGGCTTTAGGCCACTGCACTTCACAAACACTCTTCTCACAGACCTAACACAAAGAGCTTTCGACGGCATCAATTCAGCTAGACCACCACACAGATCACTATTAGCCACACTCGACATTAGTAAAGCCTTCGATGCCATCCCCCGCCACAACCTAACAAACAAAATCTACAACACAAACATGCACAACAACACAAAAAGGTGGCTGGCCAACTTCCTAGCAGGCAGATGTGCACACGTATCTTTTGCCGGTCAGTCATCTAAAATCAGAAACTTTCCAAACGGAGTCCCACAAGGATCCGTCCTATCGCCCGCACTCTTCAATCTGTACATGCACGATATAACTACACCCAATACGCCCCAAATAAACTTAGCCTCCTATGCAGATGACATAACACTCACATGCATACACCATGACCCAAAAAGAGCAACAGATCTCCTTCAACCCTATCTCAACACACTACATGGCTGGTGCACTACAAACAGACTTAATCTAGCCCCAGCCAAATCCACCGCAACCCTGCTCACAAGTTGGACAGGAGAACACGAATACATCCCTCAACTCACCATAAACAACACACCCCTAACACATACACACACACCCAAAATCCTAGGAGTAACATATGATACTCATATGACATTCAAACAGCACACCACAAACATTAAAAAGAAACTGACACCCAGACTTAACGCCCTCAGGTCACTTGCTCACACAAAATTTGGACACAACAAAGAAACTACCACCACAGTATATAAACAATACATAAGATCAGTGATGGAATACGCAAGCCCAGCCTGGGCTTCTAACCTAGCTGAAACACATCATAAGACCTTACAGACTATTCAAAACAAAGCCCTGAAGATCATTACAGGCTGCACAGCTACTGCACCCACAGATCACCTACATCAAGAAACCAAAATCCTCAAAGTCAAAGACCATCTGGACATGAGAGGCACTCAATTCCTGGCAGCAGCCTCCACGAACCAAGACCACCCACTAAACTACATGGCAACACACCCACAGACACCAAGAAATATCAAACAACACCCAGCACACGGTATCACACACAATTATTGTCCTCTCTCCCTCCCTGCCCACCCCGAACCAACTTCCAGAAGCACATCCATACTCATATCGCTCACCGATCCATCCACTCACTCACAGACAACACGCAGCTGCATGCACGACCTCCCAAAATCCATCCTTCCGAATCCTCCTTTCCTCGCGAGGACAGAGTCCACCTGGCCAGGCTGAGATGCGGACACCATCCAGCTCTCCTGAGCTATCAGAAGAGACTGGATGACTCCGTTGTCGACGCCTGTCCGGGATGTAACACAGCACCCCATACCATTAAACACATCATAGAAGACTGCATTTCACACAACCACTTATGCCAACAACACAATCTACACTCAATGAGAGCTCTGTGGGAAAGCCCAATCGTGGCCATGGCCTTTCTCAGGGACTCGGGGCTGTTCGGCCAGGCAGCTTAGGGAACAACAACAACAACAAGAATTATCCTAAATACATAAATCGGTTAGCATATTATCATATTTTTATGGGTTTTAGACTCAGAGATATCAAGTAAACCAAAATCCTGAATACATCAGCAAATGGGAAGGGGATGGTCGGGAGGGCCCCAGTCGTCAATGATTACGGGGCCACTACTAAATATTAGGTTTTCTTTATCTCCTTACAGGAGTCAAACCTATAATTTATTAGTGGCCCCTCCATCATTGACGAACATGCCTGATTTCTAAGACTGGAGGGGGACATTCGTAATCATATCATAACTCTAGAAAAGCAGATAATCAAACAACCACATAGTATTCTTACTCTTGTAAAAAAGAGATATTCGGGTGCATAAACTTTATACAGCCTAAATCTTCAAAAAGGGGTACAAGCAGGAGCGTGCTTCAAAGAAGCCTGCTTGAAAAAGGGTTAACTCTGAGACTCTGTACACAGATCTGCTAGTTAAGAAGGCACCCCACTAAAAGTAAGTGGGGAAAACTAAAAACTTATAAGTTTACATGTGCACATATAAACCCCATTAACTAGTGGATATATTCCTAAAAATATAACCAAACATAAATGAATTCTTGTACATTCGTAGAAGTACTGAACTCGTGTACTTATTGAGAAGTAATTACTTCAAAAGTAAAAGTCGTAGTTGCAACTACCGAGATTTCTCAAAAATCTATTGCTTCACAGCCAAAGCTACTTACAACAAGAATTGTTGTAACACTATTATTGGCCTTTAGCACAATTTCCTGCAATGAATACTACAGAGAAATTTTATAATACAATGCCTACAAACAGTATCACAGCTCGTATGTTCCGAACACATACTCCGGAGGGGTCTAGGGTGTCCTATGTCACACTGACTGCACCCTCCCCCCCCCCCCTTTTTCTTGAAATTAAACAAAACGTGACTAAAAGGGCCACCTAGACCCTCTGCCGTAAAGCTATACATGGCAAGGAAGGTTTGTCCAGAGCTACTGAAAGGTATCGAGTCAAAAACTCCTGATTAGAGGCCCACAACTGTGTGGACTTAATAACTTCCACCGAAAGATTATTAAGGAAACGTAAAGAGGCTGTCCCCTTGCGTAAATCGTGGGTCTTACCCACAACGCCGGGATTCTTCTCTTTAAAGTCCTCGACCAAGAGAGAAGCCAGTGTACGCTCCATCAAGCGTTCACCCGGACTTGCGACCCATAAAGCACCCTGGTGATTTAGAGGTGCCACTCTTAAATATTTGGTTAGAGCTTGCACTGGGCAAAAAAAAAAAATGGTGCACCTTTCCCCTTTTTAACGCCGGCACCGTGAACTCTGAAAACACGTGTTCACTGTGCTCATTCTTGGCTATGAATCCTGGGGAAGGTGCAATGTGAATACACTCATGAAGCCTATCAAACCTGAGGCAATTAGGTGTGTTGCTCATCGCCGCCAGCTCAGATACTCTGTTCCCGGTAGCCAAAGCCATAAGGAATACTGCCCTTTTGTAAAATCTGCAGTCTTTGGTACATACGGGAACGAGAATAACTACGATGCTTTGTCCAGAGACCATGTAGGCCTGAGCTGACGGGGAGGTGGGCGAAGTTTAAAACCTGCCCTCATAAAACAATTTCAGATAAATGTTTCTGCATGAACAGATACATTAAATAATTAACAACCAACGCCACCGAGGGCACAGTTTGTTTTGTTCTAAGAATCCAAGACATAAAAGCTTGCCAATGCGATTGAAACTGTCGCTTTGTAGACTGGGTATATTGATTCGTGAATATCTTGGTCACGTCGCTACCATATGGTGCTAGCCACTTGGCCTCCTGAATGTCCATAATGAACAAGTCCGCGAGGTTTCTAGGTTGCCAATTGTGTTCTAAGTGGAACAACCCGACCGGGAGTGACACTGGGTGCGGGCACCACGTGTACAAATGCTGGTACCACACTGCACCGGCCACAGGGGCGCGATTAGCGAGACTACGCCTCGCTAATCCTGTAGTTTGTTGACTACGTGGCACATTAGAGACGCGTCTGGCGGCGGAAAATAGATAAATGGAACTCAACCTGTTCTCGTCCGTCATCAGAGCGTCAGGACCGCCCGCCGGCGTTATCGTCCGGCGGGTGAGGTACAGTGGGAGTTTGCAAGTCTTTTTCAGACGCAAACAAATCCACTTGTGGATGGTAAAGCTCCGCACACGCAAGAGCGCCCATTCTACTGATGTGCTTTGTCTCTGAGACAGAGCTTCTGCCCAGACGTTTGCTACACCTGGGAGATAAGATGCGTGAAGATGAATGTTCAGCCTGTTGGCTAGTATAAAATCTTTTCTGACACGTTTAGCCACTTCCGAGATCTTATTGACCCTTGTTTCTGAATACAGTGAACCACATTCAGATTGTCCATTCTGAAGGCCACCGACTTGCCCCGTAAAGCAGAGCCGTGAGCCTGAAGGACAGATAAGGGGACTAGTAAGTCTTTGACATTGATGTGGAAGATTTCTAAATGGGACCAAAACCTTTGACCCTGATGCCCGAGGTTTGACTAAAAGCCCCAACCTATCGTGCCTGACGCATCCATGTCCACCCATACCGACGGCGGAGGAGAGGTTCATGACATGACTGCGTGCAATATTTCTCTCGTCGCCCAAACCGCTAGTAAGTTGTGTAATAACGTTGGGATAGGCCATACTATCCCCGCCGGTAATAGTGGGAAAAATTTGTTGCCCTCCAAGATTAAACGTTAAGACTTACAACCGGCCCAACTTCACAGTTAGCTGAACCCCGTTGAGAGAACCGACTAGAGATTCCCAAAGTCTCTGTGTCGTAGTCAGACTGTGGAGAAACATAAACAGTTTTTGCGAAATCTGTTTCGAGTGTCCACACTCTGACTCAGAGTGAGAGAAGCTGTGTCCTCGACCAGCCCTATCCCCTGAAATACTCGTGGGGGAACAAGGGTTTGACTTTTACTAAGTTGACCTTGAATCCTAGAGATATGAGATGGTTTAACGTAACGTAGACATGACTGATGCGTAACTTTTCTGTTTCTGCCACCACCAGTTAGTCGCCCAGATACCACCAGACCCTGATCCCTTGTTCTAACAAGGGCATCAGGGCTTGCGGGGACCTTGCTTGAATGCTTGTGCCAAATTGAAAACAGTCTTCCAAACTGCTGGTGAAATCAAAGAAGGAATTAGAACTGGAGACAGAACTACTTGGCTTGCAATACGGTCAAGAAGTTTCTTCACTAAGAACATCCTCAGATCCTGCCTTGCTCGAACTGCCTCTAATAAGGCCGTCCGAATATCTCCTAAAGACTTGGATGGAAGTCTGGAGAAGCAAGCGCCGGGAAAGTTCAATGGCTTTCCTGACTTCCGCGGCTTCTATTGCCTGAGAAGAGCGTAACAGAGACTTTGTTACTTGCTGGGAACCATATATTGCGAAAACAGTTTAAACGCTTTTCCTCTTAACCAAAACTCGCGGTCTAGGTAAGCTGGGGAAGGCGTGCTAAAGGGAGCTTATAATTCGCCCAAATTGATTATTTGGGGGGTGGCAGCCAAGCAGAGGGGACTCCGCCGGCACTAAAAACCGGAAGAGAGAACCAAGAATGGCGTTCTGGAGGGATTTGGTGGGAAGAATAAGTCATGGTTATAATAACTTGGAATGTCCTTAATATGAACATCCAAAACATTTCCGTAACATTGCTACCCCTGACTCATCAGGCCCGTATAAAAGAGGCATAGCTCCTGTTTTTTGACTGGCGCCTTGTCTAAAGGAGGGGGAGATATGTCTGATATGACTCGCACAGTGGAAGTAGTGAGAGCTGCTGTGCCTGGCACATTGGAAATTGGGTCTGACACAAGCGGATGGTTAGGTATTTTAGCTAAAGCAAAGGATGTAGCCAGAGGTCGCACATTCGTCGACATCGCGGGATCTCCCGTATCAGAAGGAGTTTCCGGCGTAGGGCCAAAGAACCTATTAAGTGCATTCAATAGTAGTCCATCAATCTCTTCCGCCGGTACATACCTAGCCGATGACGAACTCCGTGGAGATTCGACAGTACCCTGAGAGTCGCCTAGAAGGTGACTGGACTCTTCAACCTCCATCTCTGAGACCAGAGATCGTTGTTCTTCATCCGTTAAGTCTGGCTTATCATGGGAAGATCCCGCCGAAGCCGGGACCTCCACATGTTGCCATGTTAAAACTGGGATAGAAGATGGTACATCGGCATCCCGGTGGACGTCAGCACTAGTTGAGTCACAAAGGGATGTGTTCTGTCCTGCCAGGACTGTGAGTACCCGCCATACACCTTGGCTGTGGCTGTCCCTCGCTTGCGAGCTCTGTATACTCTCTGAAAGAGAGCCCTGTAAAGGTTTATGATAATTAAAAGCTCCCATAGCTCATTAACACATTGAAAGCAGAGCTGGTGAGCAAAATCATAAAGTATAGTAATTAATTTAATTTATATTTAATTGTATTAAAATAAATTACTATAAATAAACACAATATTATCATAATATAATCATAGAAAATATATATGGTTATTATTATTCAGTGATTAAATTATTTCATTAACAAATACAAATAATATAGGGATACCTGATCTTAACGGCGTTGAACATACAGCAATGAGAGGTTCAAGTGCCGACATGACAGAGACTGGGGGAAAACTACCCCGCCCCCGGGAACTACCTGGTCACCTGGTGCAACACCGGTACTCCGCCCTGGAAAGAGAATTTTCCGGGGATTAATGCTCATAGGGTTACACCCAAAAATGGTACAAAATATGTGCCACAAAACCGCCGGTCAACGAACCGTAGCACTCCACCACTACTTTTCGTTTTCCTTTAGTTTCATATTAAAGATTTCAGGATATATTTACCTGTCCAGAAGATTTAAGCATATCTTCTGAATCCTCATAAAGATGAAGCATATCTTTATTAAAGATGAAGTCGTTCAAGTATCCCTTTACACTTGAAACACTAGTAAGACTCCGGCATCTTTTTATCCCATAAAAAGTCTAAGCCTATCCTAATCTCTAATCCGGCTTCTCCCAGAAGCCCTCATAGATCGCCGTCTTGAAGGCCGTGATACCCTATTGTATCAATCAATTGTTTGGCAAATGATCGCGAATTGCAAATCAGTTAATATAACCACCCGAAGGTACAACCGCCGGGTTATATATGCAATGTCAAACCAATTGTACCTGCCCCAGACCTTTTTTGTAAAAAGGTCGCCGGGAGGGAAAGACTAAACAAACAAACAACATTGTTTCAATTGTTTATTAACGATTTCAGCATATCTTTTACCTGTTCAAAAGAATTAAGCATAACTTCTGAATCCTCATAAAGATGAAGCATATCTTTATTAAAGATGAAGTCTTTCAAGTATCCCTTTACACTTGAAACGCTAGTAAGATTCAGGCATCTTTTTATCCCATAAAAAGTCTAAGCCTATCTTAATCTCTAATCCGGCTTCTCCCAGAAGCCCTCATAGATCGCCGTCTTGAAGGCCGTGATACCCTATTGTATCAATCAATTGTTTGGCAAATTATCGCGAATCGTAAATCCGTTAATATAACCACCCGAAGGTACAATCGCCGGGTTTTATATGCAATGTCAAACTAATTATACCTGCCCCAGACCTCTTTGTATAAAAGGTCGCCGGGAGGGAAAGACCAAACAAAATAACTGTGTGGAGCCCCCCTCGCCGGGAATAACACAGGAAGCCTGTGTTACAGGCTACAGACCACAGCTCGCTATGCGGTGGGGTTTCCTAAGTAAAGGATTTCAGAATATCTTAATTTGTCCAAAAGATTTATGAATACCCTCTGACATAATATATAAAGACCAGCATGGCGTTTATAAGTGATTAAGTCTTTCCGGTGGTGTTTGTTTCCAGATTAAATTTTGGAAAAAAAAAAACTAAAAAAGACGCCGGCCCCCGAATTATCTCGTAGATAAAAAACTGGGAAGCCTGACAAATATACGAGATCTAACTTCTGCCGAAGTATCTTTTTAGATCGCCGTATGTTGAAGGCGGCGATACAAAACGTATCCCTCAATTGTCTGGTTAACTAACTGAATTGTCAATTCGTTATTCCCATCCGTCCAAGGAGCACCCGCCGGGTGTGAATAATAGTTTAAAAAACGTTAACCCCAATTGTGCCCTAAAGCGCCGTATGTTGAAGGAGGCGATACACAATGCATCCCTCAATTGTCTGGTCAACTAAACTGAATTTTGCAAATTCGGTCATCCCACCCTTCCAGGTTGCACCCACCGGGTGATTTAAAGTTTAAAAGTTAACCCCAATTGTTCCTATCCCCACTTCTTTGTAACAGATCGCCGGGGAGGAAATACAACTACAGCATAGTTTTATATTGGCTTTGCAAAACCGAAAAAACTACAAACAACACGTGACCGTATGAACACTGTTAGATGGGTACAGCCAACCCGCCGGGAATCAGAAGGAGCCTGAAACAGGCACCCCAGAGACGCAGTCCTGGGGAGCCACAGACACCCACTCGCCGGGGAAACAAGCCTGTTATAAACCACGCGTGGCCAAAACTTGGCAACCAGCCGGGGTTATCAAGGTGAAACCGAGAACAACCCCGCCGGAAATAACCCACCCCGTCCAGATACCATCTGAACGCAACACCGGACCGAGGCGTAGCTAAAACACAACTAACGCCGGGCCCAACATAGTCCGTGGAATTAGCCAATACACAACTAACCCAGGACACATAAATAGACCGTGGAATTAGCCAATACACAACTAAACCAGGACACACATGACACAGTAGTACAAATTTAGAAAATAAATCAATAACACTTGTATATGTGGTAAAGCTACGAGAGGCTGGCTAGGCCTAGGCAGACGGATAACAGTAACATGTCGGAATATAAACAAAAAGCACTGAATTATATCACAACGGGAACCACCGCCAACACACCACTGTAGCAAACACTTCCGGCAAAGGGAAGAACTGACTCAGGACCCAGAAAAAACTTCACTAAGTGAAGAAAAATACGCTGGGAACGACAGCAATTTAGCTTTTAGCTTATTTTAGCCTAGCTTGTTTCTCATTCAGGAATTGCTATGCCCCTATGAGTTTTCATATTTTCATAGCCTAGGTGTACAGTTGGTTCACAATCTGAGATTTCGTGGTGGCGGTGCTGTTTGTCGGGTTTGTGTCGGCCGCATTATTAGCGTTATTCCCGAGTCCCCCCTTTCGAGCCTTCACTGTGTCTCAAGGGCCTGGGCGCTTGGTGGTTCGTGATATCCAGGGGTACCCCACGGGGGCCCCTCCCTCACACCACAGGGTTGTGGTTGTCGCTCCCCGTGCTTGGAGAGGCACAAGTCCTGCTTGCGCCACTCGCTCTGTGTGTCCTCTACGGCCTACCTCCCTGCTCTGTGTGGCACGTGTCTGGCCCTGGTGGTTGTGCTGCTCCATGGCCCTGGTTCCTCGGCGGCGGCTGTGGCCTCTGCTTCCCTTCCGTTGGTGTGGACGATGGTCTCCCGCCACATTAGGACTGTGGGCCACTGTTCCCCGGCCTTTGTTGCCGACCGGATCCGCGTCGCCCTGGGTATCCCTGACCCGATTGAAGGCCGTTCACCTGGCCCTCTCCCTGCTCGGGCCCTCTCCCCTGGGTCCCGCAGCCGGTCGTCCCATCGTCGGGGGGTTCCCCGGCTCCGTCCACGCTCTCGCTCGCCTCGTCGTCCTCCTGATCGCCTTGACGACGCCCATCGCCCTCGTCATGGTTCTCGCCCTGAGGCCGGGGTTAGCGGCTCTGCCCCTGTGCGCCCTCCCCTGGCCTCTACGGATAGGGGCTCTACTCCCTTCCGCCCGCTTCCCCAGCCCAGACGACTTCCTCTTACGTTGTCCTCTCCGCGCGCGGTTGTTCGTGCTGTAGCTGGCCCTCTGCTCCCTCCTCCTACACTGTCCAGGAGGGTCCGCCTGGATGTCGTTGCTTCTCCTACTTCACCTGCTTCAGTGCCTATTCTTCCTTCACGGTCTCGTCCCACGGTGGTGGTCCCTCCCTCCTCCGCCTCGGTGTCGGGCCGCCCTGTTATCTCAGCCCCGGTGATCCTTGCTCTGTTTCCCCCCGCGGCTCCTGGCCTCCTTTCACCCGGCCAGCCTTCCCACTCCCGTCGTCCTGCTCCTCCTCATTCTTCTCTTCCTGACCTTCACTTACCGTCTCGCCAGGGGGGTACCCCTCCTCTTGCCTCAGTGGGGTTTCGCGAGGTTTTGGGGTCCCCTTTCTCAGGAGCTGATGTGTCGCTGGAAGGGGGGAATGGTGCTGTTTCCCCCTCGGCCGTTCGTGATCGGGGACGAGTCCCTCAACGGCGACACAACCGTCGTCGCTCGCCTTCCTTGGGCCGCGACGCTGCTGGTTCGTGTCGTGGGTCTCGCTCCCGCTCACGCTCGCCCCTGCGGGCCGCCCAATCTGGGGGGGGGGTAGCCTCTCTCGGATCGATTGTCGGCTATGCAGGGCTGGGTTGTGTCACGCTTCGACGGGCGCTTGGTGTCGATGGAAGACTCCCTCTTCTCGCCCTTCTTGGCGGTGACTCACCCTCCGCGCCTCACCCTACCTACCCCTGCTACGGTCCCCCTCCCTTCTGCAGGCCTACGCTCTGGTCAGACTTCAGCCGCCCTGACATCCTTCCGGCTGTTCAGTCCCTGGCTGTGTTGACGGGTCTGTCCTCCTATGGGACAGGTTTGTGCGACGCCGGTACGCCTGGCTTAGCCATCTTGCTCGGTCACCCTCTCCAAATGGAGGCCTGGTTTGCTGAGGCCTTCGCCTTCATACACCGATCCGTCGACGGCTCTCCTTCCGTCCCTCCCCCGGAGTCGTCCCTGATTTTGCCTCCTCTTGTGTCTGTCGGCGGGTTGGACGGCGCGTTCTGGTCCTGGATGAGCGCGCCCGTTCTTGAACTTTGTTCTATTGCTACCCCGTTCTTCTCTCCCCCGGATCAGCCCTCTGTCGCCAAGGTTTTTCCCTTGCGACAGAGGGTGACGGACTTATTGTCTTGTCTTTCGGTTCCCTCCAGACGTCTGTTCACCACCTGCGGCTTTTCGAAGCGTCTGCGCCAGGCGATCTTCGCGAGGGTTTGGACCGCGTTCAGCGGGTCCACCTTCGGCTCGCGGTGTCTTTGGTTCCCGAGCTGAAGGCGGTTTTGTGCGCGGCAACTCGGCACCGCACGACGGTACGGTCTTCGTTCTGCCGGCCGGCCCCCTTGGTTATTCGTCAGGGTTTGTTGTACTCTGCGCTATATACGTCGGGGATTTTTACGCAGGATGCTTGGGAATGCTACGCTTCTCTGTCGGCGGCCCCTGCTTCCGCCACACGACGCCGCGCTGTGTCGTTACGGACCCTGCTTACGTCACGCACCGACGCGCTGTGCCGCGCGCGGGGTCTTCTCAGTCCCGTCCTTCTGCCGGTCCTCTTCGGGGTGCTGCTGCAAGTGCTGCCGCCTTGCACGGGCGCAGGACTGGGACGTTGCTGGCCAGTGCATCGGTTCCGCCTCTCACTTCTGTTCTTGCCCCTTTCATCCCCTCTGTGTCGGGGCTGGCCGGCCTTCCACTTCCGGCCGCCCTTCGAAGGGGTCAGCCCCGCGCCAGCCTGGGGTTGGGGTGGCCCGCCCTTTTCGACGAGGTTGGGGGGGGGGGGGGTAGAGGAGGTCAACGTGGCGCTCATGCCCGCACGGCCCGTACCGGGGGTACCTCCACGTCAACACAATGTGTAGTTCTCTGGGTCGGCCTCCTTGTTCTCCTTCTCGCCTGGGCGTACCGGGTCGCTCCCCTCCTCTCGGGTGCTCCCTCGGGTTGTTTTCGCCCTTGCGCCCCTCGGTAGCCGCGAGGGACGTTGGGGGCGGCGGGTTGCGCGGAGGGGTCTCACCTGGAGGTGGACGTCCAGACCCCCACTCCGCTCTTGTCACCGACAACGGCCCATCTCTTCAGAGGTGGCCCACGTGTTCACTTCCATGCCCGAGCTGGGTAGCGTCGAGGGAGTTGACCGCCGGTCACCCGGTTTTCCTCTCCCGTGCCCTTCTGGTTCCGTCGCCGACCTGCGACGCGATGCGACCGGTGGTGGATCTGTCGGCCCTCAACGGGCACATCGTGCACACACGGTTTCGGATGCTGCCGGTACCCCTGGTACGCCTGGCCCTGTGCCCTCTGTCGTGGGTAGTGTCGCTGGCCCTCCAGGATGTGTCTTGGCTCGTTCCTCTCCATCCTCGCTTCCAGCGATTCTTGGCCGTTCGGACTTCCGATCGTGTGTTCCTGTTCGACGGCCTTCCCTTCGGTCTCCACATCGCGCCGCAGATCTTCTCCGCACTGGTGGGGCAGGCTCTGGGTCCTCTCCTCAGGAGCGGGCTCCAGCTCCTGTTTTCCTTGGCCGTTTGGTTGGTAGTTTCCGACGCCCTAGGCCTGTGCATTGGCGACGCCCTCACAGTCGTTCGCAACATCGCACGGTTAGGGTTCCCCTTCGATGTTCCCAAGTCACGCTTGACCCCGTCGCGTGTCGTGCCATGGGTCGGTCTCGCATGGGTTTTGTCCGGCGCTACGGTGACCCGGGGTCTGCCGGCCGCGGTGCGCCTTCGGTGGACGGTCCTCGCCGTGTTGCACTCGGTCTCCCTCCCGGGGTGGCTCTGGGACTCGTTCGTGGGTTCGCTGCATTGGGCCGCTCTGCCCCTTCCCATAGGGAGCCTCTGGCTACGCCGCCTCCTCCTCATGGGCACCGCGGTGTTTCCGTTGCCCCTATGGATCGGCTCCTGCCGCTCCCGCGTACCGTTCGCCGACGCTTCGGTCGCTGGGTTGCTCGGGGCTCGCTCTCTGCGGCTGTGCCCTGGACCGCCCCACCCCGCCGACGGTCTGGGTTACCACAGATACGTCGAGCGAGGTTGGGTGAGGTTCCCAATCGAACCTGGGCCGTCCACTTCCCGGCAGATGGGTGGGTCTCCCTCCTCTTACCCGTCTATGCCCTCGGATTGTTGGTTCCTTTGTTCTTCCTGCGGGACCACGCGCTGGCCCTTCGGGGTAAGTCGGTGGCCTTCGGGTTGGACAAGACAAGCTGTCCCCTGTTTCCTTATGCGGGGGTCCTCCAGGTCGTTGACTCTATTGGGGGTCTCGGTGGAGTTGTTCTTCCTCGCGGACCGACACCCCTTCTCCTTGCATGCCTCCTCCCTGCCCGGGCCTGCCACCCTTTGGGCGGCCGCCCTGTCGAGAGGGCAGGGCGTTCTTGTAGTATGGGCGATGAAACGGACTGTGTTCGCCGACCTCGCGGCTTCCTGAGGTGTTCCGGAGGTCGCCTTGTTCGCATCGGGGGTGCCGCGCCAGTTGCCTCTGGACCTCTCCCTCCGGCCTCGCGCTCCGGGGGGGGTCCGGACACTTTCATGGTCGCCTGGTACAGGTGGCGGTCGATATCCATCTTTCCGCCACCAGACGCGCTGTTGATGTGCCCAGTCCTCGCGAAGCTGCGGCTGTACCACGGCTGCGTCTGGCTCCTCGCGCCTCTGTGGCCGGCACGTTCTTGGTCCGCCCGGTTGCCGCGGTGGTGCCCGAGTCCGGTCCCTCTACCTGTCTCCGGCTTGCACTTGGGCTAGGTTGGGGTCCTGCGGACCTCTTTGGCCCTCGCATCGTGCTTGTTCATGAGGCACGGTGGCTCCCGGTCCCCGGCCGGGCCCTGACTGACTTCCTGTGGCGTTCCTGGCCGTCTTCTCCTTGGGGGACTTACGGGTCCCGCTGGAGGTCTTTTACTAGGTGGCTACAGGCCACTCGCCTGCCAGTTGGCTCTCCTTCCCTCGTCCTACGCTCCTTGTTTCACCTCTTCCGTACACGTCGCTTTCCAGTCGACGCTATACGTACCCACTTGTCTGCCGTCCGGGGGGTTCTTTGGGTCCGTCGCTGGGCTGGTCGTTCCGCCACAGGTGCTGGATTCCTTCCTGACGGCTGCCTTCCGGGATCGACCGCCTCCGCGCCAGGTCCCTCCGCTGTGGGATCTGGGGCGGGCTCTGGTCCTTCTGGCTTCCCCCACGTATACAAGGGCCGCTACGCCGGTTTGCGTTGCTCGGGCGTCCACTCTTCCTTGTCGCTCTGGCCACTGGGGATCGGGTGTCTGCACTAGCGGCATTGTCACGGCCCCGGGACTGCGTGCGATTCTCCCAGTCCTTGCATGGCGTCTCGTTCGCCTCCTCCCCACCTTTTGTTACCACGCATGGGAGGGAGGCCCCCGTTTTCCAGCCTTTCGCCGTCCAGGCTTTACGGCGTGGGCATCCTCGCCATGTGTTGTGCCCGGTGTCAGCCTTGCACTCCTCTGTTGCGTCTGTGGCGCCGCCTTCGGGTACTGCTGTGTGGGTGTCTCCTCGGACAGGTGGGAGGCTCTAGCAGGTGCAGCTGGGCCGCCACGTTTGTCGGACCGTTCGTGCCCGTTGCCCTGTTTGTAGGGGTTCTGCGCGCGATGTCAGATCCTTTGCTGCCTCCTTCCGGTTCCTGCCACGTCGATCCTTCCCTGCCTTCGCCTCAGCGGTTTTGTGGTCTTCTATCAATTCCTTCATCTCCTCCTACCTCTCCGTGTCCAGTGTTCGACCCCCTCGGCCGGTGATTGCTCTCGGGGGTCGTGTTTCCTGGTGCTCTGGCGAAGATCCCTGGTCTTCCCCCCTTGTCCCTCGTTCTTTTCCTTTGTTTTTGACAAAGGGGGGGGGGGGTGTATGGGTTTGCAACACTGGATTGCAAGTTTGGGATTATGTATTGTTCCAGTACATAAGTGTTTTTGCCACATTGAAAATTGTGTTTTGTTCTTGTGTTCAGTGTTTTTGTTGGTTTTTGAAGAAAAGGGATTTTGGGTACAGTACCTTTTTGGTTTCAGACAAGTCTATGTTTTTGCATTACTATGAATGACGGGCACGTGTTAAAACTGCTCTTTTTAGCTACTCCTCAGTTTTTCACTCTTTTATTAAACTCTCTTGTTTACATTGTGTCTTTGTCATTTGTAATTTTGTTTTATGCATTGTTTTTTTTGGTAGGTTGGGCTTGGATGTCCTCCTCCTATTTGTTATGCAGCCTTGACGTTGGATTTGCCAAGACTACTAACAAATTGGGAGGTTTGACGTACCTCCCAACCTACCAAATAGGAAAACCTACTATTTGGTAGTAGTCTTGGAAAATCCAACGTACATAATACCCTCCCTCACGCCGGACCCCTGCCCATCCGCGTTCTTCTGCTGACGTGAGATGTGATGACAAGAGAGGGTCGCTCATGCGCACGTTCGACAGGGATCTGCACATGACGGAACACGGGATGGGCCTTAAGCGGTAACTAAGGTAAACCCCTTTTTCTTCTCTTCTATGCTTTTTTCACCTTCGGTGGTAGTTTTGGTTAATGTACAACGTCTCCTAGAGCAAGATAAGGAGTAGACTCTAGACGTTTTCTTTTTAACCGCGGTTGGAATGACGACATAGCAGTCAAAATAGACAAGTCGTCATTGCAATTAGGTTAATAGCCTTGACGTTGGATTTTCCAAGACTACTACCAAATAGTAGGTTTTCCTATTTGGTAGGTTGGGAGGTACGTCAAACCTCCCATTCCGTTCTATGTCGGAGGTCTGTTTTCACGCTGTCTGTTACCCACACACGCTCCCATGTCTGCTGTGACTTGCCAGGCTACCTTTCCTGGCTCCTCAGCTTACGGCGGGGCCCATCTGGGCCTCTCCGCTCTCGGACGGGCCTTTTCCCTCACGCACTACTGCCGTCTCATACCACTTCCCGCGCCTGAACGTACGAGTCCGTATACGGACGATTCCGTCCGCCTTGGAATGCGGACGTTCCCGCTCAATGTCGGTACTTTTCCTCTCTCGAACGGACGTTGCCGTTTACGGTCGCGCTACTCTTGCCTCAGTTTAGGCCTAGACTGGTCGTCCTGCCCTTCCATTAAGACATATTTTAATGCTCCTTTTTACCAGGCTGTGCTTTCTGACCTACAGGACCACTTCACTGATACCTTAAGGTATCGGTCTCCATTATATTTTGGGGTGGGGTTTCCTTCAGTTCTTCAGAGGGTTGAGCCTACCCCTTGGTTTTTTCTGACCTGGGGTTTGGGGCTCTTTGGCCTGTTGCTGGTTGCTATGGCCTTCCTGATCCTCCTTTTGGAGGGTTCTCTTCAGCTTTAACTTCCAGGGGGACATGGGGGGGGGGGGTGGCACTCTCCTTCATTGGACGGGACTCCAGCCTCCAGGCCTAGTGAGAGCTTTTAGGCTACTCCCTGACCTGGTGCCTGTAGCCTATGCTGGGATCTCTGATCTTTAATTTGTGCATGACCTCATGACTGATACTCCTGCCTGGCCTCCATTTTCGGGGGCACTCTTTGGCCTTCTTCTTAAGGATTCATCGACTTTCAGTGGTTTTTTCGTGGTGCTTCCGACCAGGCTTTCGTCTTGTCTCTGCCAATGACATACATGCGTGCATTGCCATGGCCTTTATTTTCATGGTGCTTACAAACAGGCTTTCTTCTTGTTACTGTCGATGACATACATGCATGCCTACACGGGGTCTTCACAGGGTTTTTTTCTTCTGGTTCCAGTGTAGTATGTCTACTTCGCTCTGCTCTCGCCACGGGTTCCTCACCGGGTGGTGAGTTCCACTCATCCTACATTCATCCTACATCCCGCTCCAGAGCGGATTTCCGCCCCCGAGCGGAGCGGCCCGTTCTGGTCCGCTCTTCTCTGGGTCGGTGCTAGGGTGCTTTGCTTTGCCTCTGTATAGGGACTCGGTTGCAGTAGTTCCCGGACTTCTCCTTTTCATCAGATTGTGCTCCCACTCTACTCTGATGGTACCCTTGGGCGTCTTCTTCTCTTCAGTACCTTCAACCTTTGGGTATTATTATTATCCTCTTCCTTTATAAGGCTTTTCATGCCTTCCTTCTCGGGACTTGCACGGGGTTCTTTGCACTTGCTGGTTCGCCTGGTCTCTCCCTGACCCTCCGCATGGGGGGTCCCTCTTCACCCCTCACCACGCACAAGGGGGGGGGGGGATACTCTCTTTCATGAAAGGTGCTCCATTTGCAGGGTGTAGTGACAACTTTTGGGTGTTTTTCTGCCCTCGTGCCTGTTTCGAAGGGCCCCCCTTTTTCGTCCTTCCCTGCCTCAACAGGGGAAGGGGGTACTCTCCTATCAAGGATTCAAGTTTTTTTTACCAATATTGTGCTTGCACACATTTCCTGTGCTTCATACTTCATACATAGGACATCAGTATCGTTTACTTTCCAATTGCGATGTGGATGTCACTTCCTCCTTGCGCACGCCATAGGCGTGCGCGTCGGAAGTCTTCCAGGCGCCAGATCGCCTTTCCTCCAAGTGCCTCATTCGGGCGTCCTGGCTGTTTCAGAGGACTCCGCAACGAAGGTGGGTCGTCGCTCTCCTTCACAATCCTGCCGACGATCTCCGACTCCTCTGTCCGGTTCAGGCCATCCATGTGGCTCCACCCAAGGCTCAGGAGGCCACCGCTGACCGGTTTTGCCTCCATCCGCCCCATGCTTATGTACATGGCGGTATTCTTGGGACGCTCTACTACCGTCCCTCCTATTTACCTGTGGTAACTCTTTGTGGCCCGCCTGCTTTCTTCCCCTGCTCTGCCTGGGGCGCTTCATACATGGGCCATCGGTATCTTTTTCCTTTCCGGTTGCAGTGAGGATGTCCTTTCCTCCCTGCGCACACCGTGGGGGTTCCCGTCCTGCCATGCCCGTTGGGACATGGAGAGTCCTACCCATGTCTCGTGCTCCAACCGCGATGGGTTTCACCCTCGGAGGTGTAGACCGTGTCTCGTCGATCTTGACCTTTGGGTCTCGTCCTATGTTCCCGGACGCTGTAGAGGCAAGGTCTCGCCTCTGCGCTCCATGATCGGGGTTTCGCTCTCTCTGTTAAGGAACACCTCCGACGGTTTCCGCGCGTCCTAGACGAAGGGGTGCGTGCCATGCTTCCCCTTTCCTCTGCTGTCTCCCTGGCGACTGAACGATTTTCCCCCGGTGCCTCGTTCGGACGTCCCTACTGTTTCCGAGGGCGCCGGGTCGTAGGGGAGACGCCGCTCTCCTTCACCACGTTGCCGACGGTCTACGGCTCCATTCCGCCCAGTCTCTTCCCCTGTACGATCTCCGGGCGTGCTTCCGTACTGGGCGGTGTTCTTGCCTACGTAACCTGCTCTACCTGTGGTTGCTGCTCCGGTTGTCCATCCTCCCACTCGCTCCCAGGCGGCATCGACTTCTTTAGTCATGCTCCCTGCATGTAGCCTGGGGCTGGTTGGTCGGCCTGTCCACGTTCCGTCCCTCGGGACGTTTCAGGTCCCTAACGGACGTCGCTTCCCTTCCCTTTACGGGAAGCCGTCATCGTGGGGGAACATGGCGGCATCCCGCCCGGAAGGAGCTCTTACACATGCACAAGGGGTGCGCCCGGTGCCTGCGAGTTGGCAGGTACAGCTCGAAGCCTTTGCTCGACACGACGTACATGTCGACGCGCCCACTCTGTCGGCATCGTATGAGTTTCAGTAGTGTCATTCCATAGTTTATCTTTTACTGTTCCTTGTGGCTGACGGAGGGCGTCGACTTCGGGGTTCGGTCGGAGATGGGTTCTTCACCACTCCCTCCTGTCGGCTGCTCCTCCGTGTCGAGCCTCGTCATGCCTTCATCCGGGGTTTCACCTCCATTTTGGGCCTGGTTCTTTGCCCCTATGTTATCTTTCTGAACGTATGCCACGTTCCTTCACGCCACCAGAGAAGGGTGCCCTGGAACGTGTTCGCAAGCCCTGGCGGCGCACTGCTCGCATGCTCTCCGCCCTCTTCGAGCGACTGCACCTAGCTCGGCTTCCCCTCAGGCTTATTGTAGCCCCACCGACTAGGGTGCTCGGAAAGGGTGGGGCCCAATTCGGGCGTGTGCGACTGCAGCTCGCCTCCGTCGGCTTCATTCAGTGTCCCTTCCATGAGGCTGCGCGTTGTCGCCAGTCTCTGTGGTTTTTCTTCTGTACACTGGCGCCGGCTGAGGTCCGCACGTCGCTGTTGCTTTCTGTGCTCCCTCTGGAGGGGCTCTTCTCTGCACCTGCATGGCAGGGGTCTTCCCTTTTTGCTGCTGCGGGGCTCTTCGCTCCCCATCCGCCTGGGATGTCCCGACCCTCCTCAACCGCTTCCTCTTCGTTGAGGTCGGCAGGCCGGCTCGTAACGTGGCCGCCAGACTCGGGGCCCTTACCGGCTCTTGCGTCCCCACTCTCGGTTTAGCTTCGCTGTTGGTGGGCACGCCGGGTAATACGGCGGGGTCTTTCCTCGAGGTGCCGGTCCACGTTTCCACTCTGGCGACCTGCGTGACATCGGCCTGTCTCCCCAGACGTCGCCTCTGTTATTCTGTCCATGGGATTATTCGGGAAGTCTCGCCTCACCAGCGGGACTTCCTGTCGCATGTCTTTCTGGTGTCCGTGACGGACAGCAGGGTGTTGTGACCGGTGGTCGACCTGTCGTGCCTCGTATTGATGACTCATTATGTCACGTTCGGCGGTTTACCCTTCGGTCTCCATGTCGCCCCTCGTGTCTTTACGACCCTCGTCGGCCTGGCCTTGCCTCCCCTGTTCACTCGGGGTCTTCCGCTCCTCTTTTCCTTGGTGGGTGGGATCTTCTCCGCAAACTCTCCCGCACACTCTGTACACGCCGCTCTCCTTGTTCCTCCTCGTTCCTCGGTTCGGTTTCCTAGTCGCCGTTCCCGAGTCCTGCCTTCCACCGTCGCACGATGTGCCGTGGGCGGACCTCGACTGGGACAGGTCGAGCACGCCTGTCACCCTGAGTCAGGTGACTGCGTAGTCTTTTTGTTCTTCAGGTCCTGGCGGGGTACCTGTTTTGCCACGCACTCCTCTCCACTGTCGCACTGCGTGTACCCTGCCTACCCGGGACTGCCGACCTATGGGCGGTTTGCTCTGTCGATGGGACAGAGCACCCGGGTAGTTTGGTCTTTCCAACACACCGTATTCGATGTGTTTCCGCCACCCGACGCCCTTTTTGATGTGCAAAGTCCTCCGCAGGCTGAGTGGGTAAATGAACTTTGTTTGGTTGTTCACTTCCATCTGGCCGGCACACGATTGGTCCGCTCAGCTGTGGCGGTGGCGCCCGAGTCCTGTTCCCCTATCGTTCCCCGATTTCCACTTGGGATCGATTGGTGGCCTCGGGACCTCGTTGGCCTTCACATCGTGGATGTTTGTGAGGCAGGGTGGCTGCCGACGTTTAGTCGATCTTTGACTGTCAAATCCTCTCCACTGGACACATTCTCAGTGGCAGACTTCCGTCTCTCACTGGCACGGTTTTCCTTCTGGGATGACCAACACATCACGGACACGCCTGTCGGTGGCGTTCGTGTTTCCCTACCTCATTTGGTTATTTTTGAGATGCGTCCCAACATATGCACCACGCTTAGGACCCGCCTGTTGGCCTTTTGGGTACCGTTTGAGTCATTCACGGGGTTGGTCGTTCCTCACAGGGCATTGGATTTCCTCATGCGGGCCTGCTTTGGACTTAGGCCTACCCCGCGTCAGATTATAGGTTTGACTCCTGTAAGGAGATAAAGAAAACCTAATATTTAGTAGTGGCCCCGTAATCATTGACGATTATGCCTATTACATAAGGCACCCTCTTCAAACACTCATCCGCCGTAGTTTGAATCTACCGCGCAGAGCATAAAAAATTGAGGAGCCTTCATCATGAGCACACGCAACCTCACTCATGGTTCAGTCATTATGAAATTGGGTTCTCACTACGAAAAAACTTCGTAACAAATAAAAAACAAAAAGAAAATAGGAGTAAATATTCATAAGCTTTCCATATAATCGTGGATGTACTTGTGTGGATCTTTGACCAGACGCTGACTCAGGCGTCATTCTTCCTTCACTGACATATCAAGTAAACCAAAATCCTTAATACATCAACGAATGGGAAGGGGAAGGTCGGGAGGGCCCCAGTCGTCAATGATTACGGGGCCACTACTAAATATTAGGTTTTCTTTATCTCCTTACAGGAGTCAAACCTATAATTTATTAGTGGCCCCTCCATCATTGACGATTATGCCTGATATCTAAGACTGGAGGGGGACATTCGTAATCATATCATAACTCTAGCAAAAGCAGATAATCAAACAACCACATAGTATTCTTTCTTCGAAAAGATATATATTTTGGCGCAGCACATATATACAAAAAGGGGGTACAAGCAGGAGCGTGCTTCAAAGAAGCCTGCTTGATAAAAAAGGGTTAACTCTGAGATTCTGAGTATAGATCCGCCAGTTAATAAGGAATTCATTTATCCCCAGAGCTACTACTCTTTGGAATTCACTTCCCTCGAATTGCTTTCCACAAACTTACAATCTACAAATGTTTAAATCCAGTTGTTACAAACATTTTATGAATGGAGGATGCCTTTAGGCACATGGACCTTTGTGTTTTATCTGTGTTTTTCCTTCCTCCGTTCATTGTCTCTTTTTAAAAAAAAAAAAAACAAAAAAAAAAGGCACCCCACTTAAAATAAGTGGTGAAAAAATAAAAACTTATAAGTTTACATGTGCACATATAAACCCCATAAAACTAGTGGATATATCTTGCAAAATATATCCAATGCTTAAAATTAGATTGCTTCACAGCCAAAAACTACTTACAACACTGTTGTTTGTACTACAATTGTACTAGCACAATTTCCTGTAATGAATAGTACAGATAAATTTTCATATCACAACACCCATAAACAGTATCACAGCTCATATACTCCGGCGGGGTCTAGGGTGTCCTATGTTACACTGACTGCACCCCCCCCCCCCTTTTCTTGAAATTAATCAATAAGTGACTTAGGGGCCACCTAGACCCTCTGCCTTAAAGCTATACATGGCAAGGAAGGTTTGTCTAGAGCTACTGAAATGTATCGAGTCAAAAACGTATGATTAGAGGCCCACAACTGTGTGGACGTAATATCTTCAACATAATTTTTTTTAAGGAAACGTAAAGAGGCTGCCCACTTGCGTAAATCGTGGGCCCTACCCACAACGCCGGGATTACTCTCTTTAATGACCTCGACCAAGAGAGAAGCCAGTTTACGTTTCATCAAGCGTTTACCCGTACTTGCTACCCATAAAGCACCCTGGTGATTTAGAGGTGCCACTCTCAAATATTTGGTTAGAGCTTGCACTGGACATAAATTATGGTGCGCCTTTCCCCTTTTCAACGCCGGCACCGTGAACTCTGAAAACACGTGTTCACTGTGCTCATTCTTGGCTATGAACCCTGGGGAAGGTGCAATGTGAATACACTCATTAAGCCTACCAAACCTGAGGCAATTAGGTGTGTTGCTCATCGCCGCCAGCTCAGATACTCTGTTCCCGGTAGCCAAAGCCATAAGGAATACTTTTTTTTTTTTTTTTTTTTTAAAGTAATGTAAAATCTGCAGTATGTTGGTACAGACGGGAATGAAGTAACGACAATGCTTTGTCCAGAGACCAGGTAGGCATGAGCTGACGGGGAGGTTGGCGGAGTTTAAAACATGCCCTCATAAAACCTGTTTCCTCCGCGACTGGTATGGTGAGACCGGTAAGGTCCAAAAATGGCATCCTAATCGCTGTTAAGTGATTTTTTAACGTTTCTGCTCGAACAGATAATTTAAATAATTAAAAACCAAAGCCACCGAGGGCACAGTTTGTTCTGTTCTAAGAATCCAAGAAGTAAAGGCTTGCCAATGCGATTGATACTGTCGCTTTGTAGACTGGGTATATTGATTCATGAATTTATTGGTCACGTCTCTACCATATGGTGCTAGCCACTTGGCCTCCTGAATGTCCATAATGCAAAAGTCAGCGAGGTCTCTAGGTTGCCAATTGTGTCTAAGTGGAAAAACCCGACCGGGAGTGACACCGGGTGCGGGCACCACGTTTTCAATTGCTGGTACCACAACTGCGCCGGCCACAGGGGCGCGATTAGCGAGACTACGCCCCGATAATCCTGTAGTTTGTTTACTACGTGGCACATTAGAGACGCGTCTGGTGGCGGAAACAGATAAATGGAACTCCACCTGTTCCAGTCTGTCACCAGTGCGTCTGGCCCGCCCGCCGGCATTATCGTCCGGCGGGTGAGGTACAGTGGGAGTTTGTGAGTCTCCTCTGATGCAAACAAATCCACTTGTGGATGGTAAGGCTCCGCAATCATTTGGTCGAAAATGGTTTGCTTGAGCGCCCATTCTACTGTTGTGCTCTGTCTCCGAGACAGAGCGTCTGCCCAGACGTTTGCTATGCCTGGGAGATAAGTTGCGTGAAGATGAATGTCCAGCCTGTTGGCTAGAATAAAAATATTTTCTGACACATTTAGCAACTTCCGAGATCTCGTTGACCCTTGTTTCTGAATACAGTGAACCGCATTCAGATTGTCCATTCTGAAGGCCACCGACTTGCCCCGTAAAGTAGAGCCGTGAGCCTGAAGGAAATATAAGGGGACTAGTAATTCTTTGACATTGATGTGGGAGATTTCTAAATGGGACCAAAGCCCTTGACCCTGGTGCCCTTGGTTTGACTGAAAGCCCCAACCTATCGTTCCTGACGCATCCGTGTCTACCCATACCGTCGGCGGAGGAGAGGTCCACGACATTACTGAGTGCAACGTTTCCCTCTTCGCCCAGACCGCTAGTAAGTTGTGGATTAATTTTGGTATGGGCCATAATTTTTCCACCGACAATAGTGGAAAACATTTGTTGCCTTCCAATATTAAACGTTTGACTTTCAACCGGCCCAACTTTACAGTTAGTTGAATCCAGTTGAGAGAGCCGACCAGAGACTCCCAGATTCTCCGTGTCGTAGTCAGACTGTGAAGGAACAGAAACAATTTCCTGCGAAATCTGTTTCAATTGTCCACACTCTGACTCAGAGTGAGAGTAGCTGTGTCCCAAACCAGCCCTATCCACTGAACTACTCGTGAGGGAACAAGGTTTGACTTTACCAGGTTTGCCTTGAATCCTAGAGATTTGACATGATTTAATGTTATGTTGACATGATTGATGCATAATTGTTCCGTCTCTGCCACCACTAGCCAGTCGTCTAGATACCACAAAATCCTGATCCCTTGCTCTAACAAGGGCATCAGGGCTTGCCGGACTAATTTCGTGAATAAGCGAGGTGCTAGGTTCAATCCAAACGGCATCCTCTGAAAGACATAAGTCTGATGCATTATTCGTAAGGCCAGAAACCATTGAAATATTTTGTTTACCGAGACGTGCCAATACGCGGCTGTCAGGTCTAAAGAAAACATCCATCCTCCCGGCGGAAGTGTTAGCCTGATTTGATTCACTGTCAGCATCCTGAAGGACACGTTGTGAATATGGAGGTTCAGATAAGACAGGTCTACGACTGGTCTCATCTGAACACTGTCCCTTTTGGGCACTAGAAATAGTTTGGATGTAAAGACTGGGTAATTTTGAGGAACCGGGATGATGACATTCTTGGCGATCATTTCTCGGATCAGTGACTCCACCTCTAATGAAACTAAATTTGCCTTTGTCGGCTGACGTAAACGAGGTCGCCGGAGCCACTGCCAGGTGATGCCTTTGCGTGCCACCATCCTCGCCCAAGTATTTAATGGCCATGCGCGGTGACACGTCCGGAACGACCCAGTTAGCAGACAAGGGTTCGCCGGCTGTGCTACCCTCTGATCCACCCGCCGTGAGACCGGCCCTGGGAGTGAGAGAGACTTTAGTTTTTTGATGGTGGTGGTGGTAGTGGTGGATGCTTAGCCGACTGGCCGGCGTTGGCAGAAGACGGGCCCTGGCCCGGTCTGTTATACCTTCGTGCTTTATGACCTGCAAACTTTCCTTGTTTATACCTGTACTGACCTTGGGGGGAAGAGGACTTAGGTAGATGAAAGGGCTTTGACCCACCCGGCTGAGCTTTTGCGACTGGCTTGGGTTTGGGAAAGTTAAAAGCAGGTTTCTTAGAAGGGGTGGGACTGTGCTTAAAGGCCTGAGCCATGTTAAATACAGTTCTCCACACATCAGGGGACATTAAAGAGGGAGTTAGCACCGGCGACATGACCACCTGGTTCGCAATTCTATCAGGAAGTTTCCTCACCAGGGACATCCTAAGATCCTGTCTCGCCCGCACGGCCTCGAGCAAGGCTGTACGGATATCCCCCAACGACTGAATAGAAGTATGAAGGAGTAAACGTCGAGATAGTTCAATTGATCTTCTGACATCCGCGTCCGCGATTGCCTGAGTAGATCTTAGCATAGACTTCGCCACCTGGTGCGTAACAATATATTGGGAAAAAAGTCTATACGCCTTCCCCCGTAGCCTAAACTCCCGGTCTAGGTGAGCTGGGGAAGGTGTAGTGAAAGGATCTTTAAGTTCGCATAGATTGATTTTGGGGGCAGCTAAAAATACAAACAAAGCAGATGGAACTCCGCCGGCAGAGAAGACTGGCAGAGAGAACCAAGAATGGCTGTCGTGAGGAATTTGGTGCGAAGATTTTGAGGTGAAGGTGGTCGCAAAGTTCTGAGCCTCTACCTCCCATTCCACCCAAGGTCCTGGACCCAACTGCCCCACCTTCAAAACTGGATTAGCGGCTGTGTCTGTGACCGTTTGTAAATCTAATTCTGGAGTGAGAGCTGACAGTGCTTTTATATCATTATAACCGTCATGCTTGGTCCAGTCAGAAAACAGTTTTGAAGCTGATGGAGGGGGTAGTGCAGGTGTAGCTGTATACACAAAATAGTCACGGTGATAATAGTTAGGAATGGCCTTAATATTAACATCAAGTACATTACCCACAATATCTAAAGCTCGTAACTTTTTAGATTTATTTCCTTGGATTACCCACTCTCGTGGTACTGGAAGTTCCCCTGACAAAGTGGGCTGTGCTACCTCTGGCTTAGTTGGGACCATTTGAACCCATGAATCATCTGGACCATATAAAAGGGGCATAGCTACCTTTCTTAACGGTGCTTTATCTAAAGGAGGTGGATTCACATCCGCTACTACCCTTACACTAGAAGTAGTCAGTGCCGCCGAAGCAGGCCTAGTGACCATAGTAGGTGATACAGAAGGAGGGTGCGGAATCTGAGTTAAAGCAATGGAAGTAGTCAGAGGCCGAACACTTGAAATTGTTATGGAAGCTCCCAGGTCCACTGTAGGAGTCTCCGGCTGCTGGCCAAAATTTTTCATAAGAGCAGTAGCTAATAACCCATCTATTTCCTCCGCCGTGACAAATTTAGCAGATGAAGAACTAAGAGGTGAATCATTCCTATCCTGTGAGTCGTCTAAAACTGAACCCGACTCCTGCACCTCCATGTCAGAGATTATAGACACCTCATCCTTGTCATCTGGCCCGTCATGAGAGGATTCCTCCGAAGCCGGGACCCCTTCGTGTTGCCATGTTAAGTCTGGAATGAATGATGGGATCGCAGCGTCCCGGTGGACGTCCGCCATTACCTGTGTCTCCTGAACCAGACGTGGGCCTTCATTCCCTGGTTGGGAATACCTCCACACACCCAGGCCTTGGCCTGAACTCCCTTGGGAGTCAGTTACCCCATCAACCACTGAGCCCCACTAGACCCTTCTAGAGGGTGATAACTACCCACAGAACTCTCTAATTCTAAGTTTATAATATCCATTGGTAACCTGTCCGCCGGTAACACCCCCACCACAGACTCTGACTCCACCCCCGCCCCATCAGATTGGATATTAGATACGTCAGGAATAGAGGCAGAAAGTGAGGCACGAGGCTCCGGCGAACGCCGGGAGGCCTTTCGTTCATGAGAATCTTTCCTGGAAGATGTGTGGCTTCGGTGTGACTTAGATCTATCACTAGAACTGCTCTTGGACTTCTCAGATCTATCACTAGAACTGCTCTTGGACTTCTCTTTGCTCTTCTTCCTCGCCGGTGACGAAGAGTGACTAAGCGGCTGTTGTCTGAGGGGCGACCTGGACCTGGACCGCGCCCGTGACGTGGAGGCTGTCACCGGGGGCGTAGGTTCACGAGGTCTCTTAGATGTGCCGGGGGCTGGAGTAAGTGCTGTACCCTGCCCAGTCTCTGCCGACTTTCGTACAATGACTCTAGATTTAGAAGGGGTACGTTTAATAGGGGGGTGCTCAATAAGTAATTTATCCCAAAGAATTACGTTATCACATTGAAGGGCTTTATGAGCCACTGTGGTAGCATAAGTGGACAACAGCTGCCTGACCTCCCGCAAAGCGACCGCCGCGGGTCTATCATTGTCTCGCAATACTTTATTACTCAATTGAGTACAGAAGGTACAGTTCTGCGTCACCCACAAACCCCTTGAGCGATCTAAACATTTAACACATCTAATGCAAAGAGTGTGTGCAAAGATAGGGATACCTGAACAGGAGGGTGAAACACACAAAGCAAAAACAGGGTCTAGGGCAGCCATGACAGAGAATGGTGGAAAACTAACCCACCCCCGGGTTTACTCCAGGTTCTTTATAGACCCGCCGGAACTCCGCCCTGGAAAAAACAAAATCCAGGAATTAATGCTCATAAGGCTACACCAACATGTTCGAACACAAGTGTTAAATAACCCGCCGGGTAACGAGACGTAATACACAACCATTACAGCTCGCTACGCGGGAGGTTCATAAGTAAAGATTTCAGAATATCTTAACCTGTCCAAAAGATTTACGAATATCCTCTGACATTATATAAGACCAGCATGGCTTTTATAAATGACGCAGTCTTCCCAGTGGTGTTTGTTAAGTTTTACTGGAAAACCCATAAAAAGACGCCGGCCCCCGTATTATCTCGCAGATCAAAAACTGGGAAGCCTGTCTTAAATGCTAGATCTGACTTCTCCCGAAGCGTCCTAGATCGCCGTATGTCGAAGGCGGCGATACTTTAACGTATCCCTCAATTGTCTGGTCAACTATACTGAATTGCAAATCCGTTAATCCCACCCTCCCAAGGTGCAACCGCCGGGTGTGAATTTAAGTTTATAACGTTAACCTCAATTGTTCCTATCCCCACTTCTTTGCAAAAGATCGCTGGGGAGGAAAGACCAATCAACAAACAGCCTAGTTTTACTGGCTTTGCAAAACCGGGAAAAACTAAACTCAACAAGTGTCCGCTTGAACACTTAGTTAAATGGGTAAAGCCATCCCGCCGGGAAACACAGTAAGCCTGAACACAGGCTCCACCACAGAGACGCAGTCCTGGAGAGCCTCAAGCCACCACTCGCCGGGGAAAACAAGCCTTTTTTAACCACGCGTGATTAAAACTCGGCAACCAGCCGGGTTTTCACGGTGTAACCGAGAAAACCCGCCGGAAAAGGCAACCCACCCCGCCCAGATTCAATCTTAACGCATCAAATAGACCGTGGAATTAGCCAAAGCACAACTAACCCAGGACACACAATTAGTCCGTGGAATTAGCCAATACACAACTAATCCAGAACACACAAATAGTCCGTGGAATTAGCCAATACACAACTAAACCAGGACACACATGACACAGTAGTACATATTTATAACATAAATCAATAACACTTGTACATGTGGCAAAGCTATGAGAGGCTGGCTAGGCCTAAGCAGACGGAAATAATATGTAATCATGTCGTAATATAAACAAAAAGCACTGAATCATATCACAACAGGAACCACCGTTAACACACCAATTATGTAGCACAAAATTCCCGGCAAAGGGAAGAACTGACTCGGGACCCAGAAAAAACTTCACTAAGTGAAGAAAAATACGCTGGGAACGTCAGAGAATAGAAAAAGCTACTTCATCAGAAAGATAAGAAGAAGCCTAATAACGCGTAGTGAAAGCCGCCTACATCACAAAGCTAGCTAACCGCGCAAACGTTTCACGCGTCCACCACGGGACCACGAGGGTACAACCGAAATAGATGTCCCAAACACACGACCCAAAATACACTGCACTGCTGGCAACCCGCCCAGGACACTCCTGCTACGCATATCCTAACCTTACTCGATACATCCCGGAGTAAACAAATGAGAAAAAACTCACTAGGGACGCAGCAAATGCGGAACCAGCGGAGCGTGGGGAGGCACGTCCGGGTAGGTTGAGCGCAGAGCAGAGAAGGAAGAATGACGCCTGAGTCAGCGTCTGGTCAAAGATCCACACAAGTACATCCTCGATTATATGGAAAGCTTATGAATAGTTATTCTTATTTTCTTTTTGTTTTTTATTTGTTATGAAGTTTTTTCATAGTGAGAACCCAATTTCATAATGACTGAACAATGAGTGAGGTTGCGTGCACTCATGATGAAGGCTCCTCAATGTTTTATGCTCTGCGCGGTAGATTCAAACTACGGCGGATGAGTGTTTGAAGAGGGTGCCTTATGTAATAGGCATAATCGTCAATGATGGAGGGGCCACTAATAAATTCCTCCTCAGTGGTCTCTGGCGGAGGCTCTCCCACTGCTCTCGTCTGCCTCTTACACTATTTGCCCCGCACCTGAACACTTCCATGCCATGACACTGTTCCTTCTGGCTTTGGCGGCGGGTGACGGCGTCTCGGAGATGGCTGCCATGTCTAGGACCCGGCATTGCTTCCGTTTTCTCCCGTCCTTGGGTCAGTTACTTTGGCTCCGTCTGTTCGTTTTGTAGCTACAACCGTACGCGACACTCCCGTTTTTAGGCCTTTCCTGTACCGGCTTCCACACGTGGTAGGGTTCATCGTCCGTTCTGCCCGGTTCAAACCCTGCATACGTATGTGTACTCGGCCAGGCCAGTGTCGGGGTTGACATTACGGGTGGCGCCTACGTCCGATAGGAGGCTTGATCGCCGTGCTGTGGGACTTCGCCTGTGTCGGGTTCTTCGGGCCAGTAACCCGTACGTTCAGGGCACAGCTCATGCCGTCCGTTCGTACGCTGCTTCATTCAGGTTTTACTTTATTTTTCTCGCCCGGACTTTGCCGACACAGGGCTTTGGTCTTCCCCCACCACGTTTGTCTCCTCCTCTCTGTCGTTGTCCACCGACAGACCGGGGCGTCCTTGTAGTGCGTTGGGCCTGCAGGTTCCCTCGGGGTCTACCTGCGGGGTTCCTTCTGTCTCTTGTCCTTCCTTATTGGGGGGAGGGAAGGGTATTGCACTATACCCATACTTGCACCTATGTTAAAGATTAATAACTGGGCTAAGCTTTTGATATACTTTCTAGTCTTAAGTATACTACATTCTTTCGGTATGTCTTGTCCTCATACCACTGAACTTTTCTCATATGGCTTTTAGTGCTCGTCACTGACACTGCTCATGTAGTTTCTCGTCACATCCTGTACGGTACTCCTATTCGGCGTATGCCGGTATTTACTCGTTACAGTATGGGTCGTCCTGCTTTCTTCCAGAAGGAGGGGGGGGGGGGGCATCCTGGAATTTATATTCATCATTATGAAATGCATCATTCTTTGTCTTAGGCTAAGTTATCTCCTGGAATAAGACTTGACTGTACTTGACCTCTCTTGATATGCACCTGTCTGTACACTCTTTATATAAACTCTCTTGTTTAAGTCGGTCTTTCCATGGTCCTGATATTTCCTAAGGGCTAAGTTTGTGTTTTTTTGCTTGGATGTCCGCCTCCAATTTGTTACTCTAGCTCTACGTTGAGGCTACTACTAAATTGGGAGGTTTGACACTCTCCCAATACCAAAGAAGGAAAATCTTCTATTTGATAGGTAGCCTCGGAGTATCCAACGTCATAGTATCCCGCCCTCACGCCGTACCCCTGCCCATCCAATCTTGTCTAATTAACTTGATACCTGGATGATCTAATGAACCCGGTCGGGTTGTGCGGTGGACCCGTGACAACGGCTTAAGGAGCCAGATAGGATGGACAATGTTCTGCAATTTTCTCTTTTCTTTCTCATCAATATTTTCATTTCCTTTAAAATAGTAGCCTCAAAAGTGTGTACAACGTACCTAGTAGAGAGAGTAAGGTGCTACTCTAGATGTTATCGATTTAATCGCGCTAGTGATTACGATAACTGCCCGCTTCAGAGCGGAACGGAATTATACGATAAGTATATAGCTCTACGTTGGATACTCCGAGGCTACCTACCAAATAGAAGGTTTTCCTTCTTTGGTATTGGGAGAGTGTCAAACCTCCCAATATATTTTATATTGTCACGATAAAAGGGAATATCAGACACACTTCACACAGACTTCGTCCAGCTAACAACAAACCACCAGTTGCTGCCACATAACACCAGAACTTCACTGATATTTGACTCCCGACATGTCCATCACCTAAGCTACACTCTTTGCATCACAGCTAAGTTCCTTTAATACTAGAAGTACTTCATAGATATTACTGGGACTACCACAGATAACCTACACATACATGTTTACAAGTAAGTCAAACGCCGACCCGGTATCATTTTTATAGCCTAGGCCAATTCATCTTTCCAGGTTTAATTATTTAATTTATATCCATTTCTCCTCTACCCCCTAGGAATAATAAACAGGATGTAATTGGTGCCGTGTGACCAGGATACTGGGTCATCTGTTATATTGATAAGAATTGGGGGGGTATTAGGCCTGACTTGTCTGCCTTTGTGTAGAGCTGGGCGATCCAGTGGACAAATGTTGAGGGGCGCATAGCCTATGTCCGGGATTTTCCGCTGGACCGTCCAGTGCAGTGCCCTGCTTTTTTTTTTGTTAAGCAGTTCTATAGACCAGGGGCAAGGGTGGACACTGTCAGGCAGACCTCAGCCTGGGTTAGATGTGCCAGGGAGCCTGAAGGTATTAGATAGGCTACTGAACAGAGCGCATGCCTTCTTTGAGAAGAAGGACAGGGCCGAGGAGGAGCAGTCGACGCAATAGGCTAGATCTAAAGACTATGACGACGGCTGCGGCTGTTCCTCCTTCAGAGGAGTCGTGATCCTTCTTTCTCTTTCTTTTCCTTTCTTTTTCAGGCATTAACTTTGTAATTTGTTAAAATTTAATATAGGCTAGTAAAGTAAATATTGTAAAGTAGAGTAATATGACATAGGGTAATTTTCCTTTTCTTTGATCATTTGTAAACTCACAGGGGGCACGCAATCTGCATGCTTCAATTTGCTTGGTTGCTGTCGTCATCAATGTAAGTACGTTAGCCTAGGCTTAGAATAGATTAGAATAGGTTAGCCTACAGTGACGATTAGTATTGTTGTTCCTTAAGCTTTAGTTACCGTAAACTTTTTAAGAATGGAGAAAATAAAGTCATTGCGGCGGTTCAGGGCCGCCAAGAAGGGAGGGATTACTAAGCTTACCTCTAATCTGTCTGAATTTATTGAACATGCTGCTACACTGCATGATGTAAAGGGTGTGAAAATCACTTTAGAAAAGGCCCTAGCTGATATCGAGTCGTATAACGTTGAGTTGTATAGCTTATATTCAGATGATCAGTTAGAGGAGGAGATGGTGAAATATATGCAGTATGTTAATCAAGTAAACAGTCAGTTAGCTGAGTTAGATAGTGCTCTACAGACAACCACTACTGGTAGATCTCATGATAGCGCAGCAAGTAGGAAACAGAAGGGTATTAAGCTACCCTCCCTGAAGTTGCCAGTTTTTGACGGGGATCCAAAACAGTGGGTGGGTTTCTGGGAGCTCTTTGATTGTAGTGTCCACTCCCAAACAGACTTAACTGACATTCAGAAATTTACGTATCTAAAGGGACAACTTAGTGGTGAGGCTCTACAAATTGTTAGTGGATTTAGTTTGGTCGCTGCGAGTTATGAACCAGCGGTCAATATTCTAAGAAATAGTTATGGTCAAAAGGATCGCATCATAGCAGCTCACATAGCGAAACTGTGTAATCTCCCGCATCCTAGCCAGGAGGTCAGTGCTCTGAAAGATTTTTCCGCGTCATTTGAGTGTGCGTTAGAGTCATTACGCTCTATGGATGTAACAGTAAGTGAAATGTGTGCAGTACTGTTGCATAATAAACTTCCTAGTGCACTCTCTGAAGTGATTAAGCGTGAATTAAAAGACAACTGGCTGGATGTGGATGAATATGTTCGTATGTTTAAGACTGAAGTGTGCAATCTAGAAAGTAGACATAATTCACTAGAACAGTTTGGGGCGACCGCCACAGCAGCATATGCGGTGTATCAGAAACCCGATACCAAGCAGAAGTATGGATGTAAGTTGTGTTTAACCTTCCAGCCCCGGCTATGTATTATATATATATTCCTCGAAACCCGGGTGTTTTGGCCGAAAAACGTCTAGGCTAGGCTACCGTATATGTGTTAATCTGACTGCTTCCCGCATTCCCGCGCATCCCCAAGCGTAGCTGTGTTATTTACCTGTAGAATGGCATTAAGTAGAGCTCTCTAAGTCAACTGGTTGAGTTGTGATGATGATTTCATTGGAGATAACTTTATGGCCAAAACAGCCACTTTACACTACTTTTCGATACTTAACAACAACATACAGGCACACACGAACAAGCGACGCTCTCCTTCTTGTGGCCGGAGATGCGGGGCGTCGGTCCAGCCGGCTGTTGTTTACATGCATCGGACCGACGCCTCGCACACGAAGCTCACAGGCTTTCAACCACTGGGCGTTCAAGAGCCCTTCCGGGCAGCTGTTATATGCTTTTTTATGGGCGTTCAAGAGCCCTTCCGTGGTGAGAGGGTTAAAGACAGGACATTTTTGGGCAAAGTGTGCAAAATACAAGAACAGTCCCACCAAGGCCAATAGAGCAAGGCAGTTGAAATTGTGCGTCGGGTGCCTGTCGTCAGAACATGGCAGCCAGGGGTGTACTAACCCTAAAATTAGGCCGTGCCGATTCTGCCAACAGAAACATTTTAATTATTTGTGTCCGATGCCACGCCTTGAACAAACTGGACAACCAGCAGCCCCTGAACTAACAGTGACCTTGGCTGTGGCTTTGGGCCGTAATGCAGTGTTGTTACCTACCATTCAGATTCCATTGTTGGACCAATGTTCGCAACGTACCTTCATCTTGCGCTCTGCTTTATCGCAGCTTGATTACGTTAGGGTCAGTAAGGAACAGCTAAGGCTCCAGGGTTTACTGGCTCACTTGGTAGTACAGAGTATGAAATAGTAGAGTTAACCTATCATCACAGAAGAAGGGTGCGTAAATTGAGAGCCGTTGTGGTGGAGGAGTTACCAGTATACAAACCAGGGAGAGGATTAGAGATGGAGGTAAATGCTATTAAGGCTCGGGGTTACAAATTAACCGATCCAGGTATCACTAATGGAGATATGATAGGGTTACTGATTGGGGCGGACTTTTATTACCACTTTGTACATTCAGGCTATGTCAGGGAAGGAAGTATAGTTATGTTACCCACAATTTATGGTTATGCACTGAGTGGCACTTATCAGTCAGATATAGAAGAGACCCATGTAGAGTTAGTCACTGTTCTTAAGTTAGCAGTAGACCCTTTAGTGGAGATACAGGAAGATATTTGCAGTAAATCTCCAGAATTAAAGGATCTGACAGCTCTATGGGACTTGGACCATATTGGTATAAGTCCTAATGAGACTGGTAAGGGTGGGGAGAGAGTCTTAAATAGATTTTCTGAAACGGTACAGTATTCCGAAGCACAGGGACAGTATATAGTGGAACTGCCGTGGAGAGATAACATAGATAAATTACCTGATAACTTTAAGTTAGCCCTGGGCAGATTTTTTTTTTTTTTTTTTTTTTTTTTCCTATATTCCAACTTACTTCCTCTCGGGCATAGGCTGAGAGCCTTAACATTCACCGCTTTACAATGAACAGTGAAGCCCGTGAGGTCTTGTTCCAGTCTAGGGAGTGAGACATGTGAAGCACGTAGAGTACAACGAGCACCTGCCATCTTGCCTTCACATGAGGCACGGTGCTCACTCATGGCCCGAAACGACCCCATCTCTGAAGCCACCTCGTTCCCATGCTTCACTGTCTCAACCCCTACACTCGGACTCTCACACTTACACACACACAACGCCACCTGTTGAGCAGATAACTCACCAGGCATTGCACCCCTATAGCATATTTTGAATATGGGAATATTCATACAGTGCTATTTAACCCTCTGTTCCCGGAAGGGCTCTTGAACGCCCATAAAAAAAGCATACACGAGCTGCCCGGAAGGGCTCTTAAACACCCATGAGGTCAAAGCCTGTGAGCTTCGTGTGCGAGGCGTCAGTCCGACGCATGTAAACAACAGCCGGCTGGACCGTCGCCCCGCATCTCCGGCCACAAGAAGGAGAGCGTCGCTTGTTCGTGTGTGCCTGTATGTTGTTGTTAAGTATCCAAAAGTAGTGTAAAGTGGCTGTTTTGGCCATAAAGTTATCTCCAATGAAATCATCATCACAGCTCAACCAGTTGACTTAGAGAGCTCTACTTAATGCCATTCTACAGGTAAATAACACAGCTACGCTTGGGGATGCGCGGGAATGCGGGAAGCAGTCAGATTAACAAATATACGGTAGCCTAGCCTAGACGTTTTTCGGCCAAAACACCCGGGTTTCGGGGAATATATATATAATACATAGCCGGGGCTGGAGGGTTAATCAGGGAACAATGAGGGTATTTTATTGACGTTTCGGTGGGCTTGTGGTAATGCACTGATACCAGGTACAGCACAAATTCCATCCCAATAATATCTTCCCATTGATACATCGGGATTTGAACCCGGGACCTTTGGATTACCAGGCCAGTGGCAAGACCACTCCACCACACCTCCCCTAAATGAGAGGCTTGCAGCGTAAATTTATAAAAGATCCCAACTACTGTCAACAGTATACAAAGGTTCTGGATAATCAGATAGAAAGGGGGTTTATTGAAAGGGTAGAAAACAGGAATCAAGCTGGTCATCCCATTCACTACTTAGCTCACCATGGTATTACTAAAGATAGTGTTACTACACCTGTACGGATAGTGTTTGACTGTTCGGCTAGGATGGACGAGAAGGCGTTCAGTCTGAATGACTGTCTCGATACAGGTCCATCGCTAGTGGCTGACCTCACCCAGGTACTACTACGCTTTAGATGCCATCAATTTGCCTGGGTGAGTGATATTGAGAAAGCATTTCTCATGGTGGGGTTGAGTGAGAAGGATAGGGATGCTACTAGGTTTCTGTGGCCCGTTGATCCCTTGGATGTTGCAAGTCCTTACATTGTCTACCGGTTCTGTGCAGTTCTGTTCGGGGCCACCTGTTCCCAGTTCCTCCTTAATGCTACCATTCAAAAACACCTGTCTATGATACAGGAGAACAGTGAAGTAGTTAATAAGCTAAAAAGGGGGTTGTATATTGATAACTTATAGGGGACTGGTGATGATGTAAGTGATTTGCAACAACAATGTTGGGATGCCCGTAGAATATTTTCCAGCGCTAACCTGTCTTTACGTGAGTGGGTTACAAATAATGAGAGTTTGCGGGAACTATTGCACCTGAAGGGTATAGCTTCCGCCAAACAAGACGGGGTTAAGGTACTTGGCATTGCGTGGCTGACTGATAAGGATATGTTACAGGTTAATTGCCGCGGAGGTTGCCCTGCATTGGTTACAAAACGCGAGGCTCTAAGTCTAACTGCGAGTGTGTTCGATCCTCTAGGAGTGTTGCTACCGGTAACCATCCGGGCGCGGAGGTTCGTACAGGACTTGTGGAGATTAGAGTGTGGGTGGGATGTACCCATTCCAGATGACATGAGAGCTAACTGGCAGGGTATTTATGACGATATGATAGATAGTACAGGTATCATGTTTCCCCGTCAGGTCACTAATTCTAAGAGGGTTACGCTGCACCTATTTAGTGACGCTAGCTCAGTAGCATATGGTGTAGCGGCCTATGCGGTTGGTGATGAGGTGAGTAGGTTAGTAATGGCCAAAGCTAAGGTGGCGCCTATTAAGTCCCTCACCATACCTAAGATGGAGTTGACTGCTGTTCTTCTCGCAGCTCGTCTCGCATGTTATATATGTGAGGCCTACACGGATGAGCTGATTATAGAGAATGTATACCTCTGGTCGGACAGCCAGATAACCCTATGCTGGTTGTCTAGTAAAAAGATCTTGCCTATATATGTTCAAAATAGAGTTGATGAGATAAAGTCATTAGTCCCCGGCGCTAATTTTCGTTATGTGTCCACAGAGGACAACCCCAGTGATCTAGTCACCAGAGGGCTTTCATATGTGTCCTTAGTTGCTTCTTCGCTTTGGTGGGGAGGGCCCACATGGCTACCTCACCAAATGCTATGGCCTGATCATGGCCCAATAGGGGGCTCAATAGGAGGGGACACCACTGTGGGTTGTAACACGAGTCAAGAAGGAACCCTGTCATTGCCGGTACCGGTTGCCCCTACTGCCATATTGAATTGGGCCCGGTATGGCTCATTACGGGTTTGACAACCCGTAGGGAAGGAAGGAAAACCTTCTATTTAGGAGTGGTTCCGTAGTCAATGACGAAGAGCCTATACTATATATAGGCTGAGATTCCGGGACCCGTTCGGGATTCCCCGGAGTTCTTATCACAACCCGATATCGGTATGGTACTAAAATGTCTTTTTCGTAATAAGGTTGTCAATACGGTACTTCCAGTTATCGATAGCTCTACAGATCATATGAAAATGTGTTAAACCCTCGGAAAAACCTAATATAAAAGTACGGTAGTAAAATTTAAATCTCGTAACAAGGTTGTCAATACGGTACTTTCCCGTTATCAATGTACAATCAAAGCTGAAGATTGCAGAGTAAACACCGTAGACTTCATCGACTTTTCTTTCACCTTCGTATAATCGACAGCCAATTTTTTTTTTTATTTACTAAGGGATTAGTACTCAACCAGCGGGGGTGTGGGGGCGGCAGGCCCCACCCATAATACTAGGTTAGGTTAGGTAAGGTTGTTAGGTTAGGCTAATGTCTTTTCAAATCAGTATGGAAAGGGGGGGGGGGGGTCTCAACATCGATCGATAGGACTAATGGGGAAAATAGGTTTTCCCGAGATTTCTAATTACAGTGGACTCTCGCATCTAACACATTTTGATCTAGCAAATTTGCATCTAACGGCCCTTTTGGAGCTCTACCCAATCTCAATCTAACGAACCAAAATCCATATCTAACGGCAATTATTCTGGGTGCCCGGTACCAATTTTCCAAATTTCCCGCCGATCCCTGAAATTTCCCGCCAAATAGGCCTACCGTACTGAGCTAAGTGGCATCCCTCCCTCCTCCCTCCCTCCCCGTCATTGTCGTCAGTCCAGTCCGCGCCGCGCCTTAGGCCTACATTACTCAACCCAACTCAATCTTTTGTTGTGTTACTCGCCCCAACCTTAAGCTTTTGTTGTGTTATGCCTTTTGTGATGTCGACCCAATCCTCAGACCTCAGGTACTGGAGAGGAGAGTGGTGAGAATGGAAATATGCATGAAAGAAAGACAAAAGTACCAGTGAAGAGGGTTACGCGTGTTGGAAAAAAAAATGAATGAATATACGGCAGAGGATAAAGCGAAAGTGATTGAACTAGCCTAATTGAACAAGGCCTCAAGAACTGTGAGATAGTGAAAATAACTGGGTTTCCCGAGGGGACAGTGCGTAACTTTAAGAGACAGAAAACTGAAATTAAAGCCAGCCTATCTGTTGCAAAAACGTGTTTTAGTGGCAATGTTAAGAGAGGGAGGCGGTGGTGGAGGTGAGGAGGTGCGCGGCGCATCCCAGTTAGCCTAGCCTCCCTGCACGGATATCTTCGACATCGTCTAACCTACACACTTCCTTATTCACTCACAGGTTGGTTTATTATTAATTCTTCTTATAATTAATATATTACACAATTTTAATATATTTGAAGTCACAAAATAGCACTCGGAATGGCAAAAATAGGTAAAAATGGGGACTGTATAAATTTTGGCACCAATTACCATTTTTCCCATTAGTTTATGTATTTATAGGCTATCTAACGAATCTGGATCTAACGCAATTTTTTTGGCACCTAGGCTATTACCGGTATTCATTAGATATGAGATCTTACTGTAATTACAAACACTATACTGTATATTGATGCAAATGAACAATTTTCGGTAGCATTCAAGGAGACTACATCAGGACTCTTCTTCTTCTTCTTACCTCTGACCGGGTATAAGCTATCCTAGTGTTTACTAGGCCTAGCCTATACCCCTTTGAAAGGACATTAGCCTAACCTAACAACCTTAACTAACCTATCCTAGTATTATGGGGGGGGGGGATGCTGCCCCCACACCCCCGCTATTAGACATCTTTGACAGATTTTTGGTGTATTTTTCTGTGAAAAGGGTATTTTTTCAATTTGTCAATACCGAAAATCCTCCATGCGAACTAGGCTATATGGAGAAAAATATGGCGAATCTGTTGGTGCCTATTTTCCCTAATAAGGCGGATGTAGGCTAGTGTCCTTGAATATTATCAATTTTTTTTTATAAACAACACTCGGAAAATTCGTGGTAGGCCTAGCCTAGGCCTAAAATTAAAAAAATCCAATCGATATTTACCCCATGCTGGCAACATAGCCTAGGCCTAGATGACGATTTTATTAATTTATAGGGGGAGAGGGGGGCATTTATCCCACATTGGAATTATAGCCTCTAACCAAGACCATGAAAACACTCATTTCTCAATATCTGGAGGGAAAAACATGAAAAATAAGGGTGCGAGCCTAGGCTATTCCCTATACTGTAATTACCATTGTTTCTGATAATATTCAAGGACACTAGTGCGACGTTATGAGAAACAATTTAGCCTATTAGGGAAAATAGGCACCAATACATTCACCATATTTTTCTCCATATAGGCCTAGTCCGCATGGAGGATTTTCGTTATCAACAAATTGAAAAATACCCACTTCACAGACAGATACATCAAAAATCTAAGACAAAGCGAGCGCACTGAAGTTGGTTACTTATTTACTTTTTACTGGTTCCCTTTTTGGTTTTTATATCAATAAGTAATAAGTAAATAGTTTTAGTTACATTTTACGTATTCAAAATATACAAATTCAATACGTAAAAATATGTAGAATAATTAATAAATTAATAGTTTTCGTTACATTTTACGTATTCATCCTTCTAAAACTTTGATTTTTTTTTTCTATCTGTTTTTACGTATTGGATTTGTATCTCGAATACGTAAAATGTAACTAAAACTATTTACTTATTACTTATTCGAGCTGATTTTACGTATCGGAGTATCCTGAACCGGTAAAATCTGTCTGTTTTTACGTATTGGATCTGTTTCTTGAATACGTAAAATGTAACTAAAACTATTTACTTACAGTAAACCCTTGCCATCTCGGACCTCTAGAAGTCGGAAACCCGTACTAGTCGGACTGGCTACGGCCTCTCGGACATGCACTTCGGTATTTCGGACATTTCCGTCATCGTTCCGACAGTCTCTGACGTTGTCGGACTTTATATAAGTATTCGGAAAATGTCCGATATTATATTTTTCAATTCCATTGCATTAGAAATGATTCAAAGATTACAAAAAGTCCAAATAAGACATAGTTATGTTAATGTATAAGGGAGTTACGTAGATGCATTAGAGAGATAGAGAGATAGAAAGAGAGAGTTACAGAGGGGGTGAGCGATAAACTAAACACGAACAATTATGAGACGGACTTAATTGGTTCTGAAAAGACAAGATAGATAGAAAGAGAGTTGCAGAATGGGAAGTGAGCGATAAACACGAACTATTATGAGACGGACTTAATTGGTTCTGAAAAGACAAAGGAGACATTTTTATTGACTCTTTTTCATGTTATTATTTGTGTGCTAGAAGGATAATATTGTTTTCAATTCCATCGCATTAGAAATTATTTATAGATTACAAAAAGTCCAAATAAGACATAGTTATGTTAATGTATAAGGGAGTTAGTTAGATGCATTAGAGATATAAATAGATAGAGAGAGAGTGGCTAGGGGCGAGCGAGCGATAAAATACTAACATATACGAGACGGACTTATGTTTCTGAAAGACAAAGGAGACATTTTTATTTACTCTCTTTTTCATTTTATTATTTGTGTGTTAGAAGGGTAATATTGTTTTCAATTCCATCGTATTAGAATTGATTCATAGATTAAAAAAAGACCAAATAAGACATAGTTATATATATGTATAAGGGAGATAGATGCATTAAATAGATATATAAAAAAAAAAAAAAAAAAAAAAAATCTCAATTTCTCTGGTGACGCGGACTTTCCTTTTCTAATTTGGAATTTTCCCTCTCTTAAGTCGGACATAAGTCGGACTTCGGACATCTCGGATTTTCGGTCATCTCGGACTGGGTCTCCCCCCAATTAGTCTGAGATAGCGAGGGTTTACTGTACAGTAAACCCTCGCCATCTCGGACCTCTAGAAGTCGGAAACCCGTACTAGTCGGACTGGCTACGGCCTCTCGGACATGCACTTCGGTATTTCGGACATTTCCGTCATCGTTCCGACAGTCTCTGACGTTGTGGGACTTTTTATAAGTATTCGGAAAATGTCCGATATTATATTTTTCAATTCCATTGCATTAGAAATTATTCAAAGATTACAAGAAATCCAAATAAGACATAGTTATGTTAATGTATAAGGGAGTTACGTAGATGCATTAGAGAGATAGATAGATAGAAAGAGAGAGTTACAGAGGGGGAGTGAGCGATAAACACGAACTATTATGAGACGGACTTAATTGGTTCTGAAAAGACAAAGGAGACTTTTATATTGACTCTTTTTCATGTTATTATTTGTGTGCTAGAAGGATAATATTGTTTTCAATTCCATTGCATTAGAAATTATTCAAAGATTACAAAAAGTCCAAATAAGACATAGTTATGTTAATGTATAAGGGAGTTACGTAGATGCATTAGAGAGATATAGATAGAAAGAGAGTTACAGAGGGGGAGTGAGCGATAAACACTAACTATTATGAGACGGACTTAATTGGTTCTGAAAAGACAAGATAGATAGATAGACAGAGAGTTGCAGAAGGGGAAGTGAGCGATAAACACGAACTATTATGAGACGGTTTAATTGGTTCTGAAAAGACAAAGGAGACATTTTTATTGACTCTTTTTCATGTTATTATTTGTGTGCTAGAAGGATAATATTGTTTTCAATTCCATCGCATTAGAAATTATTTATAGATTACAAAAAGTCCAAATAAGACATAGTTATGTTAATGTATAAGGGAGTTAGTTAGATGCATTAGAGAGATAAATAGATAGAGAGAGAGTGGCTAGGGGCGAGCGAGCGATAAAATACTAACATATACGAGACGGACTTATGTTTCTTGAGACAAAGGAGACATTTTTATTTACTCTCTTTTTCATTTTATTCTTTGTGTGTTAGAAGGGTAATATTGTTTTCAATTCCATCGTATTAGAATTGATTCATAGATTAAAAAAAGACCAAATAAGACATAGTTATATATATGTATAAGGGAGATAGATGCATTAAATAGATATATAAAAAAAACAAAAAATCTCAATTTCTCTGGTGACGCGGACTTTCTTCTTCTAATTCGGAATTTTCCCTCTCTTAAGTCGGACATAAGTCGGACTTCGGACATCTCGGATTTTCGGTCATCTCGGACTGGGTCTCCCCCCAATTAGTCCGAGATAGCGAGGGTTTACTGTATTACTTATTCGAACTGATTTTACGTATTGGAGTATCCTGAACCGGTAAAATCTGTCTGTTTTTACGTATTGGATCTGTTTCTTGAATACGTAAAATGTAACTAAAACTATTTACTTATTACTTATTCGAGCTGATTTTACGTATTGGAGTATCCTGAATACGTAAAAACAGACAGATTTTACCGGTTCAGGATAGGGCCTAGAACTCCAATACGTAAAAACTAAAAATCACCATGACTTGAGAGTCAAATCCCTGCTAAAACGGGTCTCAGGCAGCGCTGCTTTGAAAAACGATATTACGATCTCATACACCGTCGCCAGTCGGCTCAGAAGGCTTTCTAGGGGAATTTTTGCCTAGGAAACACTCTGAGGGTGCGGTCGGAATTTTTTCGCAGAGTGATGAACATACATACTTTTCTGACCTAGTTTTCGATGGGGAATCCAAATCTGGCCTTACATTTGAGGTACGTCGAACATTCAACGAAATATAGAGCTCTAGTACCTCGATTTCACCAACTAGGCCAATTTAGAAGGCAGATTCGAACTTGGCAGCCCAAACTACATATGAATATCACCTTGAAACGTGAAATTGGCCGTTTCGGCCATATTATCATTATTACGATCTCGTAGCCTACACCGTCGGCTCAGAAGGGTTACTAATTAAGGGAAACCATTCCTAGAAGCCGAGAAAATTATCACTTGGTCGTTCAAACACCACCGTGGCTTGACAGTCAAATCCGTGCAAACACAGGTCTCAGGCAGCTAGCTCTCCTTGGAAAAACGATATTACGATCTCGTACACCGTCGCCCGTCGGCTCAAAAAGCTTTCTAGGGGAATTTTTGCCTAAGAAACGCTCTGAGGGAGCGGTCGGAAATTTATTCGCAGTGATGAACAAATATTTTTTTTTTTTTTATCTAGTAGATACAGATCCAATACGTAAAAACAGCTAGAATAAGTAATAAGTAACTAGTTTTACTTACATTTTACGTATTCAAAATACAAATCCAATACGTAAAAACAGCTAGAATAAGTAATAAGTAACTAGTTTTACTTACATTTTACATATTCAAAATACAAATCCAATACGTAAAAACAGCTATAATAAGTAATAAGTAACTAGTTTTACTTACATTTTACGTATTCAAGATACAAATCCAATACGTAAAAACAGCTAGATTTTACCGGTTCATACATCGTCGCCCCTCTGCTCAAAAGGCTTCCTAGGGGGATTTTTGCCTAGGAAACGCTCTGAGGTAGCGGTCAGAAATTTGTTCGCAGAGTGATCAATAAACAATTTTCTGACCTAGTATTTGATGGGGAATCCGAATCTGGCCTTACATTTGAGGTACGTTGACAATTCAGATAAATATACAGCTCTAGTAAAACTAGTTACTTATTACTTATTATAGCTGTTTTTACGTATTGATTTGTATTTTGAATACGTAAAATGTAAGTAAAACTAGTTACTTATTACTTATTCTAGCTGTTTTTACGTATTGGATTTGTATTTTAAACTAGGTCCAAAAAAGTATGTTTGTTCATCACTCTGCGAATAAATTTCCGAAAGCTCCCTCAGAGCGTTTCCTAGGCAAAAATTTCCCTAGAAACCATTCTGAGCCGACGGGCGACGATGTACGAGATCGTAATATATCGTTTTTCAAAGGAGCGCTGCCTGAGACCCGTTTTTGCACGGATTTGACTGTCAAGCCACGGTGGTGTTTGAACGACCAAGTGATAATTTTCCCGGCTTCTAGGAATGGTTTCCCTTAGTAACCCTTCTGAGCCGACGGTGTAGGCTACGAGATCGTAATAATGATCAAATGGCCGAAACGACCCATTTTAGCAGGGATTTGACTCTCAAGTCATGGTGATTTTTAGTTTTTACGTGTTGGAGTTCTAGGCCCTATCCTGAACCGGTAAAATCTGGCTGTTTTTACGTATTCAGGATACTCCAATACGTAAAATCAGCTCGAATAAGTAATAAGTAAATAGTTTTAGTTACATTTTACGTATTCAAGAAACAGATCCAATACGTAAAAACAGACAGATTTTACCGGTTCAGGATACTCCAATACGTAAAATCAGTTCGAATAAGTAATAAGTAAATAGTTTTAGGCCTAGTTACATTTTACGTATTCAAGATACAAATCCAATACGTAAAAACAGATAGAAAAAAAAAATAAAAGTTTTAGAAGGATGAATAGGCTACGTAAAATGTAACGAAAACTATTAATTTATTAATTATTCTAGCCTACATAGCCTATTTTTACGTATTGGATTTG
Organism: Paralithodes platypus; assembly: GCA_032716605.1. Taxonomy (NCBI): domain Eukaryota; kingdom Metazoa; phylum Arthropoda; class Malacostraca; order Decapoda; family Lithodidae; genus Paralithodes; species Paralithodes platypus. Next base: position 22,421,972 of record CM064481.1, read on the forward strand.
TATATTTTGAATACGTAAAATGTAACTAAAACTATTTACTTATTACCGGTACTTATTGATATAAAAACAAAAAAGGAACCAGTAGGCCCTAAAAAGTAAATAAGTAACCAACTTCAGTGCGCTGACAAAGCGGGGGTTTGGGGACGGCAGCCCCCACCTATAATACTAGGTTAGGTTAGGTTAGGTAAGGTTGTTGTTGTTGTTGTTGTTCCCCAGGCTGTCTGGCCGAACAGCCCCAAGGTCTCGAGCAAGGCCATAAACGAGCGCCCCCACAAAATCCTCCCTGCTTACCACTAACAAAGCCCAGGTGACCGAAGCCACTCCAAGGCAGGGAGCTGAGGAGGGTGCGGAAACGCCCGGGAAACCAAAGCCCCACCCAAGGCCCTGTGCCCCTCAGCAATTATGAAGGGAAAGTTGAGGGGCAAGGGAAAAATGTGACGCTTTGGCTCCCAATCTGCCAACTTCTAGGTTGGCAGTAGGGAGGTCAATCCACGGAAAAGACGCCGCCAGTTGAGATCTAGAAGATATATAAGTAAAAGAAACAGTCAGAGTAAGCTATGGGTATGGCACTGGCAGAGATCGCTCAGTTCTCACTCGGATAGACCAGCCCATCACCACATGACTAGAACCCAATCCTCTCAGCATCAGCTAGGAAAGGCCCTAGAAAGCCGCCTTTGGCGGGGGGATAGCTCCCCTATTTCAACTCCTTTCGGGGTTGGGCACCCGCCCAAGGTGGGTTACCCGGTTAGGTAAGGTTGTTAGGTTAGGCTAATGTCCTTTCAAAGGGGTATAGGGTAGTAAACACTAGGATAGCCTATACGCTGTTTGAGGTAAGAAGAAGAAGAAGAGTCCTGCAGTAGTCTCCTTGAATGCTACCTTGTTTCTAACCTAATAGCGCCGATGTAGCCGTGTCATTGAATATTATCAATTATGTTTAGCCTATGTAGGCTAAACAAAGCGGACACTACGCCCGAGCCTAGGCTATTCCCTATAATTACCATTGTCTCTAACCTAATAGCGCCGATGTAGCCTAGTGTCATTGAATATTATCAATTAGGCTAGGCTATGTAGGCTAAACAAAGCGGACACTACGCCCGAGCCTAGGCTATTCCCTATAATTACCATTGTCTCTAACCTAATAGCGCCGATGTAGCCTAGTGTCATTGAATATTATCAATTAGGCTAGGCTATGTAGGCTAAACAAAGCGGACACTATGCCTGCTAACACAACTCTTACTTACATGAACTAGGAAGTAGCAGGCTGCTTTAGGCTATTTGGTTGAAATCAGAAAGTGTAATTATGAACTCTGAATGTCATCGTGCTTTGTTCATGGTGGTGTGTCAGTGAGACCACTCGGATGGGATCAGTTCAGTTCAGTTCAGTTGGAATTCGGGAAGTTTAGCCTTAACGTCGGCACTTCCCTAAGAGGTTTTGTTATTTTTCTTTTTGTGACTTTGTGACGTGCTCATTTGTTTAAAAATAAATATATCTCATTTTTCATCCCTTTTTCTGAAATCTTCTTTCTTCTCTCTTCAGTCTTGTTTCTTCTCTCGTCTTCCTTCATTCTTGTTTCTTCTCTCTTCAGTCTTCTTATTTCAGTTCTTTCAATTTTTTCTCTCGTACTCTCCACATTTGATAGATTGTCTGTTTCACTCTATCGCTTATTTCTTTGTTAAATAAAAGATGTCCGATGACTTGATTTTCATTTTCAATATAAGGCTGTTGGAACCCTGGATCTTTTATTCTGCATGCTTTATAAAATGAACAGTGTAGTAGAAAATGTTTTAGGTCTTCTGTTCCTTCCTTACACATATCGCATTGTGTCTCTCCTCCCACATGCCTATTTCTATCTTTTAGATTTAAGTTATTTGTCCTACATCTGTAAAATATTATAGATGCCTGTGTGTTGTCATAAATATCTTCCTCGCTCTTAATCTCCTTTTTATAACTCCTATACACTTCTAGGCTACTCTTCTCTGCCAACTCCTCTCGCCATCTTCCCGAATCCCAGTCCAGAACTCTTTTTCTAATGTCGTCCTTCTTAATATTTGCTAAATTTGTTTCTCCTAACTTCAAATTCCCTACATACTTTCTAATTTCTGCAGTCCAGGGATCTTTACTATTTCTAAGTTTTTCCTCTGTGATTCTTCTTAGCAAGTCATTACTTTCCTCTCCTACTAAATGTTATGCCAGGTTTTTTCCTGGGGTTTAATTGGTTTCGATCAAGTGGGCTCTTCCTAACTGGAGAAGTTATGTTGTTTTACCACAGACACAGAAAGACAATAGAGGATAATTATCACAAGACGTGTATTCATATTCCGTTTATTTGCACAAGAATATCGCATACGTAAAAGCTAGAACAATAATGGTCAAGAACAAAACAATTAAAGTGAACGAACGAGGCTCCCCTACGTCTGACTCGCAAGACTGGATTGTTCTATGTGGTATCTAAGTAAGTATTAGGGACCGCTTTCTAACTGAAAGATTACACTTGTCCTGTATTTATTTCAGAGATAAGAATAGCACTCCTTTCAATCGAGGATTTACACTTGTGCCTAGAAAGGTTATATAGTAATTATATATGTGAACTATTGGTATTTACCTGCGTAGAGTGGTTCTGTATTTGGGAGCTAAACGTAATTATTTTCCTGAGGTTAAATCACTGTGGTGCTTACGCATAAGTTAACTTGAATTTATTTGTTATTAATTTTAGAAGAATTATTATCAGTACTTCCCTAATTTCTTTGAGTTTCACTAGAGCTTCCTTTCTCTCGCTTTTATATACGTGCGTAGTATCCGATGTTTCCAGAATACCTTTTATCATATACGCAGTAGATATATTTTAATTACTTTCACTTTCGATCTTTATATACTTTCTCTCTGACAACACGCCAAGTATAATTTCTTTTCAGTTAGATCTTCTATAACTTTTACGGTATAATAACTTCACTTTCGATGTGTAGAATAATTAATCCAATGGGTGTAGAATTAGTAATCCAATCTGGGGTAGATCCGCTGGCCGTGGGGTTGTCCTGACGCCACTGGGTTCCCACAGTGTAACTCGAGCACTTTGGTTTGGGACCTTAAATAACTAAATTGTCTAGCCCAAGCCGTGACAAAATAGCATCGAGCGAACGCAGGAGTGAACTCCTGTCTACTCTGGTCTTTATAAGTACTTTGATGAATTTCTTGTGGTTTGGTCTATCCTGGATAAAGCTAGTTAGCACCTGACTGTCTGCTTATATCCACAATAGCGCCGGGGTTGAGGTAGGCTGAGAATATTAGATTACTTCACCCAGAAGGCTCTAATAAACCAGCTTGTTGATACCCACTAAAAATAATTAGTATAATGGGTGACTACAGTCTCGTAATTGTGTCTACGCCTTGCGATCAACTGAACCAACTCTTCAACTGTGTCCTCAACTTTCGAATCTGTCCTTTTACCCGGGGTGTCAAGAACAGCTCTAGATTGAGATACTTAAATAAAATTGGTGGGAGTATATCTGCACCTTTTTACCTGGCCAGGTCGGTGGGTGGATTAGGGGCCAAAATGGCACCTAGCAACTGGTAACTTGGGATGGTTACTTCCTTGTGGTTTGGAGTTGGGGGGAACTGCCTAGACCCTACCCTCTTGTTTCTTTTGTCCCAGAGTGGACGCGGGGGCGGGTAACAAGGGCGGGGGTAGATACGGTGTTGGTGGTGCCATTCTTGTTGTCGCCTGTCTATCTCACTTCTCTCTTTTTCTGGTGCTTTGGCATTGTCCTGGTTGACGATTATATCCTTTCCTGGTGTTGGAGGACAGTCCCTCTCTTTGGTAACAGCCCGAGCACGTTTGTCTGGGCTGGCTGTTGTGTCCTTGATGAGTTGGGGGTCTTGCCTTTTACGTTTCTTGCTGTTCTTTTCCTGGACCTTGGAATTGTTGATGGTGATGATTAAGTTTCCTTCTGGTGTTGGAGGACGTGTCATATTGATGGTGGCAATTCGTGTTCCGGATCTGTAGGATATATCATTGTTGGTACAGGGAGATGAGTGGTTTCTCCCCTGGCGGTGTGGAGGGGAACCCTGTCTCCATTGCGTCACCTGGTGGTGTCCGCGGGTCCTTTCGTTCCTGGTTCTTTCCTCTACTCGGCCATGGTTTCCCATTCTTCCACTGTGATGAGGAGGTGTGGTAGAATGAGAGGGAAAACGGCTTGATGGTGGTGAATGTTTGGATAACTGTTTCTCCGTTATTTCACTACCTTCTTCCTCGTGAAAGTCACGACCTCGTGACTGCAAATAAAAAATCCACAGGTTGTGGTCACGTAGATAATGTTCGCAGTCAGCTAGATGTTTCCACCAAATTGATGACCTGTTGTCGGCTGGTCTGTCCATTGCAGTAAATATTTTCAGGTAGGATTCACGTTGATAGTTGGCCAGTGCTTTGTTGAGTAAGTCAGGCCACTGCATCCTTGTTACTTGGTCATTGGCTCGGACCCACAAAACTTTCGTGATGAACTTGTCATGTAGAGGGGTTGTGGGAGGCTTGGTTTGGCTTGCTTTCTCAGAAGTCGTCATGTTTTTTCTTACAGAGGAGGTGAAGTTTCGTGTTGACACTGTCGAGGGTAGAGGGGAAGTGAGGGTGGTTGGAGAGGACTGTGGTTTCCTCCCTCGGTCAGCTGGCGAGGGTAGTATAGCAGTTGACCACAAAACGGGAATAGGGGTGTCCGAATTCGTGGGTGCTGGCATAAGATATTCTTCAGTAACATTTGCTATCCGTATTTCTCCGGCTAAGTGCGTGAGGTTGCGTGAGGTTGAGGTGATTGTGGGTCCTTTAAGACCCTGAGTGGGGTTGTGAGGTTGGTGACGAATTGAAGAAAAACGAGCCGGGGGTTTTGACAGATGGCCTGATCTGGTTGTGATAGTTGTTAGCACTGGGGTTGATGAGGTTGTGGAAGACGTCGACGGTGATGGTGATACTGGTGGGGGGTAGTTGGAGATCCTCTGGGGTTTGGGGTTTGGGGTTGAGGGGTTGGCCTTCTTAGGTTTAGTGATCAGTAAATAATGAGGGCTAGGCTTGATACTTGAGGGGTATGGTTTATTGGGTGGGGCCAGGCGTCCGGGGAGGGGATAATGGGGTGTGAGGGGGAGGGGTTTGTGAGGGGTTTTGCCATATGGCTTTTGGGGCGGGAGGCAGAGTGGGGTGTTTGTTTACTAGTTGACGTATATGAGGAAGATGACGGGGGGGTAGGGGAGGGAGAATTTGAAGATGAACTTGATGTTGAAGAATATTCATCTTGTTTACTACTAGAAGGCTTGTGATGATAGGCGGGTGCGGATGTGGTAGACGTGCTTTTAGGCCTACGACGACGGGAGAGTTTGGCCGGAAGTCTCGAATGCAGGGGGTGTGTTGGACGGGGTGGGGTGGGCACGGCTCGGGGTTTGTCTGGTGAGGGCGAGGGGTAAGTTTTGGGGGGTGTTATGGGAGGGGGGGTAGGCCATAAATGTGGTCGATGGTTGGGGAGGAATTGGGGGGGACTGTAGATTGCAGGGGGGGGGAGGTGATGGTGGGGGTGGGCGTGAATAAGAAGGGGTTGGAGGAGGTACAGGTGGGGAATAAATATTTGTTGGCAACTCACTATCAGTGGGGCGTGATGAGGGCTTCGTCGATTGTATTGGGTTAGGAGGCTGGTTGGTCCAGGAGTTTTTCTTCATGCTTAATTAGGGGGCGATAAACCCTCACAATACGGTAAGGGTATGGCCTAGTCACTCCGTGATAATTAATGATGACTTGATAGGGATTTGGCACTTTGATGATCTTATAGGGGCCCACATATCTAGGTCCTAGTTTGTTTATCACTGGTAAACTGGCAACCATCACTTGATCGTCGATGGCATAGGGGTTTTGAGGTGGAGAGACGTCCTTGGCGGTATCTTGGCTTCTTGTGCAGTGTTGAGGACGTTCTTGAGGTGTTGCAAATGGTCGATGTCCAAAGTAGGGGTTGAAGGTTTAGCTAGCGTCCTAAAAGGTAGGAGTAGTAGGGGCCACACCATAAATCCTTTCGTGGGGCGTGATGCCATCTTCTCGAGGACAGGAATTCATACCCCACTGGATCATTTTCATTTGAGCTGGCCAGTCTTGAGTTTGGAGGGCGATGAGTCTTGTTCTTAGCTGGTTGTTGATTGTCTTGTGGCTTCTCTCACAGATGGAATTCCCTTGAGGCCAGTATGGGGAAGAATGGGACACCTTGATGCCGCATAGCTGAGAAAAACTTTTCCATACTTTACTGGTGAATTCTGGTGCGTTGTCGGAGAGAATGATTTCTGGCAGACCAAACACTGCCAATATATTTCCGTGGTTAAGACTTCTGCCACGGAAAGTGCGCTATGATCTTTGACAGGGCAGGCTATGATGAACTTGGAATATACGTCTACGAAAGTGACGACAAATCTTTTCCCATTTACTGAAGGGAAAGGACCCATCACGTCCAGGGACAGAGTTTGCCAGGGTTTAGCAGCGGCAAGTTTACCTGCAGGCCCGGGTGTCCTGGTTCGGTCTTTTCCTAGGTTACAGGGTTTACATGCTTCTGTGATTTTCTTTGTCAGTGCGGTGGGGCGTGTGGTCCAATAAATCTGTTGAAAGACTTTGAGCATTTTTGCTTGTCCAAGATGTATCCCATTTCCTTCATGGATTATTAACAAAATTTCTTGGGCTGTTTGGGGGTCCACTGCAATGTGACCAGACTCGGTGTACAGCTGATCACCGACGCGCTGCAAGTTGTAGAAAATCTCTCTAGGAATCCACTTGGGTTTTTTCTTGTTGAGCCAGGAATGTAATAGGGAGAGTTGATTTTCCTCTGTCGATGAATGAATCAGCTGGGGCGAACGTAAGGTTGGAGGGGTTACTGTGGTATCGTCTTGGCCATAGAAAACGTTGGAGGGAGGAGTAACTTGGTTAATTTGTTGGTGAGGGTTACTTGTGCCATTTGCACAGCAGCTTTGGGCGACGTTCACACAGTTTGACAGTTTTGACAGGTAAACGTGACAGAGCGTCTGCATTTGTGTGTAACTTCCCGGGGCGATAATGGATTTCGAAATCAAATTCTTCTAAGGTTTCTCGCCAGCGGACAAGTAGGGCAGAGTTGGGTTCTGATTTCCTGAGCCATTGTAGAGATTGGTGGTCCGTGATTATGTCGACTGTAGTGCCGATCAAAAAGGAGCGGAAGTGATTTAATGCCCAGATTACACCCAGGCACTCTCTCTTGGTGGCTGCATAATTACGTTGGGCTGGGTTGAGGATGGAGCTGGCGTAAGCGATGACGTGTTCTCTGCCGTCTTGCATTTGGGCTAGCACTGCGCCTATTGCATACAAGGATACGTCCGTATATAGGCGGAATGGCTGCCTGTAGTCTGGAAAGGCCACGGTTGGGGCTTGCACCAGGTGAGTCTTTAAGGTGTTGAAGGCGGTGTCTCTTTCTTTGGTCCACACGAACGGTTCTTTCTTCTTGGTTAATTCGTGTAGTGGACGTGCGATTTCAGCAAACCCGTTGACAAATCTCCTGTAGTAGGTGGCTAAACCCAAGAAGGAGCGAACGCCCTTGACGGTGGTCGGAGGAGTTTGTGCTTGAATTGCAGATAGTTTCTTTGGGTCAGGGGAGATGCCTTCGGCTGAGATCACATGGCCTAAGAAATCCACTGATGTCCTAGCTACTGAGCATTTAGATGGTTTGAGTTTGAGACTTGCTCCTCGTATTCTGAGCAACACCTGACGAAGGCGCTGAAGGTGTTCTTCCCAGGTCTTACCGTAGACTATGACGTCGTCCAAGTATGCTAGGCATGTTTCCCAGGTGAGGCCCTTGAGGACTGATTCCATCAGGCATGAGAAAGTGGCTGGACCATTGCAGAGACCGAATGGGAGTACATTGAATTCGTACAGGTTTCCGCCACTGGTGGAAAATGCAGTCTTTTGTTGGTGGCTGGTCTTGATGGGTACCTGCCAGTATCCTGCCTGGAGGTCTAGAGTAGTGAACCATTTCGATCCATGCAGGGAATCTAGAGAGTCATCGATTCTAGGCAAGGGCGTGGCGTCTTTGATGGTGGCGTCGTTCAGGCGTCTGTAATCCACACAGAATCTTGTGGATCCGTCCTTTTTTCGTACTAGGACGACGGGAGAGGACCAGGGACTGACAGAGGGCGTGGCTATCCCGGCGTCCAACATTTCTTGTACTTGTCTCTCTTCTTCCTGACGTTGTAGAGGGTTCTTTCGTCGTGAAGGTTGGCGGAGGGGAGGTCCTTCGGTATGAATACTGTGTTCTACCACTTTAGTTTGTCCAATTTCCAAATCAGATTGGGCAAATACATCTGTGAATTCTCGGAGGAGGGAGGAGAGTTGTTTACGTTGAAGTTTTGTCAGGTGAGGTGGCATCGTGGGCAGGACAGGGGGCAAACTTGGTATGGAACTTGTAGGTTGGTAATCTTCGAAGGTCTCTAAATCTCCAATGACAAGGCCCTTGGGTAGGGTGAGGGGTTCATCGGAAATATTTGCAATCATGGTGGCGCCCATGGTGGGGGGGACGAGGGCAGGTTGTATCCGGCATCTTCCTGCTTGGAGGTGAGTCTGGTTTGGTGAGAATATCATGGTGGAGTTTATGGGTTGGTGTATTGGCACCCATTGTTGGTGTTGAGCTGGAATTACCACTTTCTGAGATGTCATAGCAGGGGTCATCACGGTGGTAGAGGCCGTTGGTGGGGTAGGTGGTGGCAGATGAGTAGGCTTTGAAGTGGGCTTAGGTTGGATGTTGGATGTTGGATGTTGTTGAGAGGATTTTGGGGAGATTTCTGTGATTCGAGGGTGGAGGCTTTTCTTCTTTGTTTTAAATGTAATTAAACGGTCCCCGCAATCTAGTTGAACTTGCAATTTTTCCATGACATCTAATCCCATGTAGCCGTCATATAGGGTGCAGTTGGAGTGGAAAATTACAAAAGGGTGGTGACAGTTGGCCTCGCGCTTGGGGGTCGTGACGGGCAGGGGCGTGGTCTCTCCTCGAATAGCTAAAGGTGTGTCCCCGGCACTGATTAAGTTGTTTTTGAACGCGTGCAGTGCTCCAAATCTTTTGTGATGCTGTTTGTAAAAAGAATTAAACAGGCAAGACCGTGCGGCTCCTGTGTCGATGAGAAGACGCACAGCGACGCCCTTTATCTTAGCTAGGTGATAGATGGGTGGAGTACTCCATGGTACAGACTCCCCCGCCGAGGCCATAATGGGCGGGGGAGGCTTTAAAAACCCTGGGATGGGTCTTCCATCTCCTCGTCGTCCTCTTCTTCTGGGTTGTCTTCGATGGCTTGAATATGGTCCATTATCTCTGGGGGACAGTGTTCTTCATCCGTATACGCGGTATCCACGTCCTGGGATTGCTCGTTGGCTGCTAGGATCCTGTTGAGCGACATTCTCTTCTTAGCTTGATCCCTTATATCATGGATCGGGCAAGCGGAAGTACAGGCCTGGAAATCGTATGGGTTTATCATAACGATGGGGCTGTCACGGTTGTTTTTGGGGGGCCCGTTTTGTTGAGGGCCTCGGTTCCGTTGTTGGTAGTTCTGGTAAGGACGACCGGTGTGTTGGCGGTTAGGGTAGATTCGCCAATTTCCTTGTGGGCGGCCTTGAGATGAGTATTGTGGTCTGTTTCCCTGGTAATTTGATTGTCCGGGTCTTTTGTTCCCCGGTGGTTGTGTGGGGAATTTCTTTATGGCTCCAATCGTAGAAGTTTGTGGCTGATTTTCCAGCAACTTGCGTATGGTAATGAGGTCCGTTACGTACCCTACGGGATCGTGGAGGGCGAAATGTTTCCTGACACTTGCTGGCAGGATTCTTAAGAGCACGCAGAATATTTGTTTTTGTCGCTGCTCCAAGGTGTCTAGGGGGAAAGCGGTTTTCACCAACTCGCTCATCTCCCCCAGGGTCACGTCCAGATTCCCTCCATACGTGGCTGCGTTGATTTTGTTGATGGCTGCAACAGGGCCCAGTGATGGCTTTACAGCGTCTATCACAATTTTCAGGAAGTTTTCCCAAGTCAACTCTCGGGTTATTTGTCCGGACACCAAGGGTGTGGCCTTCCCTAGGTGAATTAATGCGACAGAGATCTTCTCTCGATCTGTCTGATACGCCAGGTCTAGTACTGGGTGGACTATGTCTAGGTACGTGCGAATATCGAATGTCTCCTCCTCATACTTGGGTATGGGAATGTGTGAACGTGTTGCAGTCATGATGACGTATGTGCTCTATCTCTTCCCTGAGTACTGTGCAAAACAACTTCCTTCCCGAATCAAGAACCACCAGCTGCCGCCAATGTTATGCCAGGTTTTTTCCTGGGGTTTAATTGGTTTCGATCAAGTGGGCTCTTCCTAACTGGAGAAGTTATGTTGTTTTACCACAGACACAGAAAGACAATAGAGGATAATTATCACAAGACGTGTATTCATATTCCGTTTATTTGCACAAGAATATCGCATACGTAAAAGCTAGAACAATAATGGTCAAGACCAAAACAATTAAAGTGAACGAACGAGGCTCACCTACGTCTGACTCGCAAGACTGGATTGTTCTATGTGGTATCTAAGTAAGTATTAGGGACCGCTTTCTAACTGAAAGATTACACTTGTCCTGTATTTATTTCAGAGATAAGAATAGCACTCCTTTCAATCGAGGATTTACACTTGTGCCTAGAAAGGTTATATAGTAATTATATATGTGAACTATTGGTATTTACCTGCGTAGAGTGGTTCTGTATTTGGGAGCTAAACGTAATTATTTTCCTGAGGTTAAATCACTGTGGTGCTTACGCATAAGTTAACTTGAATTTATTTGTTATTAATTTTAGAAGAATTATTATCAGTACTTCCCTAATTTCTTTGAGTTTCACTAGAGCTTCCTTTCTCTCGCTTTTATATACGTGCGTAGTATCCGATGTTTCCAGAATACCTTTTATCATATACGCAGTAGATATATTTTAATTACTTTCACTTTCGATCTTTATATACTTTCTCTCTGACAACACGCCAAGTATAATTTCTTTTCAGTTAGATCTTCTATAACTTTTACGGTATAATAACTTCACTTTCGATGTGTAGAATAATTAATCCAATGGGTGTAGAATTAGTAATCCAATCTGGGGTAGATCCGCTGGCCGTGGGGTTGTCCTGACGCCACTGGGTTCCCACAGTGTAACTCGAGCACTTTGGTTTGGGACCTTAAATAACTAAATTGCCTAGCCCAAGCCGTGACAAAATAGCATCGAGCGAACGCAGGAGTGAACTCCTGTCTACTCTGGTCTTTATAAGTACTTTGATGAATTTCTTGTGGTTTGGTCTATCCTGGATAAAGCTAGTTAGCACCTGACTGTCTGCTTATATCCACAATAGCGCCGGGGTTGAGGTAGGCTGAGAATATTAGATTACTTCACCCAGAAGGCTCTAATAAACCAGCTTGTTGATACCCACTAAAATTAGTATAATGGGTGACTACAGTCTCGTAATTGTGTCTACGCCTTGCGATCAACTGAACCAACTCTTCAACTGTGTCCTCAACTTTCGAATCTGTCCTTTTACCCGGGGTGTCAAGAACAGCTCTAGATTGAGATACTTAAATAAAATTGGTGGGAGTATATCTGCACCTTTTTACCTGGCCAGGTCGGTGGGTGGATTAGGGGCCAAAATGGCACCTAGCAACTGGTAACTTGGGATGGTTACTTCCTTGTGGTTTGGAGTGGGGGGGAACTGCCTAGACCCTACCCTCTTGTTTCTTTTGTCCCAGAGTGGACGCGGGGGCGGGTAACAAGGGCGGGGGTAGATACGGTGTTGGTGGTGCCATTCTTGTTGTCGCCTGTCTATCTCACTTCTCTCTTTTTCTGGTGCTTTGGCATTGTCCTGGTTGACGATTATATCCTTTCCTGGTGTTGGAGGACAGTCCCTCTCTTTGGTAACAGCCCGAGCACGTTTGTCTGGGCTGGCTGTTGTGTCCTTGATGAGTTGGGGGTCTTGCCTTTTACGTTTCTTGCTGTTCTTTTCCTGGACCTTGGAATTGTTGATGGTGATGATTAAGTTTCCTTCTGGTGTTGGAGGACGTGTCATATTGATGGTGGCAATTCGTGTTCCGGATCTGTAGGATATATCATTGTTGGTACAGGGAGATGAGTGGTTTCTCCCCTGGCGGTGTGGAGGGGAACCCTGTCTCCATTGCGTCACCTGGTGGTGTCCGCGGGTCCTTTCGTTCCTGGTTCTTTCCTCTACTCGGCCATGGTTTCCCATTCTTCCACTGTGATGAGGAGGTGTGGTAGAATGAGAGGGAAAACGGCTTGATGGTGGTGAATGTTTGGATAACTGTTTCTCCGTTATTTCACTAAATATTTAAGATATTTTATGTTACCTTCCATAATTCTTGCCTCCATTGATGAGGCTCCTATTTCACCCCTTAAGGTTACCTTTTGGGCATATCTGGGTGCCCCTAATATGTGTCTAAAAACCCTATTCTCTATATTTTGTAATTTATTTATTTCTGTTTTTGAAAAACCTATAACATTCGAGCCATACAGGACTGCTGGTATCACAATACTTTTCCAATATGTTTTTCCAATAAGTATCTTATTACAACTTTGTGATATTACCGGGTATGTAAGGTTAGCCATTCTATTTGCTTTATCCAAAGCTTCTATTTTCTGGGTTTTAAAACATTTTTTATTATCATTAATTTGTATTCCTAGATATTTAATTTGTTTTACCACTTCTATTTCTCGTATGTTGTTTGGTTTGTTTTTCATATTAAATATTAGGATTTTACTTTTGTCTTTATTTATACATAAGCCACACTCTCCCCCTATCTCTATTAATTTATCTATTACTCTTTCTGCTTCCTGGATTGTATGAGCCAAGAGTAGCCCGTCATCGGCATAAAACAATGAATTTATTTTGAAACACTCATCTACAAACCCTCTTTTATTTTCTAACTGTTTAATTATCTCATAAGTTATTAATTTAAATAATGTTTATGATTAGGATACTTCTTATTGTTCTTCTTCTTCTTATTGTTAAATGTGAAAAGACAATCGTGCTTTGTTTATGTTGCCAGATCTGCATCAAGTTAGTTCCTTATTCATATTTCACATTATCTATCTGCATTAAGTTAGCTCCTTATTCATCTTTCGGATGGAATCCTTATTGTTAACCTATCCGTAGCGCACAGGGGTTTTTCTACAGGGTAAGACTGTGCGCATATATGATGATTTTGGGACCCATTGCCAATTTCGATAAAAAGTACATCATCGTGTAGGGAATGTTTGCGTGCATCGGCCCATATATATTTGACCCCCCAAAAAATGTCTGGGGGAATGTGGAGCGAATGGCGTCCCGCGGCTAGATTGTCATCGAGATTTCCCTGCCGAATTTTCACGCGCCCAGGGGATAGAAGGAGAGGGAGGAGGGGGTGGGTTACCGCGTATTATCACGTATATCTCCTTTTTTTTTAGCCCTTTTAGGCTATGTAGAGTATGTATACGTGTGTAGGCCACCCATATAACAATGAATATGCATCATAGTGACCAAAAATTGCAATATATAAGGGAATTATAAGATAATTTTTAGGCGGGAATGAAGATGTGTTGGAGGTTTGGCGGCAATTTATGAGCTGAGAGTGTGGTTTACGCCATACATATCACTTATATCTTGTACTTAGAGCACTGTCATGCTATAATACAGACTTGTACGTATGTAGACATGCCATATATCAAAATATATACCGCATATAGACCAATTCATGCAATATTTACGCACATTATGAATGAGTTTCTATGCGTGAACCAAGGTGTGAGTGAGTTGTGCTGGGAATGAAAGGGGGAGAGGGTGTGTTACGCCATAAATATAACTTATATCTTGTACTTAGAGCACTGTCATGCTATAATACAGACTTGTACGTATGTAGACGTGCCATATATCAAAATATATACCGCATATAGACCAATTCATGCGATATTTACGCACATTATCAATGAGTTTCTAGCAGACGGAAGCCTGAAAGGGTGGGTGGGTGGGAGGGAGGCATGTAGGGAGTGAGTGAGTCGTGGAGAGAAGGTAGGCAGGCAGGGAGATCTCTAGATAGATAGCCAGCTTTGTGATAATTGTGGAGGCGTATGGATGTCTTGGTATTTTGAACCTTATGTCTACCAGATGTCTGGTGTTCGTTGCCACCAAGAGGTCTACAATAACATGAGTCAGGAATGGAGAGAGAGAGAGAGAAACTGAGACATGCGTATGTCGTACGTATAAATGGACTTCAGAATTGCATTTTTATGCAAGCAGACATTGCATTTTAGACACATGTGAAGTACCACAGAAACATGTAGGCCATTGACTGTAAATAAAGTACTATATTATAGACCACCAACGAGGGTGGTCAGTAAACACAGGCAGATTGCCTTTTGTGATAGAGAGCTAAATATAGACTGGTGTCTCCTTACACTTGCGAAAGGGTAGATTGCCACCAGAGAAACTTATATTTATTTATTTCCAAGTAATATGCAATCTAAATGTATATTCGGAACCTACTGCAAGTATTTGTATGACAGTCATGACTATGTATAATCCAATATACGCACGTAGGCGAGACATAAGAAAGCTGGTTGAGCAATTTTCGACACCCACACAGTTATTATTCATTTTTATTTACAATATTATACAATACAAATATATTTGTGAAGAGTATTTTATGAATTATTGTATTTATAAAAATTTTGTTCCCAGACAGAGCTGCTGTGTCTGGAGCATCAAGGAGCGGCAAGGGTCACCTCGTGACCGCTTGACCGTGTGAAAATGAGTGGAGTCACACTGAGAGGGGCAATTTTGCTGAGTGTTTGGGCAATTTTTGACAGAATAAAGTTATATAATTACTAATTCTTGACAGAGACAAACTTTTATAAACCTTGGCATGATATAATTGATAATCCCATCAATTTACAAACGTAAATTGGTGGGATAATTCATTTCTTTTTGTATATTGTCATTTCGATTGTAGACACAAAGTTTTGAGTGATATTTGGTATGAGCTCCTGTGGCATGGTTGGTAAGGTCGCGGACTGGAAAACTCAAAGTGTGGTAGGGTAGTGGGATCGAATCCAGGAGGGGGTTATGGGGAAGGTTTTATACTGTCTAGAAAAATTTTGATAAATTTTTTTGTTTACAAGATCATGCCATTGTATTCAAACAATATGAAATATTCATAGAATATATCATATTGTAAGAATACAATGACATGACCTTGTTTTTTTTTTTGTTTTTTTTTATTATCTTAGTAGGTTTGACAGGATTTATTGAAACATATTTATTTTTATACAATTCATTTGAGGTAAGAAAATAATTATATACACATTACTTAGGCTAATAACAAACATATATATTGATATACTAAAAAAAAAGGCATATTACATGTAAGTCTTTGAAACTTATAAACTAAATAATGAAACATACAATTATATAATGTAAAAGCTATATCACAGGGACATCTTTGGAACTTATACATTATATAATATATATGTTACATTATGAGGTAGCGTGATCAATTAGGTCAGGTCAGGTAAGGTAGGGCGCGAGTCCAGGGCAGGGCAGGGCAGGGGGCGAGTCCAGGGCAGAGCACGGGGCGAGTCCAGGGCAGGGCAGGGGGCGAGTCCAGGGCAGGGCAGGGCAGGGGGCGACACTCAATAATTCTTGAAGGTGTGGTAGTCCCTGAAGCAGTCACCCAGGCAGAGTGGAACTTTGCACTCGGCGCACATTGAGGTGACTCTTTTGGTGACATGGGGTTTCCTGACACTGGAGCTGCAGACGGTGCACTGCGCCTGCCTGTGACGAGTGCCAATCAGCTCGGTGTTGGTTGGGTAGTGTCTTTCGACACCCACCTGGATGCGGTCAGGAACGTGATCCCCACGCCATGCCGTACGTCTGTGAGTGGTGGTGCCATACTTCTCCAGGAGTTGGTATGAGACGTTGTAGACGAACTCCCGGAATTTCAGCTTCTGGTTTGGGGACATATCCTTCTTCACCAACCACAAGTTGTAGGCGTTGAGCATCGTGATATCAACTAGGTGGAGGAAGAGCTTGTGATACCACTTCACAGTCTTCCTCAGACACTCAACGCCTGACAGCTGGCAGTCAGACTTGTCCACCAGGCGCATGTTCTTAGTGTAGTCCACTACCATGTCGGGCTTGTAGATGGTCTTCCTGGTTCGGTAGTGGATTTTGCCAGAATCCATCTGGGCACCTGTGTGGACGGTGGAAAGCAGGTGGACGTCTCGTTTGTCCTTCCACTTCAGGGCTATCACTTTCCCACACTTTTCGAGCTGCTTGTATTTCTGCCCCTTTCGTCGCCTTCTTCGCACATGCCTCTCGTGGTGTTCCTGGGCCAGGTCGTCTTCAGAAGGTGTGTCACTGGAGGAGGCATCTGTAAGAGGAATGACATTACCGGTGAACTTAGGCATAAACTTTCTTGTCTTTCTGACAGTCCCACATGACCCCGTTTGGTTGTCATGAAGAAACTGGCAGAGAGCAGAAGTATACCAGTTGTCAGTGTAGATGATGTGGCCTTTGCCCAGGTAAGGTGCCACATTTTCCTGACGATGGCACCTGACATGCCCATGGGGTCATTGGCAGCGGCTTTCGGTATGTCAATGTCAGTGCCTGTATACACGATCATGTCAAGCACTATTCCAGTTTCACAGTCACACAAAACGAAGAGCTTGATTCCGAACCTATGCCTTTTCAAGGGGATATACTGCTTGAAAACAAGACGTCCTTTGAAGAGCACGAGCGACTCATCAATCACCAAATTGAGGAAGGGGTAAAAGTATTTCCTATACCTCTCCAACAACATGGTGAACACATCCCGAACTTTCCATATCCTGTCAATCCTGTTAGGATTTTCGTTGTCTGCAAAGTGCATAAATCTTATCAGCAACAAAAATCTGTCACGTGTCATGAACTTATTGAAAGTTGGGGTGGCGATGAGAGGGTCGTGCTTCCAATAGTGTTGCAACACATGCTTCTTGATCAGAGGCATGAGGAACAACAATGCAAAGAACGTCATAAATTCTTCCACAGTCGTATCCACCCAGCCTCGTATTCTCGCTTTTGGAGAAATGACATCCAATCTGCCAAACACCCACCTGTAGTAGGCGTTTGTTTGGGCAACGATGTACGTCATTACCTCCATATCGAAAAAAGCGAGGAAGAAGTCGCTTTCGTTCGCTTGATCGTCACAGGGCCAGTACGTCCCAGGATTGAACTGGGGCACGTCAGGTACAAAATTGACCCCGTCAGACCAATCGAACGAAGGCAGCCCAGGGATCGGAATGTCGTCTGTGTCTCCTTCAGCATCTGAAATATCGCTTCCATGGTCGCGATACAGCACTGCATCATCATCACCCTCCTCTTCACTTGACAGACGATGCCCTTCCTCATTCTCGTCACCGACGTCGGACTCACTCCCACTGTCCACTCCCAAATCCCCCCACCCTTGGTCCCGTGCTAGGGCTTCGTCGTCGAAACCCGGGCTGCCAATGTCCTGCGAATCACCATCAAACAGCAGGGCGGCATACTTTGATGGTGTCAGAGTTTTCCGGGTCACTTTAGCACGTGCGGGAGTCTTATGGACAGGGACAGCAGGGGCGGCGGCAGTGGCAGCAGTGGTGTGTGGTCTTGTGGCCCTGGAGGCAGGCAAGATGATGGTGGTGCCTGTCGCCCTTCTCTCTGTTCCTTGGGCAGGGGCGGCAGGGGCGGCAGGACCAGCAGGGCCAGCAGTCGCTTTCCCTCTCCCTTTCCCCTTCCCATTCCCTTTTCCTTGGGCAGGGGCAGCAGGGGCGGCAGGGGTAGCCGGGCCAGGGGCGGCTGGTGGTGGTGGTGGTGGTAGGGTCACTGTGGCTGGCGTACGGTTTCTCTTCCCTACGCCTGTGCCTTTAATTTTTCCTGCCCCCGCAGGTTCTGCAGCCCTAGGGCGGCCTCCTGCGTCGCTGGTACCGGTGGCAGGGGTGGCAGTGGTGGTGGTAGTGGTTGTTGCAGTGGCCTGGGTCGTGGTGGCAGTGTCCCGAAACACCAATGACCTCTGTACATTTGCCGTGCATGCACGTGTTTTCCGTGCTTTGGGTGCTGGTCTTTCGTCCTCAGAGCTGTAGGGCGTGTCGTACTGGTAGCTAGGGTCTTTAGCAGCCACCCTCTGCCTTTCACGGTGGCTAACACCACCAGAAGGAGGGCTGGTTGTGTCATCAGGGAGCGAGCGTGAGGGACGTGTGGGCTCCATGACTAGTGCTTGGTTACTGGCGCGGTGGTGCTTGCACGAGTGCGGGGCAAGCGTTTGGCGGGGTGGTTTCGAGAGTTGACATGTAGTACTATGCCCACACCAATTTTCAGCCGCCTGGCTATAAACGCGCGGTTTTGGTACGCGTTCAAAAGCTCTGCTCTTAAGAGTCTTCCCGCAGTCTGCCGGGGGAACTCTTAAGAGTCTCCCCGCAGCTCCCGGGTTAAACATGCAAATCACCCTCTCGGCCCTTAACCCTTATTTAGCGGGTGGTAAGGTATTTTACACCGTGCGGCCCAGCGGGCATAATCCCGAAATATTTGATCACTTTCACTTGCCCTAGCACTGTTAATATGGCTCCAATGCGAACGAAACGATAATTTTTGGAAAGAGCAACTCTTCGTATCCCCATATACGTCTATTATGGATGTTATGAGCGAGTGTGGAGGGTGGGAAGAGGTGAGGAAGAGAAGGTACTTTTTGGTCTATTTCCCGGGCGCGTTTGGATGCGTTCGCTTTGCCCTGACTTCGGCCTCTCGCTCTCTCTCTCTGGCTCGCTGGCTTTCCCTCTCTCTCTCCCTCATCCGTATATGTAATTCTCATTATTATTTTCTCTAATCTCTCTCACTCCTCCCGTCTGTCTGTCTCTCTCTCTCTCTGGCTCGCTCGCTTTCCCTCTCTCGCGTGCTCTGTCTCTTTCTCTCTTCCTCATCCGTATATGTAATTCTCATTATTATTTTCTCTAACTAATCCCTCTATTTCATTTATTTGCTTGTAATATTTCTGTATTATTATATCTTTTTCACTCTTTCTTCAGTTCAGTTTCTGTATTCTCTCTCTTTCTCTCTTCCTCATCCGTATATGTAATTCTCATTATTATTTTCTCTAATCCCTCTTTCTTTATTTGCTTGTAATATATCTGTAGTATTATATTTTGTTCACTCTTTCTTCAGTTCAGTTTCTGCATTCTCTCTCTCTCTCTCTGTTTCGCTTGCTTTGCAGGATTTTTGTTTTAGTTTTATATATAATATTATTTCAACACATTTCCAAATCACCTTATGGAGTAGTGTTGACGACTCATTTTGTTTTTGTGGTGTTCTCAGGAGGTGTAATCCACATGTGATTGAGGTAGGCAAAAGGCAGTTATGTGATTGAGGTAGGGAAAAGGCAGAACTGCCTATAGCGAGTGTATGAATGTGATTGAGGTAGACAAAAGGCAGAACTGCCTATAGCGAGTGTATGAATGTGATTGAGGTAGACAAAAGGCAGAACTGCCTATAGCGAGTGTATGAATGTATGTATGAATGAATGACATGGATGTATGAGGTGGACCAAGAACCAGATGGATGGATGAGATTCGAAACTTATGGATGTAATGGGTGATGTTGCTGATGATGATGAATGCACTTGTGTTTGGGTAGTGTGCTATTTCACCATGTGAATGATTGAATGACATGAATTCATGAGGTACTTTGAAATAGATGAATGAATGATTGAATGAAGTTATGAATGACATGAATTCATGAGGTACTTTGAAATAGATGAATGAATGATTGAATGAAGTTATGAATGATTGGCAAGAAGGGAGGAGGTTAGAAGTGTTCCAGTGTGTGGTACTCGGTGTAGCAAGGAATAGGACAGAGTCCCACATCACACCGACTACACTTGGACGCGACTTCCCTCCTATGTCGGGGCCTCCTTGTCGTGTGACTGCAGACGTGGCACACCTTCTTTCCGGCCACCCGGCCAGCAGCAAGTTGGTTAGGGTTGGGAGGTACAGTCACAAGCCTGTGGGTCAAGAGATAGTCCCGGCACTCAAGGCGGCTGGGCAAATCCACGATCGCCCTCGGAACTGGTGCCACACGTGTGGTTCCGTGCTTACGGAGGATGGCCTCTATGATGTCCTTGGAGAACAGCCTTACAGAGGTCTTCTTTCCTGTGTGTGTCATCCACAGGTTGGATGCGTTGAGGACAGTGACATCAAGAAGATGGAGTACGACCTTCTTGTACCATTTACAGGTCTTCCTCAGGCAGTCAACAGCAGTGATCTGCATATCACTTTTGTCCACCAACCGCATGTTCACATTATACTCCAGGACAGCGTCAGGTTTGGAGATAACAACTACAGTCCTGTTGCCTGTGACACAGTCCTGCAGGTATCTCCTCTTCCCGCTATCTAGCAAAAAAAAAAAAAAAAAACAAAAAGTGACCGAAATCGCCGATATATAATAATTTACTTATCATTACTTACTATATCTTATAAACAATAGTAGGTAGCCAACTTACCATAATACCGATACACCAAACCGATACGCATGCGGTTTTGTTTATCACCTGTTTACTAAAGTGCCACCATTATCGATTTTCTTCGAGCCGACTCGAGCGGGAGGGTTACCAATTGAAGTTAAATCCGCTAGCATATATTGTTAGATGTAAGACATGATAAATACCACTAGAAATATGAATTGGCAAAATCCATATAATATCACTTCGAAATTGTTCTTAAATTTCAAAACAAAACCGCTAGTGTAAGTCATTGCTGCTAGATCGAAGTAAAGGTCTCTAGATCTAGCGGAAGTCGCTATACGTATTGGCAGTACTGCACACTGCCGACGGCGATACGTTGTTGACATTGTTGTTGATGTTCCAGTGGAGGGATGAACAAAATATTTTCCTTGTCCAATAATAGCTATTTGTTAGTAGTCTTGGCAAATCCAACGTCAAGGCTATTAACCTAATTGCAATGACGACTTGTCTATTTTGACTGCTATGTCGTCATTCCAACCGCGGTTAAAAAGAAAACGTCTAGAGTCTACTCCTTATCTTGCTCTAGGAGACGTTGTACATTAACCAAAACTACCACCGAAGGTGAAAAAAGCATAGAAGAGAAGAAAAAGGGGTTTACCTTAGTTACCGCTTAAGGCCCATCCTGTGTTCCGTCATGTGCAGATCCCTGTCGAACGTGCGCATGAGCGACCCTCTCTTGTTATCATTTTTTCACGCGCTCCATTGAATGCAGTCGCTTTTGTTGTGCTCCTTTAATTCACCCTGTTTAGGTTCGTTTCGGCTTATCTGGCCTTCTTTTTTGTTAGACAGATGTTACGTGATCTAGGGCACACGTAAATGGGCTCCTCAGTGTGTTTAATGGAGACGCGTGTGGAAATAGCTACCGAAGGTACGGGGGCGCCTGGCGTTCCTCGTGTGTGTTTTTCATTCCTTTCTCTTTTCATATTCTTTTTTCCTGTTAGTCTGGGCATAGTTTAGCTTTTAGCTTATTTTAGCCTAGCTTGTTTCTCATTCAGGAATTGCTATGCCCCTATGAGTTTTCATATTTTCATAGCCTAGGTGTACAGTTGGTTCACGATCTGAGATTTCGTGGTGGCGGTGCTGTTTGTAGGGTTTGTGTCGGCCGCATTATTAGCGTTATTCCCGAGTCCCCCCTTTCGAGCCTTCACTGTGTCTCAAGGGCCTGGGCGCTTGGTGGTTCGTGTTATCCTGGGGTACCCCACGGGGGCCCCTCCCTCACACCACAGGGTTTTTCGCCCCTGACACATTCTCTCCTCACGGCTAGGCCACCCTTTTTCTCGCCAGTTTCATTTACTGGTTTTTGTGTTCCCTTACTGTTTTCACCTCCATCCTTTCATACCCTTTTGCCCAATCCTGGGGTACCCTACGGGGGCCCCTGTTTGTGCCAAACCACCCTTCCTGCCACTTCTCCTCATGGGCTTTGCTCTATCTCTGTGGGTTGGGTGGTTCCTAGGGGATGTGCCTCCTCTCCCCTGGTGTGTCTTCCTTGCCTCTCCCTTGACCGGTTGAGTCAGGATATTATCAAGGAAGACACTGCTCAGCTTGATGGCCATCGTCGCTTGGAGTTCATAAGGAGATGACGCTTTTTTCTGGGCCTCTTTGGTATTTCCTAGACGCTCCTCTCGCTTTTTCGGCGCCGGACCATCTCGGCCGGTCCCGCAAATTTGCGGGGTGCTCGATTCGGTCCTCTGGGCCATTTCGGTTCCCCGCAAATTTGCGGAGATCGTTGGGGGGTCCCGCGAAATTGCAGGAGGGTGGTGTCGGTACGGTTATGCCTCCATTGGCCCGCAAATTTGCGGTAATAGTTGGCTTTCACTATTGACTTTTGTTATGTCATCTTGTTGCCTGATACTATATTGGTGTATGCACTTTACTGGTGTTATAGGCCCTGCATGTAAGATGTTGAGTGGTGGTTAACACTTTCTCCATCTTTGCAGGTTCTGCTAGTGCTCTTCCGCCTCGGCCGCCCTCCTCACCTACCTCTGTGCTCCCAGTTTAGGGTGAGTACGGATACCTGTTTGCATGTGTGTTCCTGTTTCCCCATGCTCCTTCCCTGGTTCTTCTTGGACATTCTCTCCACTTACTCCTTCGACGTGCTGATTATGGTGTGTGTTCTTCTAGTGCAGGTAGGCTGCCTTGCTTTCGCCTTGGTTGTCGCTCCCCGTGCTTGGAGAGCCACAAGTCCTGCTTGCGCCACTCGCTCTGTGTGTCCTCTACGGCCTACCTCCCTGCTCTGTGTGGCACGTGTCTGGCCCTGGTGGTTGTGCTGCTCCATGGCCCTGGTTCCTCGGCGGCGGCTGTGGCCTCCTGCTTCCCTTCCGTCGGTGTGGACGATGGTCTCCCGCCACATTAGGACTGTGGGCCACCGTTCCCCGGCCTTTGTTGGCGACCGGATCCGCGTCGCCCTGGGTATCCCTGACCCGACTGACGGCCATTTACCTGGCCCTCTCCCTGCTCGGGCCCTCTCCCCTGGGTCCCGCAGCCGGTCGTCCCATCGTCGGGGGGTTCCCCGGCTCCGTCCACGCTCTCGCTCGCCTTGTCGTCCTCCTGATCGCCTTGACGACGCCCATCGCCCTCGTCATGGTTCTCGCCCTGAGGCCGGAGTTAGCGGCTCTGCCCCTGTGCGCCCTCCCCTGGCCTCTACGGATAGGGGCTCTACTCCCTTCCGCCCGCTTCCCCAGCCCAGACGACTTCCTCTTACGTTGTCCTCTCCGCGCGCGGTTGTTCATGCTGTAGCTGGCCCTCTGCTCCCTCCTCCTACACTGTCCAGGAGGGTCCGCCTGGATGTCGTTGCTTCTCCTACTTCACCTGCTTCAGTGCCTATTCTTACTTCACGGTCTCGTCCCACGGTGGTGGTCCCTCCCTCCTCCGCCTCGGTGTCGGGCCGCCCTGTTATCTCAGCCCCGGGGATCCTTGCTCTGTTTCCCCCCGCGGTTCCTGGCCTCCTTTCACCCGGCCAGCCTTCCCGCTCCCGTCGTCCTGCTCCTCCTCATTCTTCTCTTCCTGACCTTCCCTTACCGTCTCGCCAGGGGGGTACCCCTCCTCTTGCCTCGGTGGGGTTTCGCGAGGTTTCGGGGTCCCCTTTCTCAGGAGCTGATGTGTCGCTGGAAGAGGGGAATGGTGCTGTTTCCCCCTCGGCCGTTCGTGATCGGGGACGAGTCCCTCAACGGCGACACAACCGTCGTCGCTCGCCTTCCTTGGGCCGCGACGCTGCTGGTTCGTGTCGTGGGTCTCGCTCCCGCTCACGCTCGCCCCTGCGGGCCGACCAATCTGGGGGGGGGTAGCCTCTCTCGGATCAATTGTCGGCTATGCAGGGCTGGGTTGTGTCACGCTTCGACGGGCGCTTGGAGTCGAAGGAAGACTCCCTCTTCTCGCCCTTCTTGGCGGTGCCTCACCCTCAGCACCTCACCCTACCTACCCCTGCTATGGTCCCCCTCCCTTCTGCAGGCCTACGCTCTGGTCAGGCTTCAGCCGCACTGACATCCTTCCGGCTGTTCAGTCCCTGGCTGTGTTGACGGGTCTGTCCTCCTATGGGACAGGTTTGTGCGACGCCGGTACGCCTGGCTTAGCCGTCATGCTCGGTCACCCTCTCCCATTGGAGGCCTGGTTTGCTGAGGCCTTCGACTTCACACACCGATCCGTCGACGGCTCTCCTTCCGTCCCTCCCCCGGAGTCGTCCCTGATTTTGCCTCCTCTTGTGTCTGTCGGCGGGTTGGACGGCGCGTTCTGGTCCTGGATGAGCGCGCCCGTTCTTGAACTTTGTTCTATTGCTACCCCGTTCTTCTCTCACCCGGATCAGCCCTCTGTCGCCAAGGTTTTTCCCTTGCGACGGAGGGTGACGGACTTATTGTCTTGTCTTTAGGTTCCCTCCAGACGTCTGTTCACCACCTGCGGCTTTTCGAGGCGTCTGCGCCAGGCGATCTTCGCGAGGGTTTGGACCGCGTTGAGCGGGTCCACCTTCGGCTCGCGGTGTCTTTGGTTCCCGAGCTGAAGGCGGTTTTGTGCGCGGCAACTCGGCACCGCACGACGGTACGGTCTTCGTTCTGCCGGCCGGCCCCCTTGGTTATTCGTCAGGGTTTGTTGTACTCTGCGCTATATACGTCGGGGTTTTTTACGCAGGATGCTTGGGAATGCTCCGCTTCTCTGTCGGCGGCCCCTGCTTCCGCCACACGACGCCGTGCTGTGTCGTTACGGACCCTGCTTACGTCACGCACCGACGCGCTGTGCCGCGCGCGGGGTTTTCTCAGTCCCGTCCTTCTGCCGGTCCTCTTCGGGGTGCTGCTGCAAGTGCTGCCGCCTTGCCCGGGCGCAAGACTGGGACGTTGCTGGCCAGTGCTTCGGTTCCGCCTCGCACTTCTGTTCTTGCCCCTTTCATCCCCTCTGTGTCGGGGCTGGCCGGCCTTCCACTTCCGGCCGCCTTTCGTAGGGGTCAGCCCCGCGCCGGCCTTGGGTTGGGGTGGCCCGCCCTTTTCGACGAGGTTGGGGGGGGCGGGGGTAGAGGAGGTCAACGTGGCGCTCATGCCCGCACGGCCCGTACCGGGGGTACCTCCACGTCAACACAATGTGTAGTTCTCTGGGTCGGCCTCCTTGTTCTCCTTCTCGCCTGGGTGTACCGGGTCGCTCCCCTCCTCTCGGGTGCTCCCTCGGGTTGTTTTCGCCCTTGCGCCCCTCGGTAGCCGCGAGGGACGTTGGGGGCGGCGGGTTGCGCGGAGGGTTCTCACCTGGAGGTGGACGTCCGGACCCCCACTCCGCTCTTGTCACCGACAACGGCCCATCTCTTCAGAGGTGGCCCACGTGTTCACTTCCATGCCCGAGCTGGGTAGCGTCGAGGGAGTTGACCGCCGGTCACCCGGTTTTCCTCTCCCGTGTCTTTCTGGTTCCGTCGCCGACCTGCGACGCGATGCGACCGGTGGTGGATCTGTTGGCCCTCAACGGGCACATCGTGCACACACGGTTTCGGATGCTGCCGGTACCCCTGGTACGCCTGGCCCTGTGCCCTCTGTCGTTGGTAGTGTCGCTGGCCCTCCAGGATGTGTCTTGGCTCGTTCCTCTCCATCCTCGCTTCCAGCGATTCTTGGCCGTTCGGACTTCCGATCGTGTGTTCCTGTTCGACGGCCTTCCCTTCGGTCTCCACATCGCGCCGCAGATCTTCTCCGCACTGGTGGGGCAGGCTCTGGGTCCTCTCCTCAGGAGCGGGCTCCAGCTCCTGTTTTCCTTGGCCGTTTGGTTGGTAGTTTCCGACGCCCTAGGCCTGTGCATTGGCGACGCCCTCACAATCGTTCGCGACATCGCACGGTTAGGGTTCCCCTTCGATGTTCCCAAGTCACGCTTGACCCCGTCGCGTGTCGTGCCATGGGTCGGTCTCGCATGGGTTTTGTCCGGCGCTACGGTGACCCGGGGTCTGCCGGCCGCGGTGCACCTTCGGTGGACGGTCCTCGCCGTGTTGCACTCGGTCTCCCTCCCGGGGTGGCTCTGGGACTCGTTCGTGGGTTCGCTGCATTGGGCCGCTCTGCCCCTTCCATTAGGGAGCCTCTGGCTACGCCGCCTCCTCCTCATGGGCACCGTGGTGTTTCTGTTGCCCCTATGGATCGGCTCCTGCCGCTCCCGCGTACCGTTCGCCGGCGCTTCGGTCGCTGGGTTGCTCGGGGCTCGCTCTTTGCGGCTGTGCCCTGGACCGACCCCCCCGCCGACGGTCTGGGTAACCACAGATACGTCGAGCGAGGATGGGTGAGGTTCCCAATCGAACCTGGGACGTCCACTTCCCGGCAGATGGGTGGGTCTCCCTCCTCTTACCTGTCTATGCCCTCGGATTGTTGGTTCCTTTGTTCTTCCTGCGGGTCCCCGCGCTGGCCCTTCGGGGTGAGTCGGTGGCCTTCGGGTTGGACACTCAGACAAGCTGTCCCCTGTTTCCTTATGCGGGGGTCCTCCAGGTCGTTGACTCTATTAGGGGTCTCGGTGGAGTTGTTCTTCCTCGCGGACCGACACCCCTTCTCCTTGCATGCCTCCTCCCTGCCCGGGCCTGCCACCCTTTGGGCGGCCGCCCTGTCGAGAGGGCAGGGCGTTCTTGTAGAATGGGCGATGAAACGGACTGTGTTCGCCGACCTCGCGGCTTCCTGAGGTGTTCCGGAGGTCGCCTTGTTCGCATCGGGGGTGCCGCGCCAGTTGCCTCTGGACCTCTCCCTCCGGCCTCGCGCTCCGGGGGGGGTCCGGACGCTTTCATGGTCGCCTGGTACTGGTGGCAGTCGATATCCATTTTTCCGCCACCAGACGCGCTGTTGATGTGCCTGGTCTTCGCGAAGCTGCGGCTGTACCACGGCTGCGTCTGGCTCCTCGCGCCTCTGTGGCCGGCACGGACTTGGTCCGTCCGGTTGCCGCGGTGGTGCCCGGGTCCGGTCCCTCTACCTGTCTCCGGCTTCCACTTGGGCTAGGTTGGGGTCCTGCGGACCTCTTTGGCCTTCGCATCGTGCTTGTTCATGAGGCACGGTGGCTCCCGGTCCCCGGCCGGGCCCTGACTGACTTCCTGCAGCGTTCCTGGCCGTCTTCTCCTTGGGGGCCTTACGGGTCCCGCTGGAGGTTTTTTACTAGGTGGCTACAGGCCACTCGCCTGCCAGTTGGCTCTCCTTCCCTCGTCCTACGCTCCTTGTTTCACCTCTTCCGTACACGTCGCTTTCCAGTCGACGCTATACGTACCCACTTGTCTGCCGTCCGGGGGGTTCTTTGGGTCCGTCGCTGGGCTGGTCGTTCCGCCACAGGTGCTGGATTCCTTCCTGACGGCTGCCTTCCGGGATTGACCGCCTCCGCGCCAGGTCTCTCCGCTGTGGGATCTGGGGCGGGCTCTGGTCCTTCTGGCTTCCCCCACGTATACAAGGGCCGCTACGCCGGTTCCGTTGCTCGGGCGTCCACTCTTCCTTGTCGCTCTGGCCACTGGGGATCGGGTGTCTGCACTAGCGGCATTGTCACGGCCCCGGGACTGCGTCCGATTCTCCCCGTCCTTGCATGGCGTCTCGTTCGCCTCCTCCCCACCTTTTGTTACCACGCATGGGAGGGAGGCCCCCGTTTTCCAGCCTTTCGCCATCCAGGCTTTACGGCGTGGGCATCCTCGCCATGTGTTGTGCCCGGTGTCAGCCTTGCACTCCTCTGTGTCGTCTGTGGCGCCGCCTTCGGGTACTGCTGTGTGGGTGTCTCCTCGGACAGGTGGGAGGCTCTAGCAGGTGCAGCTGGGCCGCCACGTTTGTCGGACCGTTCGTGCCCGTCACCCTGTTTGTAGGGGTTCTGCGCGCGATGTCAGATCCTTTGCTGCCTCCTTCCGGTTCCTGCCACGTCGATCCTTCCCTGCCTTCGCCTCCGCGGTTTTGTGGTCTTCTATCAATTCCTTCATCTCCTCCTACCTCTCCGTGTCCAGTGTTCGACCCCCTCGGCCGGTGATTGCTCTCGGGGGTCGTGTTTCCTGGTGCTCTGGCGAAGATCCCTGGTCTTCCCCCCTTGTCCCTCGTTCTTTTCCTTTGTTTTATTTGACAAAGGGGGGGGGGGGGGGGGGGGGGGGGGGGGGGTATGGGTTTGCAACACTGGATTGCAAGTTTGGGATTATGTATTGTTCCAGTACATAAGTGTTTTTGCCACATTGAAAATTGTGTTTTGTTCTTGTGTTCAGTGTTTTTGTTGGTTTTTGAAGAAAAGGGATTTTGGGTACAGTACCTATTTGGTTTCAGACAAGTCTATGTTTTTGCATTACTATGAATGACGGGCATGTGTTAAAACTGTTCTTTTTAGCTACTCCTCAGTTTTTCACTCTTTTATTAAACTCTCTTGTTTACATTGTGTCTTTGTCATTCGTAATTTTGTTTTATGCATTGGTTTTTTTGGTAGGTTGGGCTTGGATGTCCTCCTCCTATTTGTTATGCAGCCTTGACGTTGGATTTGCCAAGACTACTAACAAATTGGGAGGTTTGACGTACCTCCCAACCTACCAAATAGGAAAACCTACTATTTGGTAGTAGTCTTGGAAAATCCAACGTACATAATACCCTCTCTCACGCCGGACCCCTGCCCATCCGCGTTCTTCTGCTGACGTGAGATGTGATAACAAGAGAGGGTCGCTCATGCGCACGTTCGACAGGGATCTGCACATGACGGAACACAGGATGGGCCTTAAGCGGTAACTAAGGTAAACCCCTTTTTCTTCTCTTCTATGCTTTTTTCACCTTCGGTGGTAGTTTTGGTTAATGTACAACGTCTCCTAGAGCAAGATAAGGAGTAGACTCTAGACGTTTTCTTTTTAACCGCGGTTGGAATGACGACATAGCAGTCAAAATAGACAAGTCGTCATTGCAATTAGGTTAATAGCCTTGACGTTGGATTTTCCAAGACTACTACCAAATAGTAGGTTTTCCTATTTGGTAGGTTGGGAGGTACGTCAAACCTCCCAATTTCATAGTCCCACAGGACTTATTTTGATATATTTATGACCCCTGGTATGAAGGTATGTTGCCAATATAATAATAGAGACAAATAAATAGTTAAAAGGACTAATAACCTAATAATAATGACAAATAAACAATTTACTCTGTGTATCCGAATACTCCCTGTGACCGAACTGGCCATGGCCCATATAGTTCGATTATGGGAGTGATCACTTGTAATGCCAAGCACAAATATTCAATCTTTCGTTGTTTATATTACCATAAGAAATTTACTGAACGCCTGATAATAATACGCTATAAAATGCTTGCAATCAAACTTTCAAGCAATTACAAGGTCACATGCAATTATAAAAAGGTATATTGTAGACCACAATCTTTGCCAAGCTTCGTTGTTGCTTGTATTATCGTGAGAAATGTACCGTACACCCTGGTTATCGTGAGAAATATACTGAACGCCTGCAAATAATACGCTATAAAATGCTTGCAATCAAACATTCAAGCAATTACAAGGTCACATGCAATTATAAAAAGGTATATTGTAGACCACAATCTTCGCCAAGCTTCGTTGTTGCTTGTATTATCGTGAGAAATGTACCGTACACCCTGGTTATCGTGAGAAATTTACCGAACGCCTGCAAATAATACGCTATAAAATGCAAAGGAAATTTCTTGTTGAGTGCAATTTTGAGGACGTAATGTGCTCTGAGAGAGAGCGGAGCGGTGATTAGGAGCATAAATTACCTCCTGACCGCTCGCCACGGCCGCCGTGGCCCGTGAACCTACTGAGCTTTACTCCACTTACATCTACCCTCCCTCCCTCGCCACACAGGGAATTATATAAGGAAATTACCGTATTTTAGGGTTTTTGCACTCGTGTTCCACGATCGTTGCAAGACAACCAGTGATCGTAGAAGGATGGTTCGGGTGTCATTGGAAAGCTCAATTTACGCCCTTTCAGGGATACATACTTGTATTACGCTCTGGGTCTTGTTTATGCATGAAAAAGAGCACGGAAACAACCCCATTTAGGGTAAAAAAAAACCCGCTGGGCGGCACAGTGAAATATACTCCACCACCCGCTTGTAAGGTGATAAAATGCTTGCAATCAAACTTTCAAGCAATTATAAAAAGTAAATTGTACTTACCAACACCCACACCAGTATGTTCTTCGTTAGGAACGTCTCCATTTTGCTCAACGGTCTGTGCAACATCAACCACAACATTTGCGACACGCAAATTATGCTTGGGGTGAAAGCCTATGATCGGCATATTTTCGTCTTCCGAGTCATCCATGTAAGGGGGGGTTTTCGTAGTCTTTACTTTTCTTTTCTAATGTTCCTGGGCTTTTCTGTTACCCCCTCCTTATTTATTATTTCCTGTTCATTCCATTATTGTGTTTCTTCCTTACTTGATGATTGATCCAACTTATTACTCTGGTAGCTTAATGGCCGTTGCATGCAAGGAAATACAGGTGAAAGAATGCAAATGGTCTAAATGACACAGGATAAATAAAAACACAATATACCGTTTGGTATTCTTAACTATATTAAAACACTGTAAAGAGAAATACACTTTTCACTGTGATACACAAATCAATACGATTATTACTTTAGTCAACCACGGAATATATTGTATTATTGGCGCAATGAACTACTTCTTATCACCACATCAAAGTTAACTAAAACCCTTCAACAGGTGACCCCAAGGCCACTACCCTAGTAAACACACACTCGGTCACTAGGTTCATAAGGCGTACAACAGCTCACAATGGGGTGAAGGTTAGCTCAAGGCTCAATAACACCAACAGCATCCTGTCTCAGTACAGCCACTAGGTCATGTCCACTGGGGTGGACACAGGACTCTGCACCTGGTCCTTCTCCCTGGACTTCGCTCCTGACCTGGGACCTGGTATTAACATTACCATTAACCCGGGAACTGCGGGAAGACTCTTAACCTCTGAAGTGCGCATGGGGGTAATTAGACACCTCTCCCTGTGCGCATGTATTTGAGGTGTTTCCGTCACTAAAATATTCATTGTACCATTAATAGCATTAATACTTATCCATATGCGCCTATTATGGGTTGATTATAAAGGTATTAACCTGAAACAACAATAAAACGAGTGAAAACAGCGTTTGGATGGTCAAAATCGGAGATATAGCCCGCGAGTTGTATAATGTATGGGTGAGGCAAGCTGCTTTCCCGCCAATTTCCCCCAAGGCTACTGAGACACAGTCGATCGATACTCTCTCTCTCTCTCTTGCATTCGCTTGCTATCAGTGATGACCACACCCTCCAACCGGATTTCTGATGTTAGCACGAAAATATACCTCAGAATAAGGGAATAACAGGGAAAATAGGTGATAACTGAAGGAGAGGAGGAAAGTGGGGAAGGAGTGGAGGTAGAGGACTGAGATTTTGCATGGCCCAGGGGCCATTTTTTTTTATTTTTTTTCGATGTCAAAAGTTGATTTTTTTTTGCACTCACTCTTAACCCGGGAGCTGCGGGGAGACTCTTAAGAGTTCCCCCGGCGCACTGCGGGAAGACTCTTAAGAGTCAGAGAAAATAAAAATCAACTTTTGACATCGAAAAAAAAAAAAAAATTTATATATTTTTTTTTTTATTTTTTATTTTTTTTTGGCCCCTGGGCCATGCAAAATCTCAGTCCTCTACCTCCCCTCCTTCCCCACTTTCCTCCTCTCCTTCAGTTATCACCTATTTTCCCTGTTATTCCCTTATTCTGAGGTATATTTTCGTGCTAACATTAGAAATCCGATTGGAGGGTGTGGTCATCACTGATAGCAAGCGAGTGCAAGAGAGAGAGAGAGAGAGTATCGATCGACTGCGTCTCAGTGGCCTTGGGGGAAATTGGCGGGAAAGCAGATTGCCTCACCCATACATTATACAACTCGCGGGCTATATCTCCGATTTTGACCATCCAAACGCTGTTTTCACTCGTTTTATTGTTGTTTCAGGTTAATACCTTTATAATCAACCCATAATAGGCGCATATGGATAAATATTAATGCTATTAATGGCACAATGAATATTTTAGTGACGGAAACACCTCAAATACGTCAGCACAGGGGGACGTTTCCAATTACCCCCATGCGCACTTCAGAGGTTAAGAGTCTCCCCGCAGTCTGCCGGGGGAACTCTTAAGAGTCTCCCCGCAGTTCCCGGGTTAAGAGTCAGAGAAAAAAAAATCGACTTTAACCCTTCAGCCCCGGGGGCTATAGCTTACGACTGTGCTCCGGTACCGGGTGTTTTGACGATCTTTGGCCTATGTTAACTACTCTGTAAGTCAATGAATATGTCATGTAATGTTGTGAATAAAAAAGAATAATGTTCCACAAACCTTCCTCTGTCGAATGGCGTTGAGTAGAGGTCTCTAGCCCCTCTGGTTGCATAATGGTGAGCGCGGGAAGACGAGTGCTTTTCGGCGGCAAATTCTTCCCGCGTTCGGACGCGTCGCCCCGGCCATGGCTACGACGCACCTAGCCGCTCGCCGCGCCAAAGTATTTATCTCCCTTAGACGATTTAGTGTTTGATATTGAGAATGTGATGTTTATTTGATATTTTCTAGTTATTTTGAGGCCAATTATATAAAATATGTTTATTAGGGTATCACTGTCACTGATATTGCTAATTTTCACTCGATACCGTACATTTTATTAGTAATTGAGGTAGGTTATTGTTGTATTAGGCACTGATTATTCATTATCACAGGTGTTTATTATACTTTGGCCATCAAATATTAGGTCTTGTGTCACTTTCACTTTGACAAATATGCTTTAGAGAGTGTCACTGTCACTGATAATGCTCATTTTCACTCGATACCGTACATTTTATTAGTAATTGAGGTAGGTTATTGTTGTATTAGGCACTGATTATTCGTTATCACAGGTGTTTATTATACTTTGGCCATCAAATATTAGGTCTTGTGTCACTTTCACTTTGACAAATATGCTTTAGAGAGTGTCACTGTCACTGATAATGCTCATTTTCACTCGATACCGTACATTTTATTAGTAATTGAGGTAGGTTATTGTTGTATTAGGCACTGATTATTCGTTATCACAGGTGTTTATTATACTTTGGCCATCAAATATTAGGTCTTGTGTCACTTTCACTTTGACAAATATGCTTTAGAGAGTGTCACTGTCACTGATAATGCTCATTTTCACTCGATACCGTACATTTTATTAGTAATTGAGGTAGGTTATTGTTGTATTAGGCACTGATTATTCGTTATCACAGGTGTTTATTATACTTTGGCCATCAAATATTAGGTCTTGTGTCACTTTCACTTAGTTATATGATTTGTAAACGTTTTATATACAATTTATTGTGTCTTTTTTCACTGATTTATATATTTCTATAGGTTCTAATCATATGAATGTCACTTGGTATATACATATGTGTCACTTTTACATATTATTATGGTGTAATTGTATTTGTATCAATGTTCTCATAATACATGACTTTTGTATTACAATACATTGGTTTTCTTCCACTTTTTGCCTATATATAATTATAGTGTACATATTGTCATTTTATTTGGCAATTTCAGTATGATTATTAGAACTCCAGCTTGGAGTGGTAATCAAAGAAGCAATCTACAGCACAGAGTGCCACCTTGCACTCCACACACTCCAGGGTTGACTTTTTACCTGACCTCGGCTTCACCCTGCTGTTGTAGCAGACATGGCACCGCTTCTGCTGTGTTCTTCCGGATTCATTCTGAGGCAGGGAACCAAGCCTGTGCCTAATCAAGTATTGAGCAGACTGCAAGCGGTCAATAACGGCGGGCCCAGGATGTACCACTGCCCTCTGTGGCATAGCATACTTCTCCAGGAGCTCCGTCAACACCTGCTTTTGGAACCTCCGCAGGCTATTGAACTTCATGGGTGTGTTCACATTCCGAAACTTGTATATGTTGTAGGCATTCAGAACTGACATGTCCACCATATGCAGAAAGAACTTTTTGTACCATCTGCACGAGGTACGCAGGCAGTCAATGAAGCCTATCTGCATGTCGGACTTGTCCACCAGCCTCATGTTGATGTTGTAGTCCAGGACAGCATCGGGCTTGGTCACCCTGGCCTGGGTGCGGCGATCCACCTTGCCAGTCTCCACCATTTCCCCCTTGTGGATGGTGGTCAGGAGGTTGACCTTCCGCTGGTCGTGCCAGTGGATAGCCAGAATGGGCCCCGACTTCTTCTTGAACACATCACCTTTTTTGGTCTTTGGAGGGAAAGGTGGCATGCCCTTCCTTTTCCCTCGTACTGTGCCTACAGTCCCCGTCTTGCGCTCATGCAGGTACTATGAGAGAGTGGGGGACGTGTAATAATTGTCCGTGTAGAGGACGTGATTCTTATGAAAGTAGCGGTCCATCATGGCTTGCACCACTGCTCCGCCAAAGCCAATGAGGGGGTCCACAAGCAAGTCCCCTTCCTTCCCGCTGTAGACCAGGAAGTCCAGGACATAGCCAGTTTGGCAGTCGCACAGCACAAAGAATTTTATGCCAAAGCGATGTCTTTTTGAGGGGATGTACTGCCGGAAGCTGAGTTTTCCCCGGAACAGCACAAGAGACTCGTCAATGACGACCTTGCGGAAGGGCTTGAAGTAGGAGGTGAAGCGTTCTCGCATCATCTCATACAACGTCCTAATCTTCCACAGCTTGTCTGGGAGGTGGACGTCAAAGGTTGGTGACAAGATGGAGCGCTGCGAGGATATCAAGGTACCGGTCGCGAGACATATATTTCCCGAAGGCAGGGGTGGATATCAGATCATTGGTGATCCAATAGTCAGGCAACCTATGCTTCTTGACATGAGGCATTAGCATGGTGAGTGCCAGGAACACCATGAACTCTTTATGAGTCACTGGGGTCCACTGCCTCATGTGGCCCTTGGTCACCTTTCCCAAAAAGTGGACCTGGAATTGGTGCTGCTTATTTGTCTCTTTGACAACATAGCCTACCACCTCCTCATCAAAGAAGGCCTCAAACAGTTCGTGTGGTGGAGCATTGGGGCCTGCAGGAAAATTGGGGGTAACGCCTGAACCCTCCAGTACCTCATCAAAAGCTGGCACATCAGGGTTGTATGCATCCTCATCAACTACGTCTTGCCACTGAAAAACGTAGAATGGGTCTTGTCTACGCTGACGAGGAGCTCCAGCTGGTGGCCCAGCACGCCCACGGCCAACTCGGGAGGCGCGCGCCCTAGGGCGGCGAGGGCGGCGGCCAGGGCGGTGGGCAGCACGACGGGCAGCACGACGCCGGGCCAAGCGGATGGGTCGAGGGTCGTCGATGTCCATATAGTCATCGTCAGAGTGGTCATCTTGCCCTGACGGTGGACCTATGTAATCATGGCCAGAGTCTTCAGAGAGGTGCCCTTCATCATCAGTGGCCCCCACATAATCTGGCGGGGAACCAGTGATGCGTGGGCGGCGTGCGGGTGGGCGAGGTGGGGAAGGAGTGGCAGGTGAGGCTGTGTCCCCCCGAGGTCCCGGGCTCCTTGGCCTGCGACGAGTGACAGAAAGCAATGTTTCACTGTCACTAGGCCCAGGTATTGGTGATGCGAGCTCAAAGACTTCTTCAGGAAGACATGTTGAAGGCAGGAGAGGTGGGGAGGACCGTGGGGAAAGTTGCGGGGACGTATGGCTGGGGCCGGGGGTGGACGCCGCGGGAGCCTCGAACAAAACTCTCTTACTTTTCTTAATTTTCTTGGTATATTTCCTACCTTTCCCCTTTTCGGCAGCAGTATGTCTCCTGTCGGGGACCTAGGAGGCAAATAGGCCGAAAGTGTGGGGTCCTCAACCCTTGGCAATGGTGGGGGTGGTGGGGAAGAATGCGGGGCATCCGGGTCATCTTGGGTGGCATGGGTAGATAAGGGAGACAATGGCGGACGAGAAGGGTCACCACGCTGACCCTCACTCACAGCCTCATCCTCACCAAGTAGTTTTGCTTGTTCCCTAGCTGCCGCGGCCGCCTTCTCAAGTATTTTCTGCTTATACAAATGTAGCTTGAAAGGCGATTTACCTGGGGAAGGGCTTGGCGTCGTGTCACTTAAGCGAAATTTGGTGAGTGACCTTGAACTCTCCCACTCGCTCACTCTCTCAAGTTCACTGTCTTTAGGTAAACCAGCTTCCTCAACAACTGGTACATCACCTTCATCACTCTCATCACTGTCATGTTCTCTCGCAAATCCCAGGAATTGCTCTTCTTTATCACTCTCATGGCCATAATCACTCGACTTATAATTACTGGAGTCGTCACTGACTTCATCATCAACATTATGCTTGGCATCAGCTCGCTCATAAAGTCTCAATGTCGTCTCAATACCTCCGGGAGATAACACATTTAGGCGATGGCGTCGGGGTAAGGCGCGACGAACAAGCAAGGGCGTCGTAGGAAGCACGGTATCGGACACAGCGGAATCACTATTTGGCATACTG
The DNA here is from genome assembly GCA_032716605.1 of Paralithodes platypus. Taxonomy (NCBI): domain Eukaryota; kingdom Metazoa; phylum Arthropoda; class Malacostraca; order Decapoda; family Lithodidae; genus Paralithodes; species Paralithodes platypus. The sequence goes on from CM064481.1 coordinate 22,458,461, forward strand.
TCCATGATGGCGTCGGGGTAGATACTGTTGCTGTGGCGGAGTTTAAGCCTGGTGGCGCCACCTACCGTCCCACGATACCGAAAATGTACGCGCGGCATTCGAAAGCACGCATGCAAGCAATGGGCGTTCAAGAGCCCTTCCGGGTTGCGCGGGCCGAGGTTGTTATGGGCGTTCAAGAGCCCATCCGGGTTGGAGGGGTTAAACATCGAAAACAAAACAATTTTTTTTTTTTTTTTTTTTTTTTGCCCCTGGGCCATGCAAAATATCACTCCTCTACCTCCCCTCCTTCCCCAGTTTCAGTTATCACCTATTTTCCCTGTTATTCCCTTATTCTGAGGTATATTTTCGTGCTAACATTAGCGAGTTGCAAGCAGGGCATTGTCATCAGTGTTAGCAAGCGAGTGCAAGAGAGAGAGAGAGTATCGATCGACTGTGTCTCAGTGGCCTTGGGGGAAATTGGCGGGAAAGCAGGTTGCCTCACCCATACTGTTATGCCAGGTTTTTACTGGGGTTTAATTAGTTTTGATCAAGTGGGCTCTTCCTAACTGGAGAATTTATATTGTTTTACCACAGACACAGAAAGACAATAGAGGATAATTATCACCAGACGTGTATTCATATTCCGTTTATTTGCACAAGAATATCGCATACGTAAAAGCTAGAACAATAATGGTCAAGAACAAAACAATTAAAGTGAACGAACGAGGCTCCACTACGTCTGACTCGCAAGACTGGATTATTCTATGCTATATCTAAGTAAGTATTAGGGACCGCTTTCTAACTGAAAGATTACACTTGTCCTGTATTTATTTCAGAGTTAAGAGTAGCACTCCTTTCAATCGAGGATTTACACTTGTGCTTAGAAAGGTTATATAGTAATTATATGTGAACTTGAGCTATTTACCTGCGTAGAGTTGTTCTGGAATTTGGGAGCTAAACGTAATTATTTTCCTGAGGTTAAATCACTGTGTGCTTACGCATAAGTTAACTTGAATTTATTTGTTATTAATTTTAGCAGAATTATTATCAGTACTTCCCTAATTTCTTTGAGTTTCACTAGAGCTTCCTTTCTCTCGCTTTTATATACGTGCGTAGTATCCGATGTTTCCAGAATACCTTTTATCATATACGCAGTAGATATATTTTAATTACTTTCACTTTCGATCTTTATATACTTTCTCTCTGACAACACGCCAAGTATAATTTCTTTTCACAGTTAGATCTTCTATAACTTTTACGGTATAATAACTTCACTTTTGATGTGTAGAATAATTAATCCAATGGGTGTAGAATTCGTAATCCAATCTGGGGTAGATCCGCTGGCCGTGGGGTTGTCCTGACGCCACTGGGTTCCCACAGTGTAACTCGAGCACTTTGGTTTGGGACCTTAAATAACTAAATTGCCTAGCCCAAGCCGTGACAAAATAGCATCGAGCGAACGCAAGAGTGAACTCCTGTCTACTCTGGTCTTTATAAGTACTTTGATGAATTTCTTGTGGTTTGGTCTATCCTGGATAAAGCTAGTTAGTACCTGACTGTCTGCTTATATCCACAATAGCGCCGGGGTTGAGGTAGGCCGAGAATATTAGATTACTTCACCCAGAAGGCTCTAATAAACCAGCTTGTTGATACCCACTAAAAAGAATTAGTATAATGGGTGACTACAGTCTCGTAATTGTGTCTACGCCTTGCGATCAACTGAACCAACTCTTCAACTGTGTCCTCAACTTCGAATCTGTCCTTTAACCGGGGTGTCAAGAACAGCTCTAGATTGAGATGTCGATCCTAAAATCTTCCGTCATAGTCATACCGTTTCTCAGGGCCTCGGGGGTGATATGGTTGAGCATCAGAAAGGCACCTAGGGGTAGGATGTTGTAGGGTGGTTAGTTCCTTGTGGCTTGGAGAGGGGTGATATACTTATTTACTTATAGTGCCATTTCTTGATTAATTTCTCTTCTTCGCTTTTCTTCTTCTGTTGGACTTTGGAATTGGTTATGTTGATGGATAAGTTGTTCCCTGGTGTTAGAGGGCGTGTCATCTCGATGGTAGTAACTCGTGTTGTCTGGGGGCGGTTGTGTCCTTTTTAACTCTGGGGTGAGGTGATATAATATGATATTGTCTTCTGATTTGGTCTGGGGCTGTTATGTGTTTTACAGGCTGGAGGTAGATGGAGTGGACAGTGGTTGCAAGTTTGTAGGTTTGGGGTGTTGCAGGAGAAGTGTAATATCGGCGAGAACTGATCACATGTTATCTTCTGCCCTGCACAGGTATATAATTGTTATCCTTGAGTCTTTGAGTCGACGTTTTCTCTGATGCGGGAGAGGTGTGGTAGAGAGAGAAAACGACTTGTGGTGGTGAATGCTTGGGTAACTGTTTCTCTGTTATTGGTAGAGGTGGTGGTGGTGGTGGTGGTGAGCAGCTATAGGTCTTGGTATGTTGGCTGTGGTGGTGAATATGTTTTTCTGTTATTTCACATACATTATATAACTCGCGGCCTGTATCTCCGATTTTGACCATCCAAACGCTGTTTTCACTCGTTTTATTGTTGTTTCAGGTTAATACCTTTATAATCAACCCATAATAGGTGCGTATGGATAAGTATTAACCCGGAAACTGCGGGGAGACTCTTAAGAGTTCCCCCGGCGGACTGCGGGGAGACTCTTAAGAGTGAGTGAAAAAAAAAAAATCAACTTTTGACATCAATTTTTTTTTTTTTTTGTTGGCCCCTGGGCCATGCAAAATCTCAGTCCTCTACCTCCCCTCCTTCCCAACTTTCCTCCTCTCCTTCAGTTATCACCTATTTTCCCTGTTATTCCCTTATTCTGAGGTATATTTTCGTGCTAACATTAGAAATCCGGTTGGAGGGTGTGGTCATCACTGATAGCAAGCGAATGCAAGAGAGAGAGAGAGAGTATCGATCGACTGTGTCTCAGTGGCCTTGGGGGAAATTGGCGGGAAAGCAGCTTGCCTCACCCATACATTATACAACTCGCGGGCTATATCTCCGATTTTGACCATCCAAACGCTGTTTTCACTCGTATGTTGTTTCAGGTTAATACCTTTATAATCAACCCATAATAGGCGCATATGGATAAGTATTAATGCTATTAATGGTACAATGAATATTTTAGTGACGGAAACACCTCAAATACATGCGCACAGGGAGAGGTGTCTAATTACCCCCATGCGCACTTCAGAGGTTAATGCTAGTTATGATAAAATGAATATTTTAGTGATGGAAACAGCTCAAATACGTCAGCACAGGCGGACGTTTCTAATTACCCCCATGCGCACTTCTTAGGTTAATAAAACTGACAAAATTCTATATCTTAATTCATATCAACATTACAAAAGTGGTCAAATGTATCAATTAAGAGACAACAAAAGGAGGATGTACATTATTGGGTTACAGATAAAATTGACTTAGTTGACCCTCAAAAATATATAAAGAAAAATGGTCTAAATAGAAAACGGAGGGTTGGAGATAGATATAATTGACTTAGTTGACCCTCAAAAATAAAATGGTTTAAAATAGAAAACGGAGTGTATACACACACACACGACTCAGGAATGTGGGCTTACATTAAGTAACATACATGATATTGAACTCGACATACAGGATCTTATTGCTGTGATAATACTACACTAACATAATACAATTAACATATTATCTTAATACATAATAAGGTTGGCAGGAAAACTAATATGGAATTTGAAATCTAAATGAGTAACTATCAGACGGAGTGAATAATTTCACCTTCGACCAAGACAAAGGATGTCGTATAATTTCGTAGTTACATATAAAAAATGGTCTCAAACTTATCTTAAGTACTTCACAATTCATTTCAACTCACCTTCAACTGAAGGTTTTATCTAAACACAACACAAAGGGAAATTTATACTGAGTTAAGCCAAATATATCCCCTTAACCTCTCCGCGGCACACAGGGGTTTTTCTACAGGGTAAGACTGCGCACCTATGATGATTTTGGGACCCATTGCCAATTTCGATAAAAAGTACATCATCGTGTAGGGAATGTTTGCGAGCATCGGCCCATATATATTTGACCCCCAAAAAAATTTCTGGGGGGGGTGGGGGAACAGTCCGTAGTTGAAAAATGTGGAGCGAATGGCACCGCGCGGCTAGATTGTCATCGAGCGGCGAGATTTCCCTGCCGAATTTTCACGCGCCCAGGGGATAGAAGGAGAGGGAGGAGGGGGTGGGTTACCGCGTATTATCACGTATATCTCCTTTTTTTATCCCTTTTAGGCTATGTAGAGTACGTATACGTGTGTAGGCCACCCATATAACAATGAATATGCCTCATAGTGACCAAAAATTGCAATATATAAGGGAATTATAAGAGAATTTTTAGGCGGGAATGAAGATGTGTTGGAGGTTTGGCGGCAATTTATGAGCTGAGAGTGTGGTTTACGCCATACATATCACTTATATCTTGTACGTAGAGCACTGTCATGCTATAATACAGACTTGTACGTATGTATACGTGCCATATATCAAAATATATACCGCATATAGACCAATTCATGCGATATTTACGCACATTACCAATGAGTTTCTATGCGTGAACCAAGGTGTGAGTGAGTTGTGCTGGGAATGAAAGGGGGAGAGGGTGTGTTACGCCATAAATATCACGTAAATCTTGTATTTGTTAGTAGTCTTGGCAAATCCAACGTCAAGGCTATTAACCTAATTGCAATGACGACTTGTCTATTTTGACTGCTATGTCGTCATTCCAACCGCGGTTAAAAAGAAAACGTCTAGAGTCTACTCCTTATCTTGCTCTAGGAGACGTTGTACATTAACCAAAACTACCACCGAAGGTGAAAAAAGCATAGAAGAGAAGAAAAAGGGGTTTACCTTAGTTACCGCTTAAGGCCCATCCCGTGTTCCGTCATGTGCAGATCCCTGTCGAACGTGCGCATGAGCGACCCTCTCTTGTCATCATTTTTTCACGCGCTCCATTGAATGCAGTCGCTTTTGTTGTGCTCCTTTAATTCACCCTGTTTAGGTTCGTTTCGGCTTATCTGGCCTTCTTTTTGTTAGACAGATGTTACGTGATCTAGGGCACACGTAAATGGGCTCCTCAGTGTGTTTAATGGAGACGCGTGTGGAAATAGCTACCGAAGGTACGGGGGCGCCTGGCGTTCCTTGTGTGTGTTTTTCATTCCTTTCTCTTTTCATGTTCTTTTTTCCTGTTAGTCTGGGCATAGTTTAGCTTTTAGCTTATTTAGCCTAGCTTGTTTCTCATTCAGGAATTGCTATGCCCCTATGAGTTTTCATATTTTCATAGCCTAGGTGTACAGTTGGTTCACAATCTGAGATTTCGTGGTGGCGGTGCTGTTTGTCGGGTTTGTGTCGGCCGCATTATTAGCGTTATTCCCGAGTCCCCCCTTTCGAGCCTTCACTGTGTCTCAAGGGCCTGGGCGCTTGGTGGTTCGTGATATCCAGGGGTACCCCACGGGGGCCCCTCCCTCACACCACAGGGTTTTTCGCCCCTGACACATTCTCTCCTCACGGCTAGGCCACCCTTTTTCTCGCCAGTTTCATTTACTGGTTTTTGTGTTCCCTTACTGTTTTCACCTCCATCCTTTCATACCCTTTTGCCCAATCCTGGGGTACCCTACGGGGGCCCCTGTTTGTGCCAAACCACCCTTCCTGCCACTTCTCCTCATGGGCTTTGCTCTATCTCTGTGGGTTGGGTGGTTCCTGGGGGATGTGCCTCCTCTCCCCTGGTGTGTCTTCCTTGCCTCTCCCTTGACCGGTTGAGTCAGGATATTATCAAGGAAGACACTGCTCAGCTTGATGGCCATCGTCGCTTGGAGTTCATAAGGAGATGACGCTTTTTTCTGGGCCTCTTTTGGTATTCCCTGACGCTCTTTTTCGGCGCCGGACCATCTCGGCCGGTCCCGCAAAATTTTGGGGGGGTGGTTTGGTCCTCTGGGACATTTCTGCTCCCCGCAAATTTGCGGAGATCGGTGGGGGGTCCCGCAAAATTGTGGGAGGGTGGTGTCGGTACGGTTATGCCTCCATTGGCCCGCAAATTTGCGGTAATGGTTGGCTTTCACTATTGACTTTTTTTTATGTCATCTTGTTGCCTGATACTATATTGGTGTATGCACTTTACTGGTGTTATAGGCCCTGCATGTAAGATGTTGAGTGGTGGTTAACACTTTCTCCATCTTTGCAGGTTCTGCTAGTGCTCTTCCGCCTCGGCCGCCCTCCTCACCTACCTCTGTGCTCCCAGTTTAGGGTGAGTACGGATACCTGTTTGCATGTGTGTTCCTGTTTCCCCATGCTCCTTCCCTGGTTCTTCTTGGACATTCTCTCCACTTACTCCTTCGACGTGCTGATTATGGTGTGTGTTCTTCTAGTGCAGGTAGGCTGCCTTGCTTTCGCCTTGGTTGTCGCTCCCCGTGCTTGGAGAGGCACAAGTCCTGCTTGCGCCACTCGCTCTGTGTGTCCTCTACGGCCTACCTCCCTGCTCTGTGTGGCACGTGTCTGGCCCTGGTGGTTGTGCTGCTCCATGGCCCTGGTTCCTCGGCGGCGGCTGTGGCCTCTGCTTCCCTTCCGTCAGTGTGGACGATGGTCTCCCGCCACATTAGGACTGTGGGCCACCGTTCCCCGGCCTTTGTTGCCGACCGGATCCGCGTCGCCCTGGGTATCCCTGACCCGACTGAAGGCCGTTCACCTGGCCCTCTCCCTGCTCGGGCCCTCTCCCCTGGGTCCCGCAGCCGGTCGTCCCATCGTCGGGGGGTTCCCCGGCTCCGTCCACGCTCTCGCTCGCCTCGTCGTCCTCCTGATCGCCTTGACGACGCCCATCGCCCTCGTCATGGTTCTCGCCCTGAGGCCGGGGTTAGCGGCTCTGCCCCTGTGCGCCCTCCCCTGGCCTCTACGGATAGGGGCTCTACTCCCTTCCGCCCGCTTCCCCAGCCCAGACGACTTCCTCTTACGTTGTCCTCTCCGCGCGCGGTTGTTCATGCTGTAGCTGGCCCTCTGCTCCCTCCTCCTACACTGTCCAGGAGGGTCCGCCTGGATGTCGTTGCTTCTCCTACTTCACCTGCTTCAGTGCCTATTCTTCCTTCACGGTCTCGTCCCACGGTGGTGGTCCCTCCCTCCTCCGCCTCTTTGTCGGGCCGCCCTGTTATCTCAGCCCCGGGGATCCTTGCTCTGTTTCCCCCCGCGGCTCCTGGCCTCCTTTCACCCGGCCAGCCTTCCCACTCCCGTCGTCCTGCTCCTCCTCATTCTTCTCTTCCTGGCCTTCACTTACCGTCTCGCCAGGGGGGTACCCCTCCTCTTGCCTCGGTGGGGTTTCGCGAGGTTTAGGGGTCCCCTTTCTCAGGAGCTGATGTGTCGCTGGAAGAGGGGAATGGTGCTGTTTCCCCCTCGGCCGTTCGTGATCGGGGACGAGTCCCTCAACGGCGACACAACCGTCGTCGCTCGCCTTCCTTGGGCCGCGACGCTGCTGGTTCGTGTCGTGGGTCTCGCTCACGCTCACGCTCGCCCCTGCGGGCAGCCCAATCTGGGGGGGGGGGGGGGGTAGCCTCTCTCGGATCGATTGTCGGCTATGCAGGGCTGGGTTGTGTCACGCTTCGACGGGCGCTTGGTGTCGATGGAAGACTCCCTCTTCTCGCCCCTCCGCGCCTCACCCTACCTACCCCTGCTACGGTCCCCCTCCCTTCTGCAGGCCTACGCTCTGGTCAGACTTCAGCCGCCCTGACATCCTTCCGGCTGTTCAGTCCCTGGCTGTGTTGACGGGTCTGTCCTCCTATGGGACAGGTTTGTGCGACGCCGGTACGCCTGGCTTAGCCATCATGCTCGGTCACCCTCTCCCATTGGAGGCCTGGTTTGCTGAGGCCTTCGACTTCACACACCGATCCGTCGACGGCTCTCCTTCCGTCCCTCCCCCGGAGTCGTCCCTGCTTTTGCCTCCTCTTGTGTCTGTCGGCGGGTTGGACGGCGCGTTCTGGTCCTGGATGAGCGCGCCCGTTCTTGAACTTTGTTCTATTGCTACCCCGTTCTTCTCTCCCCCGGATCCGCCCTCTGTCGCCAAGGTTTTTCCCTTGCGACAGAGGGTGACCGACTTATTGTCTTGTCTTTAGGTTCCCTCCAGACGTCTGTTCACCACCTGCGGCTTTTCGAGGCGTCTGCGCCAGGCGATCTTCGAGAGGGTTTGGACCGCGTTCAGCGGGTCCACCTTCGGCTCGCGGTGTCTTTGGTTCCCGAGCTGAAGGCGGTTTTGTGCGCGGCAACTCGGCACCGCACGACGGTACGGTCTTCGTTCTGCCGGCCGGTCAGTAAACACAGGCAGATTGCCTTTTGTGATAGAGGGCTAAATATAGACTGGTGTCTCCTTACACTTGCGAAAGGGTAGATTGCCACCAGAGAAACTTATACTTATTTATTTCCAAGTAATATGCAATATAAATGTATATTCGAGACCTACTGCAATTATTTGTATGACAGTCATGACTATGTATAATCCAATATACGCGCGTAGGCGAGACATAAGAAAGCTGGTTGAGCAATTTTTGACACCCACACAGTTATTATTCATTTTTATTTACAATATTATACAATACAAAATATGTATTTGTGAAGAGTATTTGATCCATTATTGTATTTATACCAATTTTGTTCCCAGACAGAGCTGCTGTAGCTGGAGCATCAAGGAGCGGCAAGGGTCACCGCTTGACCGTGTGAAAATGAGTGGAGTCACACTGAGAGGGGCAATTTTACTGAGTGTTTGGGCAATTTTTGACAGAATAATAATAATAATAATACTTTATTTCAGACTCACACAGTACAGAGGGGACCATACTGGGGTCCATATATACCTTACAGTAACATAAATATATATAAATATATATAAGCTACTGTACATAGGCTACATAAAATAAAAATAAATTAAATAATACCCAGCTTGCTATCATGTAGTTCACAGCACTGCCTCAACCAAAAACAGTGGTCATCAAACTACTGTGTTACCAAAACCACTGTCCTAATTGTGTACAGTACCATGCCTCACATCATTTAGCTTCCGGTACAGTATGTTGCTACAGTACAGTATAGGAATATCGGTACTGTACTGCACTATGAGGATCAGTACCGGTATGCTAATTCTGTAGAGTAGCAGACCTGAAATCATTACTTAAGGTTAAATACAGTATAGAGCAACTTCCTCCAGTGTGCCTGGATCCTGGAGGTGTACACTATGCTTGGAGTTTGTAGCATTTTAATGATCCTGTTCTCAGAAGTGTTAAGGCGCTGAATGAATTTATATGTTAGCTTTCTAATGAGTGATTTGTAACAGTGTAAGTTCATATAGGCACATAGCGTACTTGTACTCTCATATTTTGAGAGCCCCAGAAACATTTTCATGATATTGTGATATGAGATACTTAGTCTATTCACTGTAATTTTCTTATAGTTCCACCATAGTTGTGCTGTATACATTGGTGAGCAGTAGGAGTTGAACAATGTTATTTTTGTATCCCATGTGCACATATGAAATTTTCTTAATATTGAATTTCCCTGCATGTAAAGTTGCCTTCGCTGACGACCCATATCCTCATCATCTGAGCGATCACATGAAATATAGTGTCCTAGATACTTTACTTTACTTACTTCTTCTATAATTTCTTCATACAAATGGAATTTAGGTAGCTTTGATTTCAATAGAAGGTTAGATTTAAATATTATGATATTGCTCTTTATAGGATTAAATTTGACTGAATGTTCGATTCCAAATTTTTCACATACTCTTAATAATTTATCCAGTCCTGCTCCAGAGGGCGCGATTAAGGCTAGGTCATCAGCATACATGAGATGATTTACAATGGTGCTGCCAATACAGCACCCAGTGCGAGTCTTGTTCAGCTCCAGACTAAGATCATCCATGTAGACGTTGAAAAGATACGGAGACAATATCCCCCCCTGCCTAACACCATTGGTTACGGCGAAAGAGCCTGACAGGATGTTGCCCCATCTTACACACATTTTTTTGATTAGCATACCAGAAAATAAGTATCCTAACAATATAGCTAGGCACTCCCCTGTTAACTAATTTTTCAAATAAGGTTTTGTGACACACCCTATCAAAAGCCTTACTTGCATCAAGAAAACAAGAGAAAATTGAGCTATTTAGTTTGTTGTATGTATCAATCACTTCTTTCAGCACATATATGCATTGGTCTGTGCCGTGATTTTTTTTAAAGCCAAACTGATTGCTGCTGGTGACAATATATGCAGACATTCTTTCTAGCATTATCATTTCAACTACCTTACTCACCACACTAGCAAGTGCTACTGGGCGGTAGTTGTCTTTTGCTGTAATTTTACCTGATTTATCTTTAATGACAGGAACAAGTATTACGGATATCATAGACTCCGGCAGGACACCATGCGTAAATAGACTGGTGATGCAAAAGAGACAAACTTTTATAAACCTTGGCATGATATAATTGATAATCCCATCAATTTAGAAACGTAAATTGGTGGGATAATTTTTTTTTTTTTGTATATTGTCATTTCGATTGTAGACACGAAGTTTTGAGTGATATTTGGTATGAGCTCCTGTGGCATGGTTGGTAAGGTCGCGGACTGGAAAACTCAAAGTGTGGTAGGGTAGTGGGATTGAATCCAGGAAGGGGTTATGGGGAAGGTTTTATATTGTCTAGAAATTTTTTGATAATTTTGTTTTCTTACAAGATCATGTCATTGTATTCAAACAATATGAAATATTCATAGAATATATCATATTGTAAGAATACAATGACATGATCTTGTTTTTTTTGTTTTTTTTATTGTTTTTTTTTATTATCTTAGTAGGTTTGACAGGATTTATTGAAACATATTTATTTTTGTACAATTCATTTGAGGTAAGATAATAATTATATACACATTACTTAGTCTAATAATAAACATATATATTGATATACTAAAAAAATAAGGCATATTACATGTAAATCTTTGAAACTTATAAACTAAATAATGAAACATACAATTATATAATGTAAAAGCTATATCACAGGGATATCTTTAGAACTTATACATTATATAATATATATGTTACATTATGAGGTAGCGTGATCAATTAGGTAAGGTCAGATAAGGTAGGGCGCGAGTCCAGGGCAGGGCAGGGCAGGGGGCGAGTCCAGGGCAGGGCACGGGGCGAGTCCAGGGCAGGGCAGGGCAGGGGGCGACACTCAATAATTCTTGAAGGTGTGGTAGTCCCTGAAGCAGTCACCCAGGCAGAGTGGAACTTTGCACTCGGCAAACATTGAGGTGACTCTTTTGGTGACATGGGGTTTCCTGACACTGGTGCTGCAGACGGTGCACTGCGCCTGCCTGCGACGAGTGCCAAGCATCTCGGTGTTGATTGGGTAGTGTCTTTCGACACCCAGCTGGATGCGGTCAGGAACGTGATCCCCACGCCATGCCGTACGTCTGTGAGTGGTGGTGCCATACTTCTCCAGGAGTTGGTATGAGACGTTGTACACGAACTCCCGGAATTTCAGCTTCAGGTTTGGGGACATATCCTTCTTCACCAACCACAAGTTGTAGGCGTTGAGCATCGTGATATCAACTAGGTGGAGGAAGAGCTTGTGATACCACTTCACAGTCTTCCTCAGACACTCAACGCCTGACAGCTGACAGTCAGACTTGTCCACCAGGCGCATGTTCTTAGTGTAGTCCACTACCATGTCGGGCTTGTAGATGGTCTTCCTGGTTCGGTAGTGGATTTTGCCAGAATCCATCTGGGCACCTGTGTGGACGGTGGAAAGCAGGTGGACGTCTCGCTTATCCTTCCACTTCAGGGCTATCAGTTTCCCACACTTCTCGAGCTGCTTGAATTTCTGCGCCTTTCGTCGCCTTCTTCGCACATGCCTCTCGCGGTGTTCCTGGGCCAGGTCGTCTTCTGAAGGTGTGTCACTGGAGGAGGCATCTGTGAGAGGAATGACATTACCTGTGAACTTTGGCATTACCTGTGAACTTTGGCATAAACTTTCTTGTCTTTCTGACAGTCCCACATGACCCCGTTTGGTTGTCATGAAGAAACTGGCAGAGAGCAGGAGAAGTATACCAGCTGTCAGTGTAGATGATGTGGCCTTTGCCCAGGTAAGGTGCCAACATTTTCCTGACGATGGCACCTGACATGCCCATGGGGTCATTGTCAGCGGCTTTCGGTATGTCAATGTCAGTGCCTGTGTACACGATCATGTCAAGCACTATTCCAGTTTCGCAGTCACACAAAACGAAGAGCTTGATTCCGAACCTATGCCTTTTCAAGGGGATATACTGCTTGAAAACAAGACGTCCTTTGAAGAGCACGAGCGACTCATCAATCACCAAATTGAGGAAGGGGTAAAAGTATTTCCTATACCTCTCCAACAACATGGTGAATACATCCCGAACTTTCCATATCCTGTCAATCCTGTTAGGATTTTCGTTGTCTGCAAAGTGCATAAATCTTAGCAGCAACAAAAATCTGTCACGAGTCATGAACTTATTGAAAGTTGGGGTGGCGATGAGAGGGTCGTGCTTCCAATAGTGTTGCAACACATGCTTCTTGATCAGAGGCATGAGGAACAACAAGGCAAAGAACGTCATAAATTCTTCCACAGTCGTATCCACCCAGACTCGTATTCTCGCTTTTGGAGAAAGGACGTCCAATCTGCCAAACACCCACCTGTAGTAGGCGTTTGTTTGGGCAACGATGTACGTCATTACCTCCATATCGAAAAAAGCGAGGAAGAAGTCGCTTTCGTTCGCTTGATCGTCACAGGGCCAGTCGTCAGTTGTTCCTGACGTCCCAGGATTGAACTGGGGCACGTCAGGTACAAAATTGACCCCGTCAGACCAAGCGAACGAAGGCAGCCCAGGGATCGGAATGTCGTCTGCGTCGCCTTCATCGTCTGAAATATCGCTTCCATGGTCGCGATACAGCACTGCATCATCATCACCCTCCTCTTCACTTGACAGACGACGCCCTTCCTCATTCTCGTCACCGACATCGGACTCACTCCCACTGTCCACTCCCAAATCCCCCCACCCTTGGTCCCGTGCTAGGGCTTCGTCGTCGAAACCCGGGCTGCCAATGCCCTCCGAATCACCATCAAACAGCAGGGCGGCATACTTTGATGGTGTCAGAGTTTTCCGGGTCAATCCAGCACGTGCGGGAGTCCTATGGACAGGGACAGTAGGGGCGGCGGCAGGGGCAGCAGTGGTGCGTGGCCTTGATGGCAAGATGATGGTGGTGCCTGTCGCCCTTCTCTCTGTTCCTTGGGCAGGGGCAGCAAGGGCAGCAGGGGCAACAGGGGCAGCAGAGGCAGCAGGGACACCAGGGCCAGCAGGGCCAGCAGTCACTTTCCCCTTCCCTTTTCCTTGGGCAGGGGCAGGGGCAGCAGGGGCGGCAGGGGCAGCCGGGCCAGGGGCGGCTGGTGGTGGTGGTGGTGGTAGGGGCACTGTGGCTGGCGTACGGGTTCTCTTCCCTATGCCCGTGCCTTTAATTTTTCCTGCCCCCGCAGGTTCTGCAGCCCTAGGGCGGCCTCCTGCGTCACTGGTACCGGTGGCAGGGGTGGCAGTGGTGGCAGTGGTGGTGGTAGTGGTTGTTGCAGTGGCCTGGGTCGTGGTGGCAGTGTCCCGAAACACCAATGACCTCTGTACCTTTGTCGTGCTTGCACGTGTTTTTCCTGCTTTGGGTGCAGGTGTTTCGTCCTCCGAGCTGTAGGGCGTGTCGTACTGGTAGCTAGGGTCTTTAGCAGCCACCCTCTGCCTTCCACGGCGGCTAACACCACCAGAAGGAGGGCTGGTTGTGTCATCAGGGAGCGAGCGTGAGGGACGTGTGGGCTTCATGACTAGTGCTTGGTTACTGGTGCGGTGGTGCTTGCACGAGTGCGGGGCGAGCGTTTGGCGGGGTGGTGTCGAGAGTTGACATGTAGTACTATACCCACACCAATTTTCAGCCGCCTGGCTATAAACGCGCGGTTTTGGTACGCGTTCAAAAGCTCTGCTCTTAAGAGTCTCCCCGCAGTCCGCCGGGGGAACTCTTAAGAGTCTCCCCGCAGCTCCCGGGTTAATCCGCCCGAGGCTGGCGACTGGGAGGGAATGACGCTGGCACTCTCGGCTCTAGGCTCTGTAGGACTCGGGGTCAGCGTCTTTGTCACAACAATAACCATACCTTGATTAAATGAGCTCCTCAACTTACTTAGAGTCTAATAAAACTTTCAAAGGATAATTGAATTACTTTTATATAATGTAAACGAATTTCAGGCACAAACATGTTAACTATTACTTACGATATCCTAGGTAAGACTATAGTTTTTAAGTTGGAGGTAGGACTCATAAATTTCCACCTGTCAAACCCCCTTGAGGTGGGCACTTGTCGCTAAGGCCTCAGAATCAGGGTGTCACACTAGAGACTCGGTTCAAGCAATTATTAGGCCAAATATCAGCATTATACTAGATTCACAAAGTTAAAGTTATGCTTTGCAATTAACTTTATACACCTGGAAGTGATTAAATGGCCAAAACAAGTAAATTTCATTCTAATTCCAAAAACAACATTGCTCCGATTGTGACACCCCTATTCTAAACTTAATAGAATACCAAACAAATATATTTAATATGTAAAGTTAGAATAATGACCCTCATACCTATTAGACACCATTGGGCCATTTAATTATTTCTTTCTAGTCATTACAATTTAATATATGTCAACTGATATCTTAATCAAGATAATAACATAATACCGAACATTTCACCTAATCTCAACACTGACTGGGTCATTATTGGGCTTAAAGTGAGTGAACAGAAAAAGTCTTGGTGTAAATATTGCCAAAATCAAGCCTAGTCAATTTAGACCCCTTACATCCACACTATCAAAACTCTCACCCAGACCTTCCATGGTTTCATTCAACAGCCTATTAGAAAGTTCTGAAGAGTTCAGCATGATATCTAGTTCCTGGGCGGTGAGCCGGGCGTGATGAGTGGGCCGTGATGAGTGATGAGCCGGGCATGATGAGTAGGGTGGCGCGACGCACTAGGGGCCACCGAATCGGACACGGGCAAATCTTGACCTTCCATTACGGCTGCTTGAGGGTTACTGAGTCACGGTCATGCAGTGGGGATGTGTGGGTGGGACCTTGTAGTACACCGCCTGACCACCAAGTTTCGCTTTCCACCTAAATTAGGGCGGGAATACGCCCACGGACTTTAGTCGGACCCCGCCACTTAGTCCAATTTTCTCGATTCGGACTTAAGTCGGGCCCCGATCTTTAAGGGTTGGCCCTTAAGACATTCGTGCTTTGTTTGTTCCCAGATCTGCATCAAGTTAGCTCCTTATTCATTTTTCAATTTGACCTTATGCATCAAGTTAGCTTACCTAGTCATGTTTAGTGGGGGAATAAGAAGAGATCTTTTTGTCTTGTCCCCACCTCTATCGACTGTGCCAGCCTTACTAATTTTGTGTTATACCCATCTGCTTATCATACCTAAACTTAAAAGTTAGCTCCTTATTCATCTTTCAATTGAAACATCTGCATCAAGTTAGCTCCTTATTCATATTTCACATTACCATATCTGATTAAGTTAGGCTAGCTCCTTATTCATCGTTCATGTTGCCAGATCTGCATAAAGTTGGCCACATATTTTTTGCGAAAGTAACATCTCTATTCTTTCATCTTTTGTTCACACTTTAAATGACTATTAATTTAATTCTCGATATTATTTTAAATTTGCTTTTAATTCTATATTATTTGTAACTTTAATGTAGCCTACTCTGTGTTGGCTGGTGATGGGCTGGTCTATCAGAGTGAGAATTGAGCGATCTCTGCCATACCCATAGCTTACTCTGACTGTTCCTTTTACTTATATATTTTCTAGATCTCAAGTGACGGCGTCTCTTCCGTGGATTGACCTCCCAATCTGCCAACCCAGAAGTTGGTAGATTGGAAGCCAAAGCGTCACATTTTCCCTTTGCCCCTCAACTTTCTCTTCATAATTGCTGAGGGGCACAGGGTCCTGGGTGGGGCTTTGGTTTCCCGGGTGTTTCCGCACCCTCCTCAGCTCCACGCCATGGAGTGGGGCCATGGAGTAGCTTCGGTCACCCAGGCTTTATTGTGGTAGGCAGGGAGGGTTCTGTTGGGGCGCTCGGTTGTGGCCTTGGCCTTGCTCGGGGCCTTGGGGTTGTTCGGCCAGGCAGCCTGAGGAAAAACAACAACAACAACTCTGTGTTGGTGAGATTATAAATCCTAGTCATATCAAGTACATTCTATATATAGTGTTAGTATAGTTCACCGATATTCTAGCCTGGTCGTACATGGCAAATATTTCACTCACACTAAATCTTGGCTCTTGGGGGAATAATAATAGTCTTATTCGCTCTGTGTTCTATTACCCCTGTATACTATATATAGGCTATACACTTTTGAGATCACAGATTCAGTTTCATGACCTATGGCAGCATTCCAAGCACCTGTTCTGGGCTCCAGCTCTAGATCACTCTCATTACTGTTGTTTACAGTTGATTGATTAATTTGGTGATCAAAGCAGTTCTGTATTTCTGTTTATATTAATATTGTTTTTAATTTCTTCGTGCTCTATCAAACCTTTCCTTAGACTTCTTTACGGACTCAAATTTACAACTAAGACTGGGAGACTATTCCAATTAATAATTATCCTGTTGTAAAACATACTTTTCCTAATATTCTCTTCACATGATGTCCCCTCCTATGAATGCTTACCAATGAATATATAGTGGGGAATTAAGAAACTGGCTTCTTGTGGTGTCCCCCACCTCTAAGACTAGTCAGCCAGTATGTTTAAATGGTTTTAATGTGTCTATCGTACCGGGCTTTGAATGTGGCTATTGTTGGGGCGGGTACTACACTCTCAAGGAGTGTATTCCAATGGTTGATTAATTTTGATGGAGAACCAATTGCCTTTTAGTGTTGTCCTCCAGTGGTCTGGTTTCAACAGATTGATAGAGAGCCCTCTCAATCCATTCCTGTTCATCTGGAAGAAACGAGAATAGCGGATGTCTTCAAATTCGTGAAGCAACTTGTATGTCTCGATCATATCACCCGATTCTTCGGTCGTGAAGTGTCTGGAGGTCTAGGCGTCAACATCTCTCCTCATAGGGCAGCTGGGCCAACTACATACATAAAATTTTAAGACAGTGCTTGACTATCCCTATCCCTACTATCCCTAATAAACATCGTATAGCCACTCTCCTTAGTAATTACTGCCACAAAGTGTGTAACCATAGTGGTGTTAGTTATGTTGTAAATTACATAAGGCAAAGATGGTGGATCCCCAAGATTAGACAGGTAGTAAAGAAAGCCTTAACCCGGGAACTGCGGGGAGACTCTTAAGAGTTCCCCCGGCGGACTGTGGGGAGACTCTTAAGAGTGAGTGAAAACAAAAATCAACTTTTGACATCGAAATTTTTTTTTTTTTTTTTTTTTGGCCCCTGGGCCATGCAAAATCTCAGTCCTCTACCTCCCCTCCCCCACTTTCCTCCTCTCCTTCAGTTATCACCTATTTTCCCTGTTATTCCCTTATTCTGAGGTATATTTTCGTGCTAACATTAGAAATCCGGTTGGAGGGTGTGGTCATCACTGATAGCAAGCGAATGCAAGCGAATGCAAGAGAGAGAGAGAGAGTATCGATCGACTGTGTCTCAGTGGCCTTGGGGGAAATTGGCGGGAAAGCAGCTTGCCTCACCCATACATTATACAACTCGCGGGCTATATCTCCGATTTTGACCATCCAAACGCTGTTTTCACTAGTTTTATTGTTGTTTCAGGTTAATACCTTTATAATCAACCCATAATAGGCGCATATGGATAAGTATTAATGCTATTAATGGTACAATGAATATTTTAGTGACGGAAACACCTCAAATACGTCAGCACAGGGGGACATTTCCAATTACCCCCATGCGCACTTGTTAGGTTAAGGGGATGTATCATCTGCAAGAGATTGCAAGGTACACCATACCGTGCTGTACAGGCCCCTCCATTGCCGGAGTTTAGGGTTCAGGAAGTGAGTCCTTTCCAGGTAACGGGGGTTGATTACACAGGTGCCTTGCCAGTAAAAGAGAAGGGGGGTACTGTAAGTAAATTATATGTAGTCTTATTCACCTGTGCAGTTACTAGAGCGGTCCATGTAGAGACGGTGTCTAACATCTCCTGCGAATCATTTTTGCATGCGTTCCGTAGGTTTAGTAGCAGGAGGGGTTACCCTGAGATTATGATGAGTGATAATGCCACCACATTTGTTAGCGGAGCCAGTACATTACGGGACTTGATAGATGATGCAAGGTTAAAAGGTACTCTAGCGGAATTCAAGTGCGAGTGGCGGTTTATACCGGCCAGGGCGCCATGGTTCGGTGCCATATGGGAACGGGTCATTGGCATCCTAAAGGCTGGCTTGAAGAAGGTACTGGGTCGAGCATTGGTTACCACAGAGGAACTGAATACGGTATTACTGGAGCTCGAGGCCACAGTCAATGATCGCCAGCTTGGCTACACCTACAGTGATCTTGAAGACCCTCTACCCATCACTCCTTCACAACTGGTTCATGGGAGGCGGATCAGAAGCTTTCCAAGGCGAGAAGTCACGGATGAAGATCTCAAGGACACGACGTGGCGTAACAACGATTCCGTCAACCAACGCTTCCAATATGTAACAAAACTCTCACATGACCTGTGGAAAAGGTGGAGCACAGATTATTTAATATCACTCAGGGAGCAACATCGTCACTTAATGGTAAAAAGAGGGATAGCATCGCCAGAAGTTGGGGACATCGTTCTAGTACATGATGACGGCCCCCGACTTTTTTGGCGTATAGGTCGGATAATGAAACTTCTTCGTGGTCCTGACCACGAATGTAGGGTAGTTCAGGTAAAAACAGGAGCCGGTTTGACCACCAGACCGGTGGTTAAGCTATACCCACTAGAGATAGATTTAGAGGTACTGTAGTGGATGGCGACAGCAAGCCGAACTCTGATAATATCCTTCCTGCTACTGGAGCGGACCGAGGTGATACCCCTCAGAGGCCGTCACGTCGGGCTGCTTTGGGTTCCTCCCAGTTGTGGCGATCCATGATCGGGACGGGACAATTGTAAATACTTTGTATATAACTGGTGGCGGAGTATGTCGTGAATCCTAGCTGGTATATATGTAAGGGGTCTAAATTGACTAGGCTTGATTTTGGCAATATTTACACCAAGACTTTTTCTGTTCACTCACTTTAAGCCCAATAATGACCCAGTCAGTGTTGAGATTAGGTGAAAAATGTTCGGTATTATGTTATTATCGTTATTAAGATATTAGTTGACATATATTAAATTGTAATAACTAAAAAGAAATAATTAAAAAGGCTCAATGGTGTCTCATAGGTACGAGGGTCATTATTCTAACTTTACATTTAAATATAATTGTTTGGTATTGTTATATTAAGTTTAGAAAAGGGGTGTCACAATCGAAGCAATGTTGTTTTGGAATTAGAATGAAATTTACTTGTTTTGGCCATTTAATCACTTCCAGGTGTATAAAGTTAATTGCAAAGCATAACTTTAACTTTGTGAATCTAGTATATGTTATTTAGCCTAATAATTGCTTAACGTCTCTAGTGTGACACCCTGATTCTGAGGCCGTAGCGACAAGTGCCCACCTCAAGGGGGTTTGACAGGTGGAAATTTATGAGTCCTACCTCCAACTTAAAAACTATAGTCTTACCTAGGATATCGTAAGTAATAGTTAACATGTTTGTGCCTGAAATTCGTTTACATCATATAAAAGTAATTCAATTATCCTTTGAAAGTTATATTAGACTCTAAGTAAGTTGAGGAGCTCATTTAATCAAGGTATGGTTATTGTTGTGACAAAGGACGCTGACCCCGAGTCCTACAGAGCCTAAAGCCGAGAGTGCCAGCGTCATTCCCTCCCAGTCGCCAGCCTCGGGCGGACTAAGGGGAAATATTTGGCTTAACTCAGTATAAATTTCCCTTTGTGTTGTGTTTAGATAAAACCTTCAGTTGAAGGTGAGTTGAAATTAATTGTGAAGTACTTAAGATAAGTTTGAGACCATTTGTTATGCCCAGTTTCTTATATGTGTAATGCCCTCGAAAATGTCCCGCACCCACAATAATACTAACCCGAGTTGACGTCAGGTATAGCGTAAAATAGTCGTAGATGGTAAGTCCAATAAACTCATCACGTGATAACACCACGAGACTATCACCTGGTTCTTAAAAATCGGACTAAGGTTGCTATACTTTTAGTACGTCCGTGGTAGTACAGTGGGTTAGCGCGCGGGCCTGGTGGTGATGGTTGGGTCACTAACCAGGGTTCGAACCACACCCAAGGCATCTCAAAACCTGTGGGTTTTTAGGGGGGTTAAATTCCCTTCAGAGGTTCGTACCCCGCGCCAGGTACCAGGAAAAGTTGATCCTAAAGGTAGCCTGGGGATATTTCAGGAGACCTTGAATTCCCTTCACACCCAGCATTTCATTGGTGGCAGCGGTGGGATCGTGACCAGGTAGCTACGTGGAGCACCCGTCACGCGAACCCTATACCAACAATATTGAGATTGCTGAGGTAATACAGCTACGATACCTTACGACCTTAAAATAGGCTAGGGACTAGCCTAGTTAAAGAAGGATGTAATGTAATGCCCTCGAAAATGTCCCGCACCCACAATAATACTAACCCGAGTTGACGTCAGGTATAGCGTAAAATAGTCGTAGATGGTAAGTCCAATAAACTCGTCACGTGATAACACCACGAGACTATCACCTGGTTCTTAAAAATCGGACTAAGGTTGCTATACTTTTAGTACGTCCGTGGTAGTACAGTGGGTTAGCGTGCGGGCCTGGTGGTGATGGTTGGGTCACTAACCAGGGTTCGAACCCCACCCAAGGCATCTCAAAACCTGTGGGTTTTTCTAGCCTATTTTAAGGTCGTAAGGTATCGTAGCTGTATTACCTCAGCAATCTCAATATTGTTGGTATAGGGTTCGCGTGACGGGTGCTCCACGTAGCTACCTGGTCACGTTCCCTAGCTGCCACCAATGAAATGCTGGGTGTGAAGGGAATTCATGGTCTCCTGAAATATCCCCAGGCTACCTTTAGGATCAACTTTTCCTGGTACCTGGCGCGGGGTACGAACCTCTGAAGGAAATTTAACCCCCCTAAAAACCCACAGGTTTTGAGATGCCTTGGGTGGGGTTCGAACCCTGGTTAGTGACCCAACCATTGTAACGGGGGGGGGGGGTCGCCGGGGATCTCTCTTTCATTATCAACATCCCTTCTTCTGCTGCCAACAAGAGAGAGAGCGAGTAAGACAGAAAAAGATAGATTAAGCTGCGAAGGTGGAAAATAGGTACTCAATGATAGAAAGGAAGAGATGACGACAAACCCGTTATTGCATTCTAATTAACGAGAGGACAACCCTGTTTGGTTGACCCACATCCAACATCCTTCGAGGAAGGGGATAAGGCTGCAACTCCGACACGATGATAACACCAAAGAACCACAAAAACCCCACTGAGACCTAGCATATTCTCTACTTTCTAGATATCACATAAGGATGTTTTTGGGAACGGTAATTCATTCAAATTATTTGATCGCCCACCTTCAGGTGAACTGGCCGTCCCCATGGTTTTCTTATTCTTTATGCAATCGTGACTCATGTTCATTATTCAGGTACATTAGGACAGTAGGATAAATCGGAGGCTAGCAAAGACCAATCAAGAACTTCACCTTCAATGTTGGTTGACAAGACTTTAACTCGGTTAGGCTACCGGTACTACTCTTAGACCAATTTAATACTGACGGCTCCGATTTACCATCCTGACAACACATTTAGATCCAAATAGGTACGGGAGGATAGATACAAACATATTGCAGTAATCTTAAGCTTGATATTAATAGAAGGAACATTTTACCGTTTACAACTCTTAACATTGGTACCGTATGGTCCGTATCTAATTATCTCTATACCATTAACCTGGGACCAATCCATTACCGTACTGGGACAGTCTCTTAACCTAGGAGTAGGACTCGAATATTGCTGTCTGTATCCACCCCATTCCTCTCAGTATTATACATCCCAATTCCACTAGATACCGGTATCGGCCAGGCTTGCCTGTAGGTTTCTTCGGTCTACCGTATCCTGGGGTATAGGGGGTAATCATACGTCTTCCTGCGGTCCTTGAACCCTCGTACAGTACACGAGTTCAGCATCCTGCACTCAGCCAATGGGAGGGGTGAATCTCCGATTCTCCGCCATCAGCAATTCAGCATCACATCGACTCCGTCCCAAACTGGTTCCCTGGTAATTCGAATACATTCTTAACCCACGGTTGACATATAGCTAACCCTTAATAATGGGGTTAATCAATATCCTAATTATGGTACACAGTAATACTAAAACAAGTACATATAAAAAAATATAGGCTAATATAAACATAAAAATACATGGATTCCTATTAACGTATAAAAATAGATGAGCTAATATAAGTACAGAAATACAATGACAGATCAAATTATGACATTACAGTACTGTACCGAAATAATCTCTTAAGGCATCCAAAGATCCTCTCATTAAGTACAGGTACATATGTTACTCAGCACTACTCTACACACAATTGGGAATACATAATTACACAGCATATCTATGGAAATCAAAACAATGGCATAAATCAAAGGTAATTGTCATGGTCAAACTTAACAGGTTGGACTGCTCAATGCGGAGGGTGCTATACAAGGCTCAAACAAAGCTAAACGTTAATTCTACTGTAACTCGAGTAACTTATCCCCTGAAATCAGCTGCCCAGAATCTCACTACAGCGTTCCATCCCTTGCAAGGCAACTCTGTTCATTAGACCATGTCAAACATAATTATATCATAGCAATCAATATTCATAATACACTCTAATGCACAATAATTAATAATAGCCTACTGTACTTCCAATTAGGTGAAAGTTAGGTAGCCTAATTCAAAATGTAAAATCATATAACCTACCATAATAATTCAGCAAGTACCCATACCTAAACGGCCTTTTCACATGTTAACTTTAAGTAACAATAGGTAAGAACAAATAATCATCTGAAATAAACCCGACCCAATAGGGGTCCGAAATTTGACAGTACTGGGGTTGGGAAATGAGGACCTCTAAATCAAGATAACAAGTAACTCTTTACACTACAACCCAGTAAAAACATTTGGTCAATATTTACGAGTCACACCACAGCTGGAATCTCATTTCTAATGGTAGTTTTGGGTTCCTATCATTCTATGTTTCATTACTATATACTTTTTATCCACCGGAAAAAAAAAAAAAAAAAAAAAAATTATTTTTATTTTTATTTTTTTTATTTTTTTTTAGCATTAACCTAACCTAAAAACCTAACCTAACCTAAATGTATTTGGGGGCTATTAGGTAGGTTAGGTTTTTGGTTAGGGTAATGCTAGGCTAAAAAGAAAAAGAAAACAAGAAAAAAAAAAAAAAAAAGTATATCCGGTGGATAAAATGAAGCATAGAATGATAGGAACCCAAAACTACCGTTAAAAATGAGATCCCAGCTGTGGTGTGACTCGTAAATATTGACCAAACATTTAAAATGAACAATAACCAGGCCTAGGAGACGTTAGTTATAAATACTTATCTGAATAGGCCTAACTTTGGAACGTCGGAGACACGAAAGGTAAACAAAACTCAAGGACACGATCTCAAACGAATGTCTTTTCCTGATTTACACGTTAAAATACAATCATATTTACCAAAATGCATGGTTTTATAAACTCAAAGTACCGTAATGAACAAGTTCTAAACATACAATACAACTGCTACATTAGTAATTTACTCAACCTGGTCGTCTCTCCGAAATGCGAGATGGTCTAAATCCTAAAATGACGGTCAAGCTTCAAAAGCATTTTAATCAACTTCGTCCTCAATTCTACTCTTAACCCGTTGAGCCCCGGCTAGTTATAATATTTTGTTCACCCCAGTCCCAAGCCATTTTCACTTATTTTTTTTGTTTTCTAAAATGGAAGACAAGGATGAGAAATGAAAAAAAAACCAAAAAAATATCCCCTCTGCCATTTTTTTTTTGGGGGGGGGGGCCGGCGGGGGGGTGGGGGGGGGGGAGCTTCAAACAAATTTGTTGAGCCAAAATGGAAGAGAATGGTGAGAAATGAACACACACATAAAAAAAAACTCATTTCGGTCATTTGGGGGGGGGGGGGGGTTTCAATAGTTCGTCTCCCCCGCATGACCACCCGCCCGGGAGCACTAGGGTAAAAACTGAGTATGGCATTGTACGGCATACATCCTAAGGAGTATCTCACATAAATCTCAAGCCTCTAGCTCCCATACGACCGGAGTAATGAAGGTTTAAAGTGGCGGTAAACTAGGGGTGTAAACTATCCCCACTAAGCCCACCACCACCAGCCGCGTGGCTGTCTCGGCCCGCTCACACCTACTGGCCCGGCTCCCCCACACACTACGGTACCGCCCCCTCCTATTCTCCCGCCATTTCCTACCTTACGAGCCACGTAAGTGTTTTTTATATGTCGGACGCACGTGATGCGTCGCTGGGAGTTGGTGATCAAAGACTGCCGACGCAACACGTGCGACGCTGGGTCTCAACGGGTTAACTGGTGTTCTCGCACTACCTCAGGATTATGTAAAACGGTGAAAGACAAACTAGCAAAATAGGCTAGCCTAAGTTTGGTCGGGAATTATGGAAAAACACAAGAATTGGAAGGCCATCAAATGGCGTCCCTCTGACTGAAATTATTACACACGAAGTTAATTTGATGTTAATTTGGAATAACAAAGTCTAAAATATCAGAAAAACACTTAGCAAAGGTGCACAGACTAAGTTTTACTGAACACAATGATAATGGGGGAATTTGTATGGTTGTAGGCACTTGGCAGGTGAGGGGTGCCTGTCGACCAACCCGATGGTAGGCTCGAGTTCACAAATTTGTCAATCATAGTAATATCTCCTACATAACACACCTAGTACTTACTTAACTGAATAAGCAATACCTTATAACACTATAAACCTTAATTACGAACCTCTGAATGGAGGGAAAGGAAGCCTAAGTCCGGAGAAGCGGGGAATGATGACAGAGACTGAGGGGTTGGTAGGTGTCTCTCTCGTAGGCCTGGGGTCACGACAGTGAGGGGCCGAGGGCCAGTGCTAGGGATCCCGCCAAAAAGGGGGAGGGTGACCACAAACGGTGGCGTCGCTTGGGTAGGAATTGGCGGTCTTTTTACACAAGGGGGCATTACTCTAAATTCGAAAAGGAAGGATTTTTAAATGGGATAACAAAAGGGGTGAAACGATAAATTAGGCTTGAAAGTATTTTAGATAGATTTGAGAATATTAGTTCTCCTCCTGATCTAGGCTAATTCCCTCTTTACATAGACAAGGGTTACGTAACCCTTCTTAAACGATACATTTCCCTTAAATACAGGGAAGAGTGAATGAAGGGGAAAAAGTCTTACAGTTAAGTCAAACCTTACAACATATACCAAAAGGGAAAGTACAATTTCTTCCCGTTACACCATCACCACCAGGCCCGCGCGCTAACCCACTGTACTACCACGGACGTACTAAAAGTATAGCAACCTTAGTCCGATTTTTAAGAACCAGGTGATAGTCTCGTGGTGTTATCACGTGATGAGTTTATTGGACTTACCATCTACGACTATTTTACGCTATACCAGACGTCAACTCGGGTTAGTATTATTGTGGATGCAGGACATTTTCGAGGGCATTACATTACATCCTTCTTTAACTAGGCTAGTCCCTAGCCTATTTTAAGGTCGTAAGGTATCGTAGCTGTATTACCTCAGCAATCTCAATATTGTTGGTATAG
This sequence comes from Paralithodes platypus, assembly GCA_032716605.1. NCBI lineage: Eukaryota > Metazoa > Arthropoda > Malacostraca > Decapoda > Lithodidae > Paralithodes > Paralithodes platypus. Next base: position 22,484,384 of record CM064481.1, read on the forward strand.
GGTTCGCGCGACGGGTGCTCCACGTAGCTACCTGGTCACGTTCCCTAGCTGCCACCAATGAAATGCTGGGTGTGAAGGGAATTCATGGTCTCCTGAAATATCCCCAGGCTACCTTTAGGATCAACTTTTCCTGGTACCTGGCGCGGGGTACGAACCTCTGAAGGGAATTTAACCCCCCTAAAAACCCACAGGTTTTGAGATGCCTTGGGTGGGGTTCGAACCCTGGTTAGTGACCCAACCATCACCACCAGGCCCGCGCGCTAACCCACTGTACTACCACGGACGTACTAAAAGTATAGCAACCTTAGTCCGATTTTTAAGAACCAGGTGATAGTCTCGTGGTGTTATCACGTGATGAGTTTATTGGACTTACCATCTACGACTATTTTACGCTATACCTGACGTCAACTCGGGTTAGTATTATTGTGGGTGCGGGACATTTTCGAGGGCATTACAATATGTAACTACGAAATTATACGACATCCTTTGTCTTGGTTGAAGGTGAAATTATTCACTCCGTCTGATAGTTACTCATTTAGATTTCAAATTCCATATTATTTTTCCTGCCAACCTTATTATGTATTAAGATAATATGTTAATTGTATTATGTTAGTGTAGTATTATCACAGCAATAAGATCCCTATGTCGAGTTCAATATCATGTATGTAACTTAATGTAAGCCCACATTCCTGAGTCGTGTGTGTGTGTGTCGGTGTGTGTGTTACTCAGTTACTTGTTCGTCAAGGGGAATCCACGCAATGCGAGCTAAGCTCATTATTATCGCGCCTCCTTAACTGGGAATGTATTGCGTGAAATGCATGTTAAGTGTTTTATGTACTGTTGAAATGGCTGTGGATGTGTGTGTAGTCTGTATTTAGCCAATTGGCGACATCGGAAACGAAGGCTTAGGGTGGATCTGTATGGTACCATTCTCACTATAGACGGTACCGTCTCGCCCTAAGGCTTAGGTAGCCATCAGCTTAGGTGAACCATATGATACCCATCTCGCCTTGTACCATTTTTGCCAACCCCAGATGGGACGTCACAACGTCACAACGTCGTCCACTTATTCCAGGTACCTATTTACAGCTAGGTTAACTGAGGCTAACACCTGAAAGGAGACAAGCCCAATTTGTCTCCGCCCGGTCGGGGATTGAACCCCCGACCCCTCGTGTGTGAGACGAGAGCTCTACCTACTAGGCTACGGGCTGTGTGTGTGTGTGTGTGTGTGTGTATACACTCAGTTTTCTATTTTAAGCCATTTTATTTTTGAGGGTCAACTAAGTAAATTATATCTATCTCCAACCCTCCGTTTTCTATTTGGACCATTTTTCTTTATATATTTTTGAGGGTCAACTAAGTAAATTTTATCTGCAACCCAATAATTTACATCCTCCTTTTGTTGTCTCTTAATTGATACATTTGACCACTTTTGTAATGTTGATATGAATTAAGATATAGAATTTTGTCAGTTTTATTAATGGTAATGTTAATACCAGGTCCCAGGTCAGGAGCGAAGTTCCAGGAAAAGTACCAGGTGCAGAGAGTCCTGTGTCCACCCCAGTGGACATGACCTAGTGGCTGTACTGAGACAGGATGCTGTTGGTGTTATTGAGCCTTGAGCTAACATTCACCCCATTGTGAGCTGTTGTACGCCTTATGAACCTAGTGACCGAGTTTGTGTTTACTAGGGTAGTGGCCTTGGGGTCACCTGTTGAAGGGTTTTAGTTAACTTTGATGTGGTGATAAGAAGTAGTTCATTGCGCCAATAATACCGATATATTCCGTGGTTGACTAAAGCAATAATCGTATTGATTTGTGTATCACAGTGAAAAGTGTATTTCTCTTTACAGTGTTTTAATATAGTTAAGAATTAAAATGCCCCAGAACAAGAAGCCCACCACAGAAGCCACGAGCGAACACCACACAGAAACACCTAAAGGAAAGGTCCACAGAACGAAAGGACCAGCTGACCGAGCCAGCCATTTCAGACAGGCCCAAGCCCGCAGGGCTAAGCAGCTCCAGGCTGCACCCATTTACCTTTTCTAAACTGACCATTTTCCACACCTCACGTACACTAACCCCCTCGTGTCCTACACTCCTAACTACAAAGATGATGAACAGGAATATACATTCATATTAAAAACACCCATGCCCTGTCCCGACATTGAGCCAATGCGAACACATCAGACAGCCATAATTATATCTATGTATGTTCTTACATCCGAGAAGTAGATGTTATATATCTTAGAAGTTAAAACACCCACGCTTGTCCCTAGACCTCGTATATCATTTCCCATGACGAGTATAGATATATGTAACCCGTGCTCAGTCGCCCCTTGCATTGTTCCTCTAGTAACTAAGTCTATAATATTAACTGCCACCAGCATTGATACGACATAGCGGCACTGTCCTTGTGTCGTATTGTGCCAAGTACAGATCAACCAGGTTTCATCACCTTATTAGGACGACGACTATAATGTCATCGTTCATCGATGTATGCAATCCTTAGGTTAAGTATTTTTATCCGCCATTGTGTTCACCTTTTTCCATTTACTTTTCCACAATTGTCATACGTCTTCCCCTTGCCTCCTTCGTATCCACAGTCCACACTACGCCAATTTACTTCGTGTCTTACACCTCTTACCCCAACCAGAGATTATATAAGATAACCTGGTTACCAGTATCTGTCATAAGTACCCCGAAACAATAACTAAGTACCCCTACGAACTGCCGCTGTTGTTGGTATATTTATATTTAATAGAAAACGCAGTTCCCAGGGCCAACTAATAGTATCCATAACCCCTCGGACTGATCACATAACTCTATCTTTTCCAGACTCATATACCACCCCATAGTTGCATTCCCCGGTAGCATTTGGCTAACGTATTCTACTGCCTTTTCAAACTTCCATATCAACTGCAGCCTAATGCCACCCCCACGCCCAGAGACCTTAGGGTCAAATTCCCCTATAGCCCCCCTGCACTCCCCCCCATTACCATTATTCAGGACAGGACAATTCTACTGGGCTTCCAAGGCAAACTAGGCTGGTTTAAAGCGTCAATGGCACAGAGATTTTCAGTACTTTTCGAACTTACAACAGTCGGCAGAAAGTGAAAGCATTTCAGATGGTGACATAGAAACATACGCACACCTGGACAAATTGATTGAAGACTTTAAATTGCGCTTTGAAGACCTGGAGAAAATGCAAGTGCCTGAATGAATTCTTACACCATTTGACTTGGAAATACAAAATGAAGACATTAACTCTACTAATACTAAAATTAAGGTACTACTATAATTCCACATATTTATTGTATCATAATATGCATGTAATACGTTTCTTTTTTCACAACATATTATATTATTCTTATTTTTAAATGTTTGGGGGTCGATGAATAATTTGAAACTTCACTAAGGGGTCAATGAGCTGAAGAGTTTGGGAATCCCTGGTCTAGTGCAATAGAAAAAGTCTCACCGAAGTCCCGAAAGGAGGATGACCAAGAGTTAGTAAGATATGAAAGAAGATCACCAGTAGAGCGACCCTTAAGGAAGCCATACTGGCGATCTGAGAGCAGATTATGAGAAGAGAAACTGATCAACAACAGTCCTCGGTGGCTCTGGTTTTTAATTATTTAAATTAACTCTTTGAAATTCAAAAGTTATCAGTTGTCACATTAAGGAATCACCTCACAGCAATTCGGACACCTTTTTTAGACTTAACAGGCCTGTCTGTGCCGGAGGCGGAGGAAAAGGGTTTCATGAGGTCTTGCTTCCGGCTTCGCCCCCCTCCTCGTCAACTCACACCCACCTGGTCACTTGATCTGACCCTTGAAATGCTTCAATCACGTAAATATTGCCATGACCCTCCTTTAGAGTTAAGACTTAAAAAGGCAATTTTTCTAATGGCATTGGCTACAGGTGACAGGGTGTCTGAGTTGGCGGCAATGAGTTCAGAGCCAACTTGTTTACGGTTTTCGAGGCGCAACATGAGTGTCCATATTACCCCTGCTCCTAACTTTATTGCAAAAAATGAACATAGTAATCATGTATTTACAGAGTTTGAAGTTACAGCTCTGAAACAGGGCGATCGGCACCATTTACTTTGCCCGGTACAGTCCCTTATGTTATTTATGCGGGGTTCCCGGCCGTCACAGGCGGGCTCCCTCTGGGTTTCGCGGACAGGTAAACGTCTTCAAAATCGCCGGCTAGCTGCGTTATTAGTAGAGGTGATTCGGGAAAGTAATCCGGGCGTGTTGGCTAGGGCGCACGATATTCGGAAGTGGGCGGCGTCACTCAGATTCCTCCACAATTACTCTCTCGATGATATTCAACACACCCAGTTGTGGTCATCTAATCATACATTTCTAACACGTTACCTGTCCGTGAATCTCATGAAACCTTCTCGTACATGTGTAGCATTAAGGCAGAAAGTCTGGTATTAAGCTATTTTGTAAAGAAAAGGGGGGAGGGGGGGGAGTATCCTAGCTAAGGACTCTAACCTGCCAACATAAGCAACATACACCTCAGACACCTGGGACCACAAGGCATACAAGCACTCACTAACTACAGCTACAGCTATTCACACAACACAATACCAGACATTTGGAAGCATGGTATCATCATCACATTCCCCAAACCCAACAAAGACCCCACGCTACCCTCCTCGCACCACCCCATCACACTCCTTTGCTCCCCCTCCAAAGTCATGGAACGCCTAGTATTACAACTAATTACACCCGACCTACCCCTAGCTCCAACACAATATGGCTTTAGGCCACTGCACTCCACAAACACTCTTCTCACAGACCTTACACAAAGAGCTTTTGACGGCATCAACTCAGCTAGACCACCACACAGATCACTATTAGCCACACTCGACATTAGTAAAGCCTTCGATGCCATCCCCCGCCACAACCTAACAAACATGCACAACAACACAAAAAGGTGGCTGGCCAACTTCCTAGCAGGCAGATGTGCACACGTATCTTTTGCCGGTCAGTCATCTAAAATCAGAAACTTTCCAAACGGAGTCCCACAAGGACCCGTCCTATCGCCCGCACTCTTCAATCTGTACATGCACGATATAACTACACCCAATACGCCCCAAATAAACTTAGCCTCCTATGCAGATGACATAACACTCACATGCACACACCATGACCCAAGAAGAGCAACAGATCTCCTTCAACCCTATCTCAACACACTACATGGCTGGTGCACTACAAACAGACTTAATCTAGCCCCAACCAAATCCACCGCAACCCTGCTCACAAGCTGGACAGGTGAACATGAATACATCCCTCAACTCACCATAAACAACACACCCCTAACACATACACACACACCCAAAATCCTAGGAGTAACATATGATACTCCTATGACATTCAAACAGCACACCACAAACATTAAAAAGAAACTGACACCCAGACTTAACGCCCTCAGGTCACTTGCTCACACAAAATTTGGACACAACAAAGAAACTACCACCACAGTATATAAACAATACATAAGATCAGTGATGGAATACGCAAGCCCAGCCTGGGCTTCTAACCTAGCTGAAACACATCATAATACCTTACAGACTATTCAAAACAAAGCCCTGAAGATCATTACAGGCTGCACAGCTACTGCACCCACAGATCACCTACATCAAGAAACCAAAATCCTCAAAGTCAAAGACCATCTGGACATGAGGCACTCAATTCCTGGCAGCAGCCTCCACGAACCAAGACCACCCACTAAACTACATGGCAACACACCCACAGACACCAAGAAATATCAAAACAACACCCAGCACACGGTATCACACACAATTATTGGCCTCTCTCCCTCCCTGCCCACCCCGAACCAACTTCCAGAAGCACATCCATACTCATATCTCTCCCCAATCCATCCACTCACTCACAGACAACACGCAGCTGCATGCACGACCTCCCGAAATCCATCCTTCCGAATCCTCCCTCCCTCGCGAGGACAGAGTCCACCTGGCCAGGCTGAGATGCGGACACCATCCAGCTCTCCTGAGCTATCAGAAGAGACTGGATGACTCCGTTGTCGACGCCTGCCCGGGATGTAACACAGCACCCCATACCATTAAACACATCATAGAAGACTGCATTTCACACAACCACTTACGCCAACAACATAATCTACACTCAATGAGAGCTCTGTGGGAAAGCCCGATCGTGGCCATGGCCTTCCTCAGGGACTCGGGGCTGTTCGGCCAGGCAGCTTAGGGAACAACAACAACAACAACCTGCCTCTTATGTGGTACAAGATATGACGAGAATGAAAGGTCATGTGATAACCCATTCCTTAGACTAAAATAAGTCTAGTCAGGAAATGTTGTATGTTTACTTTATAGATGCAATAGAGTTTACAATATACTCATTAATCTTAAGGATTAGGATTAAAAGAGAGAGTACAAATATTTTGTAAGATAGTCCCTGGGGCCATAAATATATAGGCCAACATATTATCAGTATTGATAAAAAGATTCATATATTTATGCATTCTAAGCTATATGTATAGTTTATGTGTTTCACCAACTGTTCTGTCAAACGTAAAGGTGACAACACCGCAGGCTACCTTTAAGGAACGCCGCCTGTAAATTAGGGCTGGGCAGGAATCGATCCCAGAATCGAGTCTTTCGAGTCCAGGTGAACGATCCCGGACTCGAGTCCAATTTATAGAGAATCGATTCTACTCGGCCTACAAACTTGTACAAAGACTGGCAGTCTGGCAGCGAGGCGCCTAGTAGAACTAGAAACGAGTCTTGTGGAAGCTGCGGATTATAGGAGGCTCACTGGCTGGCTCACGGCTCACACTAGGCTCACAGACTCGAGCATCATTCTAACCCAATCCACCACGGCTCACTCTCAGTCTCTCACCCACTCTCTCCTACCCGCTGCCTCGCCGATTCTTATTTACGACCTGAACCCCTTTAGAGAGACCCGAGTGACCTTTCAGATCACTAAGGTGTGTCACTGAGCGACACTGACCACTGTAGAATAAGTGTAGGGAAAGACTCGAGTCTGGAATAGAGTCTGGCGAGTCTGTCCCCAAAAAGAATCGATCCCATCGAGTCCAAAAATATCGAGTCTTGCCCAGCCCTACTGTAAATCCTTTATTATTTTTATTAAACTGATCTTTTTAGTATGTGTTTCTTTGGACCTCCGTAATTTATTAGTGGTTAATGATGTTCATGATGAATGTCCCCCTCCAGTCTTGAGATATCAGGCACATCGCCAATGATGAAGGGGCCACTAATAAATTATAGGTTTAAGTCCCGAAGGGAAGAAGGAAAACCTAATATTTAGTAGTGGCCCCGGAATCATTGACGATTTTGGCCCTCCCTTCCATCCCCTTCCTATTCATCTGCTATGTTTTGAGAGTCTTGATATATTATTATCAGATAAGGAGGAACAAGGGCTTCGAGGAGGGAAGCGAAGCGTACCCAAACAGCAGACGTATGAGAAGCGCAACGTTAAGATCAAAGTTTAATATTTTTATTTTATTATTTTTTACTAGTTTTTTCTAGTAGTGGTACCCACATCATATAGGACGAGTCCGTGAGTGGTATTTAAGAGCGTTTCGCTCACGATGTATGGCAATCCGACCATAAACTTATCTCTGTCACCTGTCCTATTTCTCCAGTACGGCCACCCGATCCTCCTAGCCGGCGGCGCTTGTGGCACTTTGGCGCTGCCAACTGGGAGGCTCTCCGGCAGTACTTCTTTGATTTCCCATGGTATGATTTCTGCTTCCGTGGCCGGGGACCCTCGGAGAGTGCTGAACGCATTACCGAGGTAATCCTATCGGGCATGGAAGCATACATTCCATTCTCTTTCTCTCAGACTAATGCTAAAAAAATCTTGGTTTACTCACGCCTGTTCTACTGCTGTCCGCAATAAGGAGGAAGCATTCAAACGGTACCGACGCCTTAAAACTCAAGACTCTCATTCTTCCTATGTTTCTGCCCGGAATCAAGCCAAATCTGTTCTTCGACTTGCCAAACACTCTTTCATCAATATTAAATGGACTGAACTATCCAACTCTAGCTCTTCCCAAGCTTTCTGGCATCTAGCCAAAAACCTCTCCAACAATTTCTCTTCCTCGTCTTTCCCTCCCCTTTTCCACTCTGATGGCACAACCATCACTTCTTCCTCTGACAAAGCTAAACTCTTCGCTCAAACTTTTGCTAGAAACTCCACCTTGGATGATTCCGGTGCTATCTCCACCCTCCTCTCTCTTACTTATGCCTAATATCCTAATCTCTTCTAAAGAGGTACATTCTACCCTCTCTGGGCTTAATACTAATAAGGCGTACGGTCCGGACGGTGTTCCTCCTGCTGTTCTAAAAAACTGTGCTTCCGTGCTGACTCCCTGCCTAGGCAAACTCTTTCGTCTCTGTCTATCCTCTAACGTCTTCCCTTCATGCTGGAAGTTTGTTCACATTCAGCCTGTCCCAAAGAAGGGTGACCGCTCTCAACCCTCCAACTATCGTCCAATTGCTCTCATCTCTTGTCTTTCTAAAGTTTTTGAAACTATTCTTGCTTCCCAATTTCTTAGGCATTTCTCTTCTCATAATCTGCTCTCAGATCGCCAGTATGGCTTCCTTAACACTAGATTAGCGGGCTAGCGGTTTATTTATATGTACCGCCCAGCGGGGTGTTTTTAGCCAAAATAGGGCTGTTTACGTTATCATTTTCATGCCTAAATAAGACCCAGAGCGTAAAACAAGTATCTATCCCTGAAAGGGCATAAACAGAGCTTTCCAATGACACCATAACGATCCTTTTATGACGGCTAGTTTTCTTGCAACAACCGCGCAACGCGAGTGCAAAAAGCATGTAATTCGGCACTTTCCCCATACAATTCAGTATGTAGCGAGTGAGAGAGGGAGGGAGGAGGTGGGATTCGTGTCAGTAGGTTCGCCGCGGTGGTCTGGAGCAGTCATACGCTCGCTACTCTCCTGCCACCACTTGTCTCTCTCTCTCAGCAACATTACGTGCTGAAATTGCCACACGACCTATGTCGCGCGCCGCCAGATAGTCCAGATATATTATACTCGACTTATGTTGCGCGCCGACACTTAGGGGTTAAGGGTCGCTCTACTGGTGATCTTCTTTCATATCTTACTAACTCTTGGTCATCCTCCTTTCGGGACTTCGGTGAGACTTTTTCTATTGTACTAGATATATCGAAAGCCTTCGATAGAGTCTGGCACAAATCTTTAATTTCTAAACTACCCTCCTACCCTATAAACTCCGGTGTTCCTCAGGGCTCTGTCCTATCTCCTATTCTCTTTCTAATTATTATAAATGATCTACTCAACTGTACCTCAATTCCCATCCATTCACACACAGACGACTCAACCTTACACTACTCCATTAGTTTTTCAGAACGCCCCAGCCAGCAATACCTCAACGACAAACGTAATGAAGCCATAGAACTCTTAAATTCTGATCTAAATACTATCTCCAATTGGGGCAGAGAAAACCTAGTTACCATTAATGCTTCCAAAACCCAATTTCTCCGTCTATCTACCTGTACGGAACTCCCAGCGGACTATCCCTTATTCTTCAACAATACAAAAATCAATCCTTCATCTTCTCTCAATATTCTTGGTGTCTTTTTTTTCTTCTGCTCTCAGTTGGAAGGACCATATTACCAGTCTTGCTAAGGCAGCCTCCCAGAAGCTGGGTGTGCTCAACCGCCTTAAGGGGTTCTTTTCCCCAGCACAGCTTCTTGCTCTGTACAGGGGCATAGTGCGTCCTTGTATTGAGTATTGTTCACATGTGTCGGGAGGTTCCTCTCACACCGCTCTCCTAGATAAAGTTGAAAGGAAGGCCTTTCGTATCATTAACTCCCGTCCACTCACCAACTCTCTGCAATCTCTCTCTCTCCGCCGCAATGTTGCATCTCTCTCGCTATTCTATCGCTACTATAATAATCAGTGTTCCTCAGAGCTTTCCCAGTGTATACCACCTCCTTTACGTAGGGCACGTGGTACCCATCATGCAACTCAATCCCACCCCTACTCTGTGCAACTCTCCAACCCAAGAGTGAAACGTTACTCTCAAACTTTCTTCTACTCAACAGCTGAGCTCTGGAACTCTCTCCCAGAATCAGTCTTTCCCTCTTCCTATGACTTAAATTGCTTCAAACTCCGTGTATCCAGGCATTTTGGCTCGAACGTCCCTTGATTTTGACCCTGTCACTCTTTCAACTATGGGGGAGGCACTCGCTATAGGCAGTTCTGCCTTTTGCCTCCCTCAATTACATAGAAAAAATAATAATCGTATTTTGATCTCTCCCGGGCAGGAAGTTTGAAAGACAAGCTTGAGTTCAGAGATTGACCATAAACAATGTTAAGGCGCATCGTCAATGATTCCGGGGCCACTACTAAATATTAGGTTTTCCTTCTACCCTTCGGGACTAAAACCTATATTATTTGATTTATTACAAAAACTTCCATTTCGTACAAAACTTGTATAATATTGTAAGTATAAAAATTCCTGCATATCTTAAAACCTTATTACTTTGATTATATTATATCAGAAAAACAATTAAATATAAGTAATTTAAGGAGAAAAGATAACACATTTTCTATTAAAAATCACAATTTATACAAAAACAACAAAAATGCTGTCAGTTACAGACATGATGCCCAAGTCAGCTTTACCCTTGCTTATTTTCAACAAGCTAGACACTTACTTACTGAACATGTGGTGGCCTGCTTGGCTGAGGCCTAACCTAGGGGGCACACATAATAGATGCCAACTACCCACTTTTTAATGTAACTAATAGCTCCTACTCAACGAGACAGAGAAAGGGGCGAGGTAATGCGAAAGTGGTCCCGGACCCTAAGAATTGTAACTTTAAAGGTTTCTGTTCGGGCTCTGTCTCGAGTCGGCCACCTCCAGCAATGGGGTATGTGCCTGAGTATATACATAGCTAAATGGGATCAATACTGCCTCTTGAAATAATACATAATAACATGGTATATAATGTAGAGTGATCATGTAGCTAATAATTGTGATATCATCAAGAATATAGAGAGAAACAAACACTAGATGCATTTAGTAAATTTACCCAGTGGTCATTCTCTGTCTCTGTCCTCTGAAAAGAGTTGCCAACTACAACAGAGTATTACTCTTAATAGGTACAAAGGAGAAGCGGATACAATAAAGGATAAAATGAGTCCATAGTAAAACCCTATAAACCTATTTAGATGAAGAAATCAGAATAGTTAAAGTGGGGGTAGAATGAAATAATTTAATCAGTCATACATGTATATAAAAATGACCACAAATATACTCAACTGATATTCCTAGTCTATGTGAGGAGTGAGGATCTTCAACATACCGTATACAGTCTATTTCAAGAGACAGAAAGAAAACCTGAGCTGTTCCTAGTTGATGTACAGTACTAATGTTTAAGAGGCTAAAAATGTTGGTAGACTATAAAGATTAGTTTACAATGTCACTTAACCCTCTCACATCCTGACGCGATTTTTGAGCCTATTAGGGATACTTTAAAGCCTTTGTTACCGTCAGGGGTATCTATAAACCTTTAGTTTGTTTACTTCAACCTCTGCAGTTGTCTTTGAGTTAGCTGTGGGCAGAAAACTAATTTGGAGAGGTAATTATAACAGTGAGAGTAATCTATTTCTTATTGCTAATCTGGCAACCTCTGCGTCCTATGGTCGTGAGAGGGTTAATTACTTGAAATGTGATTTTTTTTTCTTTGATTATAATCGATTAAAAATCACTGGATTAAAATGGTTTGATTTTAATCATGCCAACCCTGCTGTATATATATACTGTATATATACATATATTAATTTTATATAAATTATATAATTTACTCTTGATATAACACTTAAATCATTTTAAATACAGTATATTTCATTATGATTTAAATCATGATTTTTTTACTCTGATTTAAATCAATTTAAATAATTGTATTTAAATCAAAACAACCCTGCTGCTGCAGCCGCCAAGACTGTGAACAACCGCAGCAGTGCAAGTACTGGTACTAAGCTGGATACACAGGCCTAGTTTGCCTTTTTTCCAGAGGATCTACTGTAAGATACTGTAAGATTGTCAAATTTGAGTGCAAAATGTTGAACTGCATAATCGTTGATGGAATATTATGAAAACTGTCAATTCAAGCTGCAAAATTAGAGTATTATTATAAACAAATAATTTCCGTATTAGGAAGAACCGAGTTTATCATTATATATCTATTCATATTCTGTATCTGTATCCAATACTGGAGGCCTACTACCATCAAATACATTATACACGGTGTATAATTTTGATATGTGTTGCAAGGTGAAATTTCCGAGAAAAATATTTACCACAATGATCACACTTAAATTTCTTTACTCCTGAATGTATTAGTGAATGCCTGGTAAGGTGCCTATTCTGTGTGAAACATTTATCACAATGATCACACTTGAATTCCTTTACTCCTGAATGTATTATTAAATGCTCGGTAAGGTGACTATTCCGTGAGAAACATTTATCACACACATCACATTTAAATTTCTTTACTCTTGAACGTATTAGTGAATGTATTAGTGAATGCTGGGTAAGGTCACCATTCCGTGAGAAACATTTATCACACACATCACATTTAAATTTCTTTACTCCTGAATGTATTAGTGAATGCTTGGTAAGGTCACCATTCTGTGAGAAACATTTATCACACACATCACATTTAAATTTCTTCACTCCTAAATGTATTAAAATATGGCTGGTGAGGTGGCACTTTAGAGTGAAACATTTATCACAATGATCACACTTGAATGCCTTTACTCCTGAATGTATTAAAATATGTCTGGTGAGAGGGCTCTTTAGAGTGAAACATTTATCACAATGATCACACTTGAATGCCTTTAATCCTGAATGTATTAGTGAATGCTTGGTGAGAGCAGACTGCTCTGTGAAACGTTTTTTACACACATCACATTTAAATTTCTTCACTCCTAAATGTATTAAAATATGGCTGGTGAGGTTGCTCTTTCGAGTGAACCATTTATCACAATGATCACACTTGAATTTCTTCTCTCCTGAATGAATTAGTAAATGCCTTGTAAGGCTACATTTTGTACCAAATATTTTGAGGCACACCTGACACTCAAACTTCTTCACTTCTGAATGAACTACAGAATGTGCAACAAGGTGACTTTTCTTAACAAACAGTTTACCGCACACCTGACACCCATGCTTCTTAACTTTTGGTGTGTTGGTGGTGTGAGACCCTTTCGTTTTATAAGTACACTCATTTGTCTCTATTTTACCTATTGCAAGACACTCATCTTCAGACTTAGAGATTTTTTCACTTCCTATATTCTGTGACAGATCCGTTTCACTTTTGATTAGTTTTTGTGATATACCAAAGTCCATAACATTCATATTACACTTAACTGTTCGATCAAATTCATCAGACTCAAACTCTTCACTCTTTATTACTTCCTCACTCTCCAACTTGAAAACTGATCCTCCTTCAGTCATCTCTATCATTCATCCTCTGATGACTAATTTTAAATTAATCAACCTATATCAAGTAATATATTTCAAAGTACACTACACCATCAATATCATTAGCAGTAGAAGTAGCATCTATGGTTTCTATAGCACTCTTTAGTAAAAACTTGGCGAACGATAGTCACACTTCCAAGACGTATAATATTATATTGTAGTTCTTGAAAATTACATGCTTGATCATTCTATGCTTGCCTCATGTTGTGGACCTGGAAGAAAAGATGATATTAGACAAAACTGACTGAGGCAGTCTTGGTAGAGTATTGTGACTTTGTCCCATACATACATATGATGCAGTTTTTAACACTGTACACTCCCTTGATTGACAGAGCTAGGGCGTGCCCTTGTTACAGGGACTTTACTGGACATTTGCCACAAATCACCAGTCTTGTGGCACTGAACACTGCTTGTTTGCATCAATTCGGACAACCAAAACCTATGGGTTGATTTGCTTGGGCAGTGCTTGCAAGTGTTCCAGGCAGACTGACTGATGTTATGTTGTACAGTACTATGTTTCGTGGACCCCCACCAAGACAACAAAGTTGTCTCTGACGCACACAGTTTTAAGAAGAACTCAAGCCCGTGCATTACATAAGTATGCCCGGGCTCCATGGAGAACGCTCTAGTGCACTTTTAAATGTAATGTCTAAGTGGTTTAACCCTGCTCAGGCTTATTGGCCCCATATGGGCCAAAAAATATGCGCAAAACAGGTTTTTCGCGAATATTTCACGGCCGGAGGCCGATGGCAAGAAATTTTGAAGACGAGCAGTCAGTCCACATCGTCCTACGACTGGGAGAGGGTGTGAGCCGTCGCTCTCTCTCTCCTCCCCTTTCCCGTACCAACCGGTCCGGTCACCATATGGGGTCCATAATCCCAAATGTGTACTACAAATTTCCCCTTCCTATCGAACTTTTTTTTAGCCCCAGAGTTCTGCCTTGTTGTCACCCAAGACCCTCAGCCATCCCCTCAATGGCCCTGCAACCAAATTAATCCAGCTTATGTAATGTATGAGATATGCCTCACTTGTTTTGACCGTTTTTTTCACTAGTTTTTTTTTTTTTTCCAAAGACTTAATATTTACAGTAATGTAATTTGCTCTTAACATAATATTAAGTATTAATTGTAGTTTCTATTGGTAACAAGAAATTTAAAATCCATCAATTAGTTTTCGGGTGAGAGCCGTTTAAAGTGACGGTAACCATATGGGGCCACATTGCTAATTACGTCACACTTCTGGAACCTTACCTGAGCAGGGTTAAAGCCTTATCTTCTACGACAAATTGTTGTAGTCATGAGATTTTTATCCTTTAGAGAGAGCATAATAAGCACATCTAGATATATTTCCATAAAGCACACCTGGAAACATTTTGAGCTATGTGGTCGGAAAGATATTTTCATGTTTTGCAGATTCATTTCCACCCCCTAGATATTTTATAACTTGACTGTCATCTGTCGTCGTCGTACGTCCTGTGCCGTCATTTGATGTATACATTGTACGTACATAGACATAATTGTATCAGAGTACACATTTTATTATGTCTTCTTAACATGTTTTTAAACCTCTCAGGCATGGAACCACAAATCATGTACAGGTATTCAGGAAGTACGTCCCTAAAATGCGCGGATACGCGATTAGCGTACCGTAAAACTGGGTGACTTCGGACAGTTTTCAAGGTTTTTAGGGTATAATTAAGACAATAATTGCATAATAAAATCACTGTTGGTGCCAATGTCTGGCCAGGGTAAGTGGCTATTGACCTTGTATGATAACAAAATATAACACTAATATTGCGAGTGCTATTAAAGATCTAAAAGTGCGCCGATGTCGCCTTCAGTTTTGGCTGACTTCGGACAGAAGTGGCCAGCTTCGGACATCCATTGATTTGCATTCAAATACCAGTTCTACCCTTTGGCTGCTGACTTCAACTGCCCACTAGGTGACTTTGGACACTGCAGGTTTGTTTAAAAAATCAGAAAGTATATTGCACATAATTGTGGTACCTTAAACAGAGATTAACATCAAGGACTAAAGAAAATAGTATTTTCCCTGCATTATATGTGAGATTTAAATATTGAGCATTTGTATAATATTTGGAGTTAATTTTAATAGGTCATTTTAACCCTAGATCC
The DNA here is from genome assembly GCA_032716605.1 of Paralithodes platypus. Classification (NCBI taxonomy): domain Eukaryota; kingdom Metazoa; phylum Arthropoda; class Malacostraca; order Decapoda; family Lithodidae; genus Paralithodes; species Paralithodes platypus. Next base: position 22,500,075 of record CM064481.1, read on the forward strand.
TTCACAAACTTTTTCCAACCCCAAAATATAGGTTTATCCTTTGTATATACCCAAAATATAACAACATAAGGGTCTTCATTCCCACTACTAAACTCACGTGATTAGAACATACCAGTAGTCATACATACAGTACATACAATGGTTTAGCGTCATTTTTCCAATACATGCATTGTAACGGCTTAGACGTCATAGTCACAGTTAACTTAATATCCCGCGGAACGCGAAAATGAGCTGGTGAAAAGTGCCCAGGACACGTAATTTCTACCCTTCGATTCTGACAGAATTTGTTATATTAACTATACATACAAAGGTTTAACATAATTTTTTCCATTACATGCATTGTAACGGCTCAGATGGGGTTGCCTTTCAGTAGTTGGAGTGTACTGTAGTACAATAAAGTCCTGCCACAGCACTGCCCCACCAAGTCATCACTGTGGCTGATGTTGGTATAATGCTAACCATGCCTCAGCAAGACTCAACAGAGTCTCCCTGCAGCACTTGCACCTGCAGTATCTGCAACTACACCAGTCTTAACAGTCGTACAAAAAGATAGCACCATAACAAGACTCTACTGTATATTAGGCAATTGGATTGTAGAACAATAAAGTCCTGCCCCAACATGCAAACACTGTTGCTGACACAGGTGTGGTGCCAAACAGCACCCAGGTAAGATTCAGTCCCCTGTGGCACCTATCCGCACCCCACCAGCCTCAGCAGTGCCATACCAAGACAGTGCTAAGATAAAGACTTTATTGCATAATAATGGCTGTTGGTCCACAAGTCTATCGCCATCCACCCTATTAGTCGCCTTGTACGACACGCAGTAGGATGCGTGGGGCATATTCTTTTTTCCTCCACCATTAGATGAAGGCCCCCTTAACCCCTGAGGTAAGGGGGGTATTGGGAGGTTTGACGCCTCCCAAAGAACCAAATAAGGAAAACTTTCTATTTGGTAGTAGCCTCGTAGTATCCAACGTAGAGCTATATACTATTGCATAATTCCGCTCAGCTCTGGGAGCGACCAATTATCGAAACCACTAGCGCGATTAATCGAGAACTTCTAGAGTAGCACCTACATTCTCTACTAGGTACGTTGTACACACGTTTGAGTCACTAGTTTAAAGAAAAAAACGAAAAAATGGGTGAGAAAAAGAAGAGAAAGTTGAAGAATTTTTCCCATCTGCGATCTAGGCTCCTTACTACTTCTTTGTGAGCTTCCCGTGCAACCCGACTGGGTTAATTAGATCATCCTGGTATCAAGTTAAATAGACTAGATTGGATGGTCAGGGGTACGGCGCGAGGGCGGGATACTATGACGTTGGATACTACGAGGCTACTAACAAATAGAAGGTTTTCCTTATTTGGTTCATTCGGAGGCGTCAAACCTCCCAATTTAGTAGTAGCCTCTATGTTATCCAACGTAGAGCTAGAGTACCACATTGGAGGCGGACATCCAAGCAGCAAACAAAACTTTAGCCATTAGTAACAGATCAAGACCACAGAAAGACAGACATAAACAAGAGAGTTTATATTAAAGGAGTGTACTGACAGGTGCATATTAAGAATGGTCAAGTACAGTCATGTCAATTCAATGGAAGAACTTAGCCTAAGGCAAAGATAGATGCATTTCATAAAGATGATTATGAATAACAGGATGGCCCCCCTTCTGAAGACAGTATGAATACCCAAAAGTATAATGAGTGGAAGAAATATATATACAGTACAAATTTAGTACAGCATGAATCCCGTGATACACAATATAAGTGACCAGCACGTAATTATTTCCTGAAAGAAATTGGTATAAGGCATAGACATACCAAAGTACAATTAAGGATACTTAAGATTAAAATAAATAAATTCCTTAACCTAGGCAAGGATGAACCTTAGGTAATTAGTACATATATTAGATAAGTACGTGTACTTCATAAACACCCCTCTCCCCCCTATATGGAAAGGAAAGGATAGTCGGAGGCACACAGACTGAAAGAACAGTACAGGTAATACCCCTAGTGAATCCTTTGGCCCAACGCAACAGAAGGACGACCCGGCCTGCCCAAGGACACGGACAGATAGGAAGCGACAAACGTGTTGTGGGAAGACCAGAGCCCTGTGTTGGCAAAATCTGTGAGTGAACGAGTACGAGGAAAACTAATCGTAGCAGCATACGAACGTATGTCGTGAGCCAACCCTTGAATGACACGATGACTGGCACGAATCACCCGACACAGGCTAATCCCCACCGAACAAACGGGGCCAAAATGACCGCCCTGAGGACGGGAGAAAAAAGCAAGGAATTCAGGGCCCCAGACAAGGCAGCCAGCTCTGAGACTCTCTCCCCACTAGCATAGCGAACGCAAGAAGAAACAATGCCGTTTCAAGCAAGTGCTCAGGCATTGGGTAGGTAGTGGAAACGGGCGTAGGGAGGAGCGTTAGAGCTTCCGCCAGAGGCCACTGAGGCAGAATCTGGCGCGGGGGCGGCCGAAGCCGAAAACAGGGGTCCATGAAAAATATCAGCCCTTGCTGAGACGGCCAACCCCGTCAAAGGCCACAAAAGGCTCCCGTATGGCAGACAGGTGGTTCCGAAGAGTGTTGTACAAGTTGCGACGGAATGCAAAGGAAAAGATAAGGTAGTGAAACACCAATGCGACCGACGGACTGTGTGGGCAGGGTCAGGAATGCATTTAGGAGAACATCCCCAGTGAGACACGTGAGTCGTCCACGTCGTCGCAGTCCAAAGCAGAAGAAACCTGTGTGTCAAGAGTCTTCCAAACTTTGTTAGCTACTTTGCCACATAAACAGTACACGATGCAAAAGCCAACGAGGATCCCAGGTCTCCAATCGGCCCCAAGTGGAAGTCGGAGACCGACAGGGGAACGGGACATGGGGACCATCGCTACAGCTGAGTGGACCAGGCCTGCGCCGGCCATAAGGGCGCGAACAACCAAACCCTGCCTCGATAGCCTCGCAGCCTGAGGAGGACCGTGTACAGCAAAAGCGCGTCAGGTGGCGGAAACACTTATATGGACTGCCATTTGTTCCAGTCCTCGCTGAACGCGTCCGGCCCCCTTCCTGCTGAGGGGAGAGTCCAGCGGGTCAGGACGACAGACAACTCGGTCGGCACGAGCGAGGCGAACAAGGCCACTTATGGAACGCCCCAGGAGGCTGCCAGATCGTCGAATGCGTACTGTATGCAAGACCATTCTACACAGGTGCGTCGTCCCTTCGACAAAGCATCCGCTCAAAGATTGGCAGTCCCGAGCAGGTAAGTCGCATGCAGGGCGATGCCTCGATTGTCGACTTGATAAAACAACATCTCCGCCAGGGCCTGGAGAACGGCGTACCTGGAGGAGCCCTGCCTCTGAAGACAGGGAACCGCCGTCAGATCATCTATCCTGATGGCTACTGACCTGCCGGGGAGGGTCCGTTCGTGATCCTACAGGAAGAACAACGGGATTAACAGACCCAAGACAATGATGAGTAAGGGCGAGACCCGGTCATCTGTCCCGATTTGGACGACCCATGTTGGATCGATAGCCCCACCCCACTGCACTCGACGCATCGGTATCTACCCAGATGGTCGGCGGTGGAGCGGACCAGGACACAACCGCAGTGAGTGTGCCCCGAGCGACCCAGTGTGTGAATCTCAAATGAAACTAGCGCGGAACTGGCCAAAGCCGATTGGGAGGCAACAGAGGAAACGCTCTGTCGCCCAACTGTATGAGGCACTTTAGCCTGAGCCCCCCTAGGGGAATGGTCAGTGACGCCCAAATGAGTGACCCAATGAGCGAGTCCTAGGTCTTCCTGGTAATCGAGATCGAGTGCTAAGTGGCAAAAAGCTTCCTGCGAAGATTCGCCGCATTCACCGGACTCTGTACGACTGTCGCACACGTCATGTCTCAGTCTAGGCCCACCCACGTCACTTCTGGCGACGGCGTGAGGCATGACTTGGGAACGTTTACCTTGAATTCCAAACAAGCGATATGTCGAATGACTAGGAATGTGTCCTGTACACAGTGTGTCGGAGATACACAAAGTGTTGGCTGAAGCTGGACAGACCTACCACCGGGCACACTGCATCGCAGTCCCTTTTATGGACTAGAAAGACATGCGAGAGGAAGACACGTTGCTGAGACGTGACCACCCAAATTATCCCATCCTCGTGCATAGACCGAATCACTTTGGCAACGTCTTGAGACACTGGTCGATGTCGGGGAGGCCGCCTGAGGAAGGTCTTGACCGCCACCTCCACGACAGACCCTGCTGCACAACCCGACATGCCCACGATCGGCGGGGCCATTGCCGAGGGTGGGACGGAAGAAACCGGTGAGGGCCTTGAGTAAGGCCCACCACCGAATCTGCCAAACGGTCAGGAGAGGGGAGAGGGGATACTCCCAGAGGCACGACGCGTCGTTTGACGCGGAGTGCCCCCCATTACTATACAGGACTCCCTGCATAGGACCCCTTGCTTCCTGGACGGCCAAGTGAGGGTCCAGTTGCGCCTCCCAGTGTCGTCGCTGGCTAGGCGCCAGGCTGCCCTGACTCATGTGCCTGCGTCTGATACGTCGACGGTGTCTGCGGACACTGGGAGGAAGAGGGGGAAGCGTCGCATGTCCCACTCACCCTCGCCTCGTCGTCAACGGTCCCACTCACCTCCTCGGCATGCCCTCTCTTCCGTTCCTGGCAGGGGTCGTACGAACTTCAGGGCTATGCGGCATGTGCCCACTAGTTCCACCTTGCCTGCTGTTGTGGCACGCCTGCGTTCTCTCCGTCTCGGCGTACGAGTCATGACCTAATCAGGGAAATTGAGGAAGAGCAGGCCAGGCAGCTTCATCGCCCTTCATCTCCTGCTGCACCTGTGGTGTTTCACTACCTTATCTTTTCCTTTGCATTCCGTCGCAACTTGTACAACACTCTTCGGAACCACCTGTCTGCCATACGGGAGCCTTTTGTGGCCTTTGACGGGGTTGGCCGTCTCTCACCAAGGGCTGATATTTTTCATGGACCCCTGTTTTCGGCTCCGGCCACCCCCGCGCCAGATTCCGCCTCAGTGGCCTCTGGCGGAAGCTCTAACGCTCCTCCCTACGCCCGTTTCCACTACCTACCCAACGCCTGAGCACTGGCTTGAAACGGCATTGTTTCTTTTTGCGTTCGCTACGGGGGAGAGAGTCTCGGAGCTGGCTGCCTTGTCTGGGGCCCTGAATTCCTTGCTTTTTTCTCCCGTCCTCAGGGCGGTCATTTTGGCCCCGTTTGTTCGTTTTGTGGCTACGACTGGACGTGAGGCGCACGTTTTTTAGCCGTTTGTTGTTCCACAAGCGATAACGTGTTCCTCATACGCTATGCCCGGTGAAAGCCCTGCATACGTATGTGCGCTCCTCCAGGCCGGTGTTGGGTGTGGCGCTGTGGGTGGCACCACAGGCCGGTAGGGGCCTAGGCAAGCGTGCGGTGGGGATTAGCCTGTGTCGGGTGATTCGTGCCAGTCATCCTGTCATTCAAGGGTTGGCTCACGACATACGTTCGTATGCTGCTATGATTAGTTTTCTTCTTACTCGTTCACTCACAGATTTTACCAACACAGGGCTCTGGTCTTCCCACAACACGTTTGTCGCTTCCTATCTGTCCGTGTCCTTGGGCAGGCCGGGTCGTCCTTCTGTTGCGTTGGGTCAAAGGGTTCACTAGGGGTATTACCTGTACTGTTCTTTCAGTCTGTGTGCCTCCGACTATCCTTTCCTTTCCATATAGGGGGGAGAGGGGTGTTTATGAAGTACACGTACTTATCTAATACAGTAGGGTCCCGCATGAAACGAGAAATTGGTCGATAAACGAGGCCGTTCTATGCGATTTCGTTCTATGTGAACATGGCATTTTGGTGGCCCAATATCGTCAATGTTCACTGTAAGCGTAAATTTCCGTCAGGAGCGTACGATATTTTGTACGTTTTGTACGATATTACGGCGCTCTATATGAAAACTCCTCGGATTTGCCCCACTTTGGCGGCGGACTCGTTTTATGTGATCACATTCGTTCTTATCGAAAATTAAATATTAATATTTTAGGTCGCTCGCTTTAATCGAGACTCGTTTTATCTGAACACGTTTTATGCGGGACCCTACTGTATATGTACTAATTACCTAAGTTTCATCCTTGCCTAGGTTAAGGAATTTATTTATTTTAATCTTAAGTATCCTTAATTGTACTTTGGTATGTCTATGCTTTATACCAATTTCTTTCAGGAAATAATTACGTGCTGGTCACTTATATTGTGTATCACGCGATTCATGCTGTACTAAATTTGTACTGTATATATATTTCTTCCACTCATTATACTTTTGGGTATTCATACTGTCTTCAGAAGGGGGGCCATCCTGTTATTCATAATCATCTTTATGAAATGCATCTATCTTTGCCTTAGGCTAAGTTCTTCCATTGAATTGACATGACTGTACTTGACCATTCTTAATATGCACCTGTCAGTACACTCCTTTAATATAAACTCTCTTGTTTATGTCTGTCTTTCCGTGGTCTTGATCTGTTACTAATGGCTAAAGTTTTGTTTGCTGCTTGGATGTCCGCCTCCAATGTGATACTCTAGCTCTACGTTGGATAACATAGAGGCTACTACTAAATTGGGAGGTTTGACGCCTCCCAAAGAACCAAATAAGGAAAACCTTCTATTTGTTAATAGCCTCGTAGTATCCAACGTCATAGTATCCCGCCCTCGCGCCGTACCCCTGACCATCCAATCTAGTCTATTTAACTTGATACCAGGATGATCTAATTAACCCAGTCGGGTTGCACGGGAAGCTCACAAAGAAGTAGTAAGGAGCCTAGATCGCAGATGAGCAAAATTCTTCAACTTTCTCTTCTCTTTCTCACCCATTTTTTTGTTTTTTCTTTAACCCTCCAGCCCCGGCTATGTATTATATATATATTCCTCGAAAACCGGGTGTTTTGGCCGAAAAACGTCTAGGCTAGGCTACCGTATATTCGTTAATCAGACTGCTTCCCGCATTCCCGCGCATCCCCAAGCGTAGCTGTGTTATTTACCTGTAGAATGGCATTAAGTAGAGCTCTAAGTCAACTGGTTGAGCTGTGATGATGATTTCATTGGAGATAACTTTATGGCCAAAACAGCCACTTTACACCACTTTTCGATACTTAACAACATACAGGCACACACGAACAAGCGACGCTCTCCTTCTTGTGGCCGGAGATGCGGGGCGTCGGTCCAGCCGGCTGTTATTTACATGCGTCGGACCGACGCCTCGCACACGAAGCTCACAGGCTTTCAACCACTGGGCGTTCAAGAGGCCTTCCGGGTACCTGTTATATGCTTTTTTATGGGCGTTCAAGAGCCCTTCCGTGGTGAGAGGGTTAAACTAGTGACTCAAACGTGTGTACAACGTACCTAGTAGAGAATGTAGGTGCTACTCTAGAAGTTATCGATTAATCTCGCTAGTGGTTTCGATAATTGGTCGCTCCCAGAGCTGAGCGGAATTATGCAATAGTATATAGCTCTACGTTGGATACTACGAGGCTACTACCAAATAGAAGGATTTCCTTATTTGGTTCTTTGGGAGGCATCAAACCTCCCAATACCCCCTTACCCCAGGGGGTAAGGGGGCCTTCATCTAATGGTGGAGGAAAAAAAGAATATGCCTCACGGATCCTATTGCGTGTCATACAAGGCGACTAATAGGGAGGATGGCGATAGACTTGTGGACCAACAGCCATTATTATGCAATAAAGTCTTTATTTTAACACTGTCTGGTATGGCACTGCTGAGGATGGTGGGGTGTGGATAGGTGCCACAGGGGACTGAATCTTACCTGGGTGCTGTTTGGCACCACACCTGTGTCAGCAACAGTGTTTGCATGTTGGGGCAGGACTTTATTGTTCTATAATCCAATTGCCTAATATACAGTAGAGTCTTGTTATGGTGCTGTCTTTTTGTAACACTGTTAAGGCTGGTGTGGTTGCAGATATTGCAGATGCAAGTGCTGCAGGGAGACTCTGTTGAGTCTTGCTGAGGCATGGCTAGCATTATAACAACATCAGCCACAGTGATGACTTGGTGGGGCAGTGCTGTGGCAAGACTTTATTTTGTACTACAGTACACAACAGGGTTGCCTGGAACGCCGCCATTAGGACAAGAGACTGAAACTGCACGTATGTGAGGAGCACTCAGTCTTAAAATTTTATGTATGTATATATGTATGTATCTATCCATGTTCTCAGTTTCTTCTCATATCATTTTGTGATAGAGTGGTAAATGAGTGGAACGCACTGCCCCAGTATGTAGTCGATTCCGAATCAATAAGGGAGTTTGAAAGTAATCTTGATAAAGCATGGGGAAGACAAGATTTGAAGTTTGATTATAAAACAAAAATACAGAATAGTAAAAATGTTGCGTCTGCTACCGCCGCCGCCAACACCGTGAACGACCGCAGCAGTGCAAGCACTGGTACTGAGCTGGATACACAGGCATAGTTTGCCTTTTTCCAGAGGATCTACTGTAAGAAACTGTAAGAAATATATATGTACCGTAAAACTGGGTAACTTCGGAAATTTTTCGAGGCTTTTTAACAATTTCTCCTGAGTGTAAACACATTATAGAGATTTAACTAGGTCAAGTGATGTGTGGTGATAGTGCGCGGTAATCCAGGAAGCCTCCTAAAATTATCCCCCATAATAAGAGCTATCCTTATCCTAAATGATGTCCGAAGTAATCTTGAAAAGTGGCTAACTTCGGACATGTATGGATAACTTCGGACATAGTGATTTCTTATGGAAAATGATTGCCAAGAAAGCTGGGATAACTTCGGACAAATGGAGGGGAACTTCGGACGTACGTTCGTGGTTTTATTTCATTCATTATTCGGCTCCTACTATTTTATTATTGCTGCTTATTCCTGTCCAATGTCTTACTGGAAAATGCAGTCAATACTTTTAGGCCTGTATAATTAGTATAGGAGGGGGTTATATACGATGTTTAACAGATATTTGTTTTGGATCTGTTCTCGTTAGGCATTGAGCTCACTCTTAGAAAATATTGAGCAGGAAAAATAACCAATGCGGTCAAATCAATAACTCGAAAATTAACTAGGCCTAGTGAAAATATATAGGTACCGGTATGTATACTATATCACTGCATATACATTTTTATGAATTTGAGCATTTTTATAGGTATAACGTATGTGTTGGTGTTTCTTACAGCAGATAAAAACAAATTTGGACAAGATATATGCCTCTCCTAATTTATATATATTATATAACCAGAATTATCCTAAATACATAAATCGGTTAGCATATTATCATATTTTTATGGGTTTTGGACTCAGAGAATGATTATTTGATCTTTAACCCGGCAAGTGCGGGAAGACTCTTAAGAGTTTCCCCGGGCAACTGCGGGAAGACTCTTAGAGTCGTATTCTTAAACAATTCTTTCCCTTCGAAAATGAAAGGAAGGAATTTTCTTTCGATTTGGTATTCTTAAAAAATCCTTCCCTTTCCTTTCCCTTGGGAAGGGAAAATCTTTCCCTTAAACAGGGGAAAATATTGGAATTTGAAGGACTCTCACTAGGCAGGTCTTCAGTTTTCCCTTCGTCATTTTGTTCATAACATTCTTATATAATTGGAGTCAGTGTGACTAAATATTGGATTTGACCACTATGTAATTTTATTAACATGATATAATGCACGATATTGAAAATGATATTGAAAATAAAGTAATGTTATTAAAAGTTTTAGAAGACCACTGATCTCGGAGGCTCTGCGTGAATTCGCGTGCGGACGATTCGGGAAATTTCGGGCTGCCAGCTGATAGCCTATTCCTCATCTTATACATATTTTGATTATTATTGATTTTCATTGGTTTACTGATGTAGCCCTTTCAAAGCATCAATTTTGTGCACGGTGTGAATATATTTTGGCACGTGTTAATGCAATAAGTGTCAACATTACCAGGTTTTGAGGCTTGCCAGAGATACGCTATCAATAATTCCCAGTAATACCATACTTTACATAACTAAAAATAGCTAGGCATATTATACTGTAATATTAATATAAATTTGTGGGCTAACAGTAATAGTGGTCAATCATCTTATATACTAATTTAGCCTACCTTACCAGTACCACATATTGGGTTAGGCTAGGCGGCTAGGCCTAGGCTTAGCCTACAGTAGGCTACATCATCATGTAAGCTAGCCTAGCCCAGGCTAATTTATTTTTCTTATGAATTTCATGACTCATACAGGATTGTAGGCCTATTTTTTTTCTCTTAGGCTACATCCCCACTGAATAAACTAACCTAGGCTAGTCTCTGTCCCTCTAGGCTAGCCGATCATAATGTTCAAGCCAACATTTGTTAGATTTTGTCAGAATTGGCTCACCTCAGATAGGCTATCTGGATTTTTAAATTTTGTGAATTTATTAGGCCTATGGGAAGGATGTAGTATTTGGACATACTACATGGCGCCTGCCTTGGTTTACACTACGCGGAACGGCGGCAGCAGTGAACGCTCGCGATCATGTTCCAGTCTATTTTGACTGCCGCAGGATTCAATAATAGGTTGACGGGGTCCTCCCCCCCCCCCCCCCCCCATTACATGTTGTTATCATCATATATTATATTGCCAGCAGGGGGAATATAACCGTTAAAATAGACGGGAACGTAACCACGCGCACGACCTATGTAAACATGACGACCGTACACCCGGATACATCCTTCACGATTCACGACTTTTGACTGGTTTTTTTAAGTAATTTGCCCCCTGCTGGCAAAATGCCTATATATGATGATGACAATAAGTCATGGGGGAGTGAGGGGGGCCCTCAACCTAATGTTGTATCCCACGGCAGTCAATATAGACGGAAACGTGATCGCGAGCGTGCGAGTAGTGTAAACAAGGCAGGCGATAAGCCCGAAATTCCTCGAATACTACATCCCTACCTTTATTACTTCATGTTATAGAAAGTCCGAGTTACCTTTTCACTATAACATTTTCCCTGATTTTCATAGCCTTGTACACTATCAGGGAGCGTGTTTTTAGATTATTCGGTAGCTACCGGGTATCTTAACTACAGTTCAAGGAGACTACAGCAGCAGTTTGCACGCTCTCTGCGTTTATTTTTAATTTGACAGTGTTTGGAGTTCAAACCCCCCTCCCCCCCCTGGACATAATTGTCATCATCATATATATATATAATGGCAGCAGGAGGCAAATAACCACTCGCCGAGGGATGATTTCAGAAAAAAGTGGCAAAATCTGACGCACAGAGCGTGCTAATATTGCCGCAGTGTCTGCTTGAATATTGAAATCATATTAGCCTAATCAAAACAAAATCCCTTGAAAAACATATTTGTAAACACTAGCCTATTCAATACTATTGGTTGTGAGTACAATTATAGGCTACCCTAATTTTTCATTACAGTATATCCTAGCCTAATCCCTCTACTTTCTTTAAATATCCAAACAATATAACTTAACCTGAGAACCTAAGATAGGCCTAGGTTATGCTAATATACAGCGTTTGATTATGCCGAGTGTATAGGCTAACTTACTAACATTGGTAGTAGCTAAAAGTCTGGTAGGCTAAAAGAAATGTATAAGATTAGAGCCCAGAATTGCTAATGAAAAAATGTGGCTACTTATTTTGGGCTGTATACAGTATGGTATGAGATTTTGTTGAAAACTTGGGATTGTTCTTGATCCCTGGCAAGCCTCAAAACCTGAATTTTCAAACTTATTACATTAACATGTGTCAAAATGTAGTCACACTGTGCACAATATTAATGCATTGAAAGGACTGAATCAGTAGAGCAATAATAGTCAAATATAGCCTACTCAATGTTTGTAAGGAAAACCCCACTAGTCACCAGAGTCCCCCGCACACTGTTTCAAATAAAATTTGTGGATTTTCTGTCTGAATTTACTTTACATCCTTAGTACTGTATTCTCTAGTCTTGAAGGTTAGGAATAATTATGGTATTATTACATATAGTACATACAGTGTTGGAACATCAGTGCTTCCAGCAGCTGTGGTGGGTGGATCGGTATCAGTCATTATTATGATCAGTATGGCAGTGGTGGACAAGTCTCCGTCAGTTTTTAGTGTGTACGGGTCAGCGAAAGAACGTGACGCCGGATCTAATTGCACATTATATTGGGCTGCACAAGGAAGGCCAGTTAGTGAAACAAATAGTGCAAGCCACTGGTGTATGTGAGTAATCGGTAAGAAATTGGGCGAGGCCTTACAAAGATATTTGCCTAACTACATGATAACCTAGCCTTTGCCAAACTATATGATAGCCTAGCATTTGAGGGGAGAGTAAAGAACATAAGAATATCACCCAATCTTCAAAACTATACTAATGGATAGCTAATATGATGAATAACCTACTCATTGATGCCTAAATCATAACTATTGGTGATTCATCTTTTATTCAGATTACCCAAGAACAAAAATCAATTTAAAAATTAGAAGAATCTTATTTAAAGGTTCAGTATTATCCAAGCAACCTTCCGCGTCGATTTGCACGCTCTGGGCCATGACCGTTAAGTTCACTTCTATTATGTCCGCTTCTTAGGTTGAGGGGGGCCTCACCTTCCCAGGAATTATTGTCATCAATATACAGTATATATTGTTTGCAGAAGGGCAAATAACAAATAATGGTAAGGGTTGTGTTAGCGGGCGTACTGTCCACTTTGTTTACAGTCGCACGCTCGCAGTTACATTCGCGTCTAATTTCATTGCTGTTATTTGCCCCTGCTGGTAATATGTATGATAATGACAAGTCATGGGGATGATGGGGGGTGAGCCCCCCTCAAACCATTATTGTATCCCACGGCAAAACAATTTACCCAACACCTGGCCGTGGGATACAATAATGGTTTGAGGGGTGCTATGTCCCCTCACCCCCCATGGCATTGTCATCATCATATACAGTATATTACCAGGGGCAAATAACAGCAGTCAAATTAGACGTGAATTTAACTGCGAGTGTGCTAATATGGAAACAAAGCAGGCGGTACGCCCGCTAACACAACCCTTACCAAAATAGGGAAGGATGTCATGTTGTGCGCTCGCACTTACGTTCCCATCCATTTCGACGCTATATTTTCTGCTATTTGCCCCCTGTCATTACTGCATGAATACTAGGTTAGGTTAGGTTAGGTTGTTTGGTTGGGCTAATGTATTTTTATATCCAAAGGCATCCACATAGTGTAAACAAGGTGGGCGGTACTGCCGGTACACCCGGTAACTACATTCTTGCCCAAAATAATGTATAAAAATAAAAAACGGTCAAATTAGATAATTAATAAATAAATATCGGTAGCCTAAATATAAACATTGAAAAAAACTAGTTTCAATAGCATAGTAAATCTACTATGGGCCATGAATTGCAATTTTTACCAAATTGGGCCAGATCTAATATTGCCTAGCTTTTATTTTTTGTTCGCTGAATAGAAAACAAATCTAGCCTAGGCCTATATAATATATAGGCTAGGCCTACAGAAGTTCAAGTTAGTATTTGAACTCAGCACACCAGAATATGTCGGGCTATAATGTGTATTGAACTTTGAAGGTAAATACTTCTCAATAGTGAGTTATTGTGCGATTCCTATAGCCTAGTTGTTAAGTTTTGGTCAGAAATGGAAGACTTGACCTTGTAATTGAAAAGTTCTCATGCTTGATATACGGTACACTAATTCGCACTACATTCGGCTAATCTAATTTATCTCCATCCCTGTTTCTTATCATATCAGTTTATATGTAATTATATTCTTGGATAATAGCCTATAGGCTAGGTCTAAATACTACAACAAAATATGGCTTGTTGGTGTACATGCGCGATTTAGAGCTAGGATCCTGTATTTATTAATATCATGTTGACAATTCATTCTTGTGTTTGTGCAAGTCAACATAATATGCTTTGAAGACAATATTTGTGGTCTAAATCATGTTTTGGGCAACAATAATGCAAGTCAACCCTTGGAAACGTTTGTTTGACAAGGTTTGTTTACTACTTCAGGGAGTTCAGGCATACCAACTGGAACGCGCCTAGCTTCGCCTGTGGAACAGAGCTACCAACACTTCCAAAAAAAAATCCTTCCAAGGAATTCTTTAAGAATACCGAAGGGAAAGAAAATTCCTTGGAAGGGAAAGGAAAGTTAAAGGAAGGTATGGGTTTTTAAGAATACGACTCTTTAGATCCTGGGCCTAAAAAAAATAATTTAAAACACCCCAAACAAATTTGAACCCCTTTTTTTTGTTTTTTATTGCCCCTGGGCCAAGCCAAATATCACTCCTCCACATCTCCTCCTTCCCCCTCTCCTTCAATTATCACCTATTTTCCCCGTTATTCCCTGATTCTGTGGTATATTTTCGTGCTAACATTAGCCAGTTGCAAACAGGGCATTGTCATCACTGTTACCAAGCGAGTGCAAGAGAGAGAGAGAGTATCGATCGACAGTCTCTCTCCAGACGTGGGGAAAAGTGGAGGGGAGGGAGCTTGCCTCTGCCATAAATTATGTAACTCACGGCCTGTATCGCCGATTTTGACCATCCAAACGCTGTTTCCACTTGTTTTATTGCTGTAACAGGTTAATACCTTTATAATTGTAATGCCCTCGAAAATGTCCCGCAACCACAATAATGTACTACCCGAGTTGACGTCAGGTATAGCGTAAAATAGTCGTGGATGGTAAGTCCAATAAACTCATCACGTGATAACACCACGAGACTATCACCTGGTTCTTAAAAATCGGACTAAGGTTGCTATACTTTTAGTACGTCCGTGGTAGTACAGTGGGTTAGCGCGCGGGCCTGGTGGTGATGGTGGTGCGTCACTAACCAGGGTTCGAACCCCACCCAAGGCATCTCAAAACCTGTGGGTTTTTAGGAGGGTTAAATTCCCTTCAGAGGTTCGTACCCCGCGCCAGGTACCAGGAAAGGATCCTAAAAGTGGGCCTGGGGATATTTCCATTCCTATTTAACCTGGAAAAACCTAGCATTTCATTTTTGTTCGCAACTGATTGTTGATGGTGCGATGGCTGCGTTCGCATATAGCATTTCCTTGAGGCCAGTATGGGGATGAGTGTTTAATCTTAATGCCACATTGTTGGGTGAACTGTTGCCAAACGTGTCCACTAAACTCGGGGGCATTGTCGGATAGAAGAGCAAGGGGCAGACCGAATATAGGGAATACTTCTGTGGCAAGCAGTGTGGCGACTGTGGTGGCTGTGTGGTCTTTAGCTGGGCAGGCTATTACAAATTTTGAATAGACGTCCACAAATGTGACGATATAGCGCTTGCCAGCGTAAGGAGGAAACGGGCCCATGATGTCGAGGGATAGGACTTGGAATGGTTTGGTAGCCGACAAGGTACCAGCTGGGCCTGGGGTGCGTGATCTATCCTTTCCCAATAAACACGGTTTGCAGGATTCTGTCACTCGTTGTGCAATTTTGGAGGGGTTGGGGGTCCAGTATTGGTCTGTGAAGATCTTTAACATCTTCTTTTGTCCAAGGTGTATGCCATTTCCCTCGTGGATGGCAATCATGTAGTCATGGGCAATGGTGGGGTCCAAGATTATGTGACCAGTGTCTGTGGCAAGTTTATCTCCCCAGCGAGTCAGTCCCCTGAAGACATTTAACGGTATCCAGGGGGGTCTGATTCTTGCTTCCCAAGATTGAATTAGGGAGGGGGCTGAGGGGGCATTATGTCGGGGGGGCGGGGGTAGATACTAACTCAGTGTTTTGTAAGGCGGCTAGGTTGGTGGGGGGTCTTTTGGTACTGGCAAACGTGACAGGGCGTCTGCATTGGTATGGAGTTTGCCTGGACGATATTGTATGGTAAAGTCGTAGTCCTCTAGTGTCTCCCTCCAACGTACCAAAATGGCTGAGTTGGTTTCGCACCTACGCAGCCATTGTAAAGATTGATGGTCGGTGATTATGTCGAGTTTTGCGCCCAACACAAATGACCGGAAGTGGCTGAGTGCCCAAATGATCCCTAAGCACTCTCTCTTGGTGGCTGCGTAATTCTGTTGTGTTTGGGTGAGGGTGGAGCTGGCATACGCTATCACATGTTCCTCTCCGTCTCTGACTTGAGCTAAAACTGCACCCATGGCGTACAGAGATACGTCGGTATAAAGACGGAAAGGTTTTTGGTAGTCAGGGAAAGCGACAATCGGGGCTTGGATTAGCTTTTGCTTCAAAGTGTTAAACGCGAGGTCTCTTTCAGGTGTCCAGGTGAACGGGGTGTCTTTGTGGGTGAGTTGGTGGAGGGGTCTGGCTATGGTGGCAAAGTTGGGGACGAAACGTCTGTAGTATGTGGCTAAACCTAGAAACGAACGTACTCCTTTAACAGTGGTGGGTGGGGGTTGGTTTTGTATGGCTTGAAGTTTCTTTGGGTCTGGCGCAATACCATGTTCAGATATCACGTGTCCGAGGAAATCTACCTTATTCCGGGCAATCACGCACTTTGAGGGTTTTAATTTCAACCCGGCGGCTCGGATTCTTTGAAGGACTTGTCTCAAGCTGAGGAGGTGTTCTTCCCAGGTTGGTGAGTACACAATAATATCGTCCAGATAGGCTAGGCAGGTTTCCCAGGTTAGACCATGTAATACCGCTTCCATCAAACGGGAGAACGTGGCGGGTCCGTTACAGAGGCCAAAAGGTAGGACGTTAAATTCAGTGATGGCCACCACTAGTGGAAAATGCTGTTTTCTTTTGGTCCTCGGCCTTGATAGGCACTTGCCAATACCCTGCTTGCAAGTCGAGGGTAGTGAACCATTTGGATCCGTGTAGGGAGTCAAGGGAATCGTCTATTCGGGGTAAGGACGTAGCGTCTTTAATGGTTACGTCATTTAACCTCCTGTAATAGACGCAAAAACGGGTTGTCCCATCTTTCTTTTTGACTAAGACAACAGGGGAAGACCAGGGGCTAATGGACGGGGTGGCAATCCCGGCCTCTAACATTTCCTGGACTTGGCGTTCCTCTTCCTGACGTTGTATGGGGTTCTTTCTACGGGATGGTTGTCGTATGGGGGGGCCTGTGGTGTTAATAATGTGTTGTTCTACATCAGTCTGTCCGATTTCGGTGGGTTGTTGGGCAAACACGTCACTGAATTCCAGAAGTAGGTCGTACATGCCGTTCTTTTGGTGGTCAGATAATGTCTCAGGGAGAGGGGGCAATTGGAGGCTGGTAGGGGTGTCGTTAAAATCTATGGGGAGGTCATCGAAAGTTTCGAGGTCTCCTATAATGAGACCTTTTGGTAGTGTCAGGGATTCTTCTGAGATATTTGCCACGAGAATGTGGTTGATGCAAGCGGAAATGATGACGGGTTGTAAGAGGCAACGATGGGGGTTGGGGGACGTGGTAGTGGGGGAAAATATCATGTGCGTTTGGGGTATGGGCCGCAGGTTCACCCATTTTCGAGGGCAATGAAATGCTAGGTTTTTCCAGGTTAAATAGGAATGGAAATATCCCCAGGTCCACTTTTAGGATCCTTTCCTGGTACCTGGCGCGGGGTACGAACCTCTGAAGGGAATTTAACCCTCCTAAAAACCCACAGGTTTTGAGATGCCTTGGGTGGGGTTCGAACCCTGGTTAGTGACGCACCACCATCACCACCAGGCCCGCGCGCTAACCCACTGTACTACCACGGACGTACTAAAAGTATAGCAACCTTAGTCCGATTTTTAAGAACCAGGTGATAGTCTCATGGTGTTATCACGTGATGAGTTTATTGGACTTACCATCCACGACTATTTTACGCTATACCTGACGTCAACTCGGGTAGTACATTATTGTGGTTGCGGGACATTTTCGAGGGCATTACACCACATTCCTTTTTAGTTAGGCTAGTCCCTAGCCTTGTAAGGTCGTAAGGTATCGTAGCCTTACCTTTAGCAATCTCAATTCTCTTGGTATAGGGTTCGCGTGACGGGTGCTCCCCGTAGCTACCAGGTCACGTTCCCTTACTGCTACCAATGAAATGCTAGGTTTTTCCAGGTTAAATAGGAATGGAAATATCCCCAGGCCCACTTTTAGGATCCTTTCCTGGTACCTGGCGCAGGGTACGAACCTCTGAAGGGAATTTAACCCTCCTAAAATCCCACAGGTTTTGAGATGCCTTGGGTGGGGTTCGAACCCTGGTTAGTGACGCACCACCATCACCACCAGGCCCGCGCGCTAACCCACTGTACTACCACGGACATACTAAAAGTATAGCAACCTTAGTCCGATTTTTAAGAACCAGGTGATAGTCTCGTGGTGTTATCACGTGATGAGTTTATTGGACTTACCATCCACGACTATTTTACGCTATACCTGACGTCAACTCGGGTAGTACATTATTGTGGTTGCGGGACATTTTCGAGGGCATTACAATTATCAACGTAAAATAGGCGCATATGGATAAGTATTAATGCTATTTATGGTAAAATAACGATGTTAGTGATGGGAACAGCTCAAATACGTGCGCACAGGCGTGTGGTGTCTCATACCCCCCATGTGCACGTCTTAGGTTAACCACCATTTTAATGATGGACAAGTATTATGAATTATTTCCATAGGGCAAATAATAACAAACTATTTGTTTGTTCCATGTCCGAAGTTAAAAAAATATTTTTTTGGAAAACACAATAGGTTAAATGATAGTGTTCTACAGTAGCTAGAGCGTTATACAAGTGTAATAAATTTCCTTTGGTGGATGTTGTCACTGGTAATTTTACTACAAAATTATATCAGTCACAACATCATTCATACAAACAAATTTCTTCGGGGTGATAGAAGTTTGGCAGGGTAGCGAAAAATGTAATTTTTTTCGTCATATACTGTATACAGTATAATATTTTTTCGTGTACATATACTCATGTCAGTTCCCTAGGGCTTTTACATGCTCTTCCTTTGCCATTTCTCTAAACGGACCCCACAAAAAAATAAAAATAAATAGCGTTTCCATTATATAATGACAATGGCTAATTACTTATTATCGCCGATGTCCGAAGTTACGACCGCAGTCCGAAGCGACCCGGTTTTATGGTACGTAGAGCTTAAGATAAATAAACTGTTCTTAAATTGTATTTCGGTGTTATATGTATCCTCTACTTGTCTTCTTTGCATGTATTGTATGAACTCTGAAGTCCCAGTCTTGAAAGAACTCACCTTAACCCTCCGGATCCGGGGGCCTTCATATGAGGCGATCGTCGTGTCCGGGGGTATTCCTGAAAAATTGCTATCTTCATAATTCGATATCTACTGATTGAGACCACCTAGAGCAGTCAACTAACTTCCATAGTGTAGAATCAACCTTCGTCTGTAGACTGGCGTTGAGTTGACATCGCTACGACAAGTGGTTGCCGAGATATGATGATGGGAATGGAGGTAATTATCCGCATATTTTCGCCTGTGTCCGAACGCTTCGCCGAGGCCCTGGCTAGCACGCACTAAGTCACTCGTTGCTTCGGTGGCTTTGGTACAGGTAGACGATATTATGTTTCTATGGTTATAATGTCATAGTTATTGTGTAATTTATTTCTTTTACAACCATTATTGAGTTCTGTGACACTTTTTATAACATATTTTCGGCACTTTCACTGTTATTGGATATTATTGTGTCACTTTCACTCTTATTACTCTTCTTGTTATGAATTATTGTCACTCACTGTTATTATTACTTGTTATACATTTGTGTGTCACTTTCACTTACTAGGCTAGGCGAGCGTACGGTACCGCATCTTCACTAACCACTTCTTCATCGTCAAAGTCACTCCCAAGTTCACTCAGTTCACTATATTCCCGAGCACCGCATTCACCATCGTCATTATCGTCCTCATCGGTACTAATAAAGCCCAGAAACTCTAATCCATCCGCCACTTCACCCTCATCTTCACTAACCACTTGTTCTTTGTCAAAGTCACTCCCAAGTTCACTTGGTTCACTATATTCACTCAGTTCACTATATTCGCTTAGTTCTTGCAGAGTGTGTGCAATACCATCGGGACTAAGCACTGTTTTCTTGGTCGTTTTAGCCTTGTTTTTGTTAGGCGTACGGTACGCGGCGGCGGGCATCGATTCGGACACAGCGATTTTTTTTGGATGAGCTCCATCCATGTTGGATGCGTGACTAGAACTGATGCTGCATGTTAGTTTGTGCTTGGTGGCGCTGCGGTAGCCCACGCATAAAAAAAAATCCGCCCACACGATTTAAACCCTTTGATTTTGATTTTGCCTCATATGAAGCCTCCCGGACTCCTAACCAAAATACGTTTTGCCTCATATGAGGCCTCCCGGATCCCAAGGGTTAACCAATAAGTTAAACCTGAATAAAATCAGGGCATAACAAAAATTACCAGAGACAACATCCACCAAAGGAAATTTGTTACACAAGTATAACGCTCTAGATAGAACACTATCATTTAACCTATTGTGTTTAAAAAAAAAAAAAAAAAATATATATATATAAACTTCGGACATGGAACAAAACAATCGTTTGTTATTATTTGCCCTATGAAAGTAATTCATAATACTTGTCCATCATTAACCCTTGTCTAGCGGGCCCTCTGTGGCCGTTTTGGGCCTTTTCAGGCCGTTCTGACTGCTATATCAACCATCAGTATGAAAGGAACTGTATTGCGCCGAAAACTAGGTGGAAATCGCTACACAATGACGCCACATAAAGCTACGTAGCACTCGTGGAGCACTGACAGTGTTACCTCGAAGATGGAAGTTTAGCTGATTTTGCTACCTTGCTCACTTTTAGCGAACTATTGGTTACACTGTCATCCTCCCGCGCGGTGGGGGAACTGGAGTTAGTGTGGGCCGGGAGGCCACAGATGTCGGACGTATGGATCATTACTATCCCACCCATTTTCACTCGATTTCCACCCTATTTTCACCCGTTTTTTGCCAGTTTTTTCAACTCGACTTATGTGGTGCGCCGCTTTTTAAGGGTTAAAATGGTGGTTGAAGATCAAATAATCATTCTCTGAGTCCAAAACCCACAAAGATATGATAATATGCTAACCGATTTATGTATTTAGGATAATTCTGGATATATAATATATATAAATTAGGAGAGGCATATATCTTGTCCCAATTTTTTTTTATCTGCCGAAAGAAACACCAACACATCAGTTATACCTATAAAAATACTCAAATTCATAAAAATGTATATGCAGTGATAGAGAATACATAACTATATATTTTGACTTGGCCTAGTTAATTTCCGAGTTATTGATTTGACAGCATTGGTTATTTTCATGATCAATATTTTCTAAGAGTGAGTTCAATGCCTAACGAGAACAGATCCAAAACGAATATCTGTTAAAAATCGTATATCACTCCCTCCTATGCTGATTATACAGGCCTAAAAGTATGGACTGTGCATTTTCCACTAAAACATTGGACAGGAATAAGCAGCAATAATAAAATATTCATATAAAATAGTAGGAGCCGAAAAATGAATTAAATAAAGCCACAAACGTACGTCCGAAGTTCTCCTCCGTCTGTCCGGACTTATCCCAGCTTTCTTGGCAATCATTTTCCATAAGAAATCACTGTATGGTGAAGTATGTTTGAAGTTTTCCATACAAGTCCGAAGTTTTCCACTTTTCAAGAATACTTCGGACATCATTTAGGGTAAGGATAGCTCTCCTATTATGGGGGATAATTTTAGGAGGCTTCCTGGATTACAGCGCACTATCACCACACATCACTTGACCTAGTTAAATCTCTATAATGTGTTAACAGTCAGGAGAAATTGTTAAAAAAACTCGAAAAATGTCCGAAATTACCTCAGTTTACAGAACTTTTCTTCCGTAATTGAGTACCGCCAACTTCAGCTGGGTGGTATTCTTTGTCTTTCTTCTTTCAGGCGTATTTACACACGTCAGCCAGTTCCCCTATTAACACTTTTCACTTTAAAGGTAAAATATATCATATTAAAGCATTTCCATAGGTCTTACCAGTTATTAAGTGAATATATGTGCGCGACAGACAAGATTCGCCAATTCGTTGGTGCAGACAAGGTCTGAAACTTTCTAAATACTGTATTGATAAAACCACATTACCTCCACTCAAGATGGCTGTTGGAACAGAACTGGGAGTGATCAGCCGACTTGTGTTCAATTCCATGAGTTATGAAATGCATCCTGTGGCAAACTATAGATTTTTATAAACCCGTATGCGATTTTTGCGGCCGGTCAATGAAAGTACAGTACCATTGTTTTGGGTGGCCTGACGCTACTTCTATCGCATAAATCTACCTCTTATATGTTATATTTTATATATTTCAAAGTAAGATACGGCCACCATAAGTGTATCAAGTCGAAGCCAAACACATTGTCCACTGTCACGATGTCTAGTGGTGATTTTTAATCATTACCTTGGGAAATAATGGCAATATATCGCTCAAATTCTATTAACCCCTTCAGACTCATATGCGCAGAGGTTGCCAGATTAGCAATAAGAAATAGAGTTCTCTCACTCTTATAATTACCTCTCCAAAATTAGTTTTCTGCCCACAGCTAACTCAAAGACAACTACAGAGGTTGAAGTAACTAAACTAGAGGTTTCTAAATATCCCTGATGGTAACAAAGGCTTTAACCCTCCAGCCCCGGCTATGTATTCCATATATATTCCAAAAACCCGGGGGTTTTGGCCGAAAAACGTCTACGCCTAGGCTACCGTATGTTTGTTATTTTGACTGCTTCCGCATTTCCGCTCATCCCCAAGCGTAGATGTGTTTTGTACCTGTAGAATGGCGTTAAGTAGAGCTCTCTAAGTCAACTGGTTCAGTTGTGATGATGATTTCATTGGAGATAACTTTGTGGCAAAAACAGCCACTTTACACTACTTTTCGCTACTTAACAATAACATACAGGTACACACGAACAAGCGACGCACCCCTTCTTGCGGTCGGAGATGCGCGGCGTCGGTCCAGCCGGCTGTTGTTTACATGCGTCGGACGGACGCCTCGCACACCAAGCTTACAGGCTTTCAAGCTGCCGGAGCCTCAGAGCCCTACCGGGTAGCGCAGGGTGGTTTTTTATGGGTTTCTCAGAGCCCAACCGGGTCTGGAGGGTTAAAGTATCCCTAATAGGCTCAAAATTGCGTCATATGTCGGAGAGGGTTAATTGTATACTAATTGTGTAATAAATATGTGTTATATTTATTCATGGACATGCTCTTATGTAGATTGACCATTTAAGCTAGTAGTTTTCGTATATAATCGAAGAATAGAGGCCTGTAAGGGGGTGTTCAGTAACTGTTCATCCAACCGCCAGTCCCGCTCAGTCAGTGGTTAAGAAATGGCCGACTTTCGGTCTCCTCATATTACAAGCTAATATGGAGAATATAGCTTCAGTATCACCATTTCCACACATGATTTACAATTGTGAATAACTGAACGTCTTATATGAGTCGGATATGACGAGGAGCTGCTTAAAATGGCGAAAATTGGAAAATATAGAGACGATTCTGATGGCCTTACAGCGACCTGTTGATAAGTATTCGAATTACGTATTATTATGTGTCATTTGTACAAAATATGCATATGTATGCAAAGCTGAAGACTTTCTGAATCATATATAGGTGTTTAAGGAAAGATCTAAGTTAAATTACCAATGTTATAAGTGTGGTACTGCAATGCGGAACTAAAGCACTCATTTCTATCCACCGCTAAATTCGCCTTTTCGCGCCAACTTCAAGAAGGTTCATCATGTTATTACATGGCTGCCGTAAGCCGATTCTAGTGTTTCAAGTGACTTATGAATAGTTTAGAGTATGCTCTTTTATGAATAGGCTATAGGTAAATTTCTATAAGTGCAACTATACAAGCTAAAAAAAATATTATTGTATTTAACAGGAAGATACAACGAGGTAAGTGATGTGGTATAGGTGGCAATATGAGGAAATGGATTATAAGGACATTCCGTCCCCTCTGACAAAAGTCTATCAATCTAGATGTGACACAGATTTTACAATGTTTCAGAGAGACATTAGCCTAACCTAACAACCTTACCTAACTTATCCTAGTATTATGGGTGGGGGCTGCCGCCCCCACACCCCCGCTGGTTGGGTAAAACGGTAGAAATCCAGTTGGGGTGGAGTGAGTAACCGTAGATTTTCGTATGGGGGTCAGAGTGGGCGGAATGACCTTATAATCCATTTCCGCATATTGCCACCTATACCACATCACTTACTTCGTTGCACCTTCCTGTTATATACAATAATTGTTTTTTTAGCTCGTATAGGTGCACTTATGGAATAATTCCGAATATACCAATGAAAGTTGTATACAAAAAGTTTTTATATGTGTAATGTGCAAATGAAAATCGGTATTTTCCTTGACCGACGGTACTTAGGAGTTTTACCCTATTTTTTTTTCCCAAGGATAAAAATTAGGCTATATAGCAATGAAGCATAGCCTACAGTATAATGGTAGGAACCCCAAACTAATTTTATAAATTTGTTACCTATATTGTTGCGAATCCTAAATATTTACCGCCATGTTTACTAATAAAAACAGAATTTATCCAGTTTAACACCGGGTCGAAACTATCGATATATTATATAGGCAAATATATTAGTTATGTCATGTACCGTACTTCATTGGCGTAAATGTCCAAACCGTCGGTAATTCATTATAATATACGCCCTAAATAACTAACAAAAACTCCAAGGATGTAGTATCCGGGCTACGGTCATCATGTTTACATAGGTCGTACGTTCGAGGTTTCGCTTTTGTTTTTGTTTTATTCTGTTTTTGCCCCCTGCTGGCAACACATATGATGATGACAATAAGTCATGGGGGGATGAGGGGGGCATAGCCCCCCTCAACTGATTTCTGTATCTCACGGCAGTCAAAATTGCCGGAAATGTGATCGCGAGCGAGCAAATTTGTTTTGTTGCTTTGGTGTCTCAAGATTGATGGATAATGTTTGTTTTGTAATTTCCGACAGGGTTCATAAAATAACACACCTAAAAAACAATCAAACAAGGAAAAAAAATGGACGTGGATATTTGCACCCGACCGTGAAAATAACACTGTACGGTATTTGCACCCGATGGTCGTGTTATTTTGCGATACCGACTTTAATACATTAAAACAGACCCACTAATATTAGAAGAGCTTTCGACCTCCATAAAGTACTGTGTACCTTATAATATTATTATTTAATCCTAAACTTAACCCGTACAGCCCCAGCGACGCGTCTGACGCGTCGGCGATGTATGTAACGCACAGCCCCAGAGTCTGACGCGTCACCCTAATTGCGCCGACCGTAACCTCAGGTGTAGCCACTCAAGAGGGCTCAGATTTGTATGGGAACTGTGTACGTATCCCACGCAACCGTGCCGATGGTTGAAAACTCTCAAAGTCCACGTGCGTGCGCGTGAGCGCGCAATAACCTGTTTTTTGTGGGTAATTGCCTTCAATTTTATACTCTAGTAAAATACGTTTTCGGGGGCTCTGTAGGACCATTCTTTAAGCTTTTTGAGCGGTTTTTCGTGGTTTTTCCTTCATTCCTAACCCATTCGCTATTGTTTCTGGAATAAAACCATTTTTTGAAAACCGGCCGGGTTCTGGTGAACAAACCTTACAAAACTAGCCGGGGCTCCACGGGTTAAATGCTTATATTTAAATTATACCGGTAATACTCGTTCTCTCGTTGCATTTCCAGACCACCAACGGAGGTATGCAACACTGCCCGTTTTTTGTTTTTTTTTTTTTATTCAGGCCTAGTCCACTGTCCCAAGATAGTCTTGGCTTATCAGGGTATATTGTATTATAACAGCATAAAATCTCTTATTAAAATGCACTCATCAAAAATAGAATCACATAGCTAGGATACGCACCTAATGGTGACAGAGATATATATGTTAGTTGGTGACTGAATTATGTTTGTTGATATATTGTTGATTGTGGTAAGATGATGTTATTGCAACCGTTGCATGCATTTCCCAAGCCTCTTTTAAGAATTCAATCCTTTCAAGGTGGACACTCATACCACAACTGGTTAAAACCGCTGATAGAGGTACAGCCGACGCTCGATTTAACGGACCCCGATACAACGGATTTCGGATTTAACGGACTCTGTCCGTAGCCGGACAATGGACCCAGCAATGGACAAAGTCTGTTGCTCGAAAAAAAGTTGGAGCAAAGTCCTTTGCTCTATCTATTTATCTCTCTAATGCACCTACCTAAATCTCTTATACATTAACATAACTATGTCTTATTTGGACTTTTTGTAATCTTTGAATCATTTCTAATGTGATGGAATTGAAAAATATAATATCCTTCCAGCACATAGATAAATAATAAATAAGATAGTCAACAAAATATTTCAACTCTCCCCTCCGTGCGAGCAGAGACGGAAGATTTACGTTTGATAGATTTTTGTTTTTTTTTGGTTCCCACGGTATACACAAAATGATGGGGAAATATTATAACATGTTTTTAATTGACATGTGTCGTTTTTGCTGATTATGAGTTGGTGGAAAAAAATTTCTTTAATTCTATCATATCGGAAATGATTCACAGATTATATAGAGACCAAATAACATACACTTTTAAGTGTGTTCAATAGTTTTGCATTATCAATAGGGTGTAGCACAAGGCTTATCAAGATTATCACAGTAACGGGGTCGGGGTTGAGGCCGGGACGGGGAGGGGAGGGAGTAGGCCTACAGAGGCGGGGATATCCTTCCTTTTTTTTTTTTTTTTTTTTTTTCCCATGTGAAATTTATCATATTAATGACAAATAGGACCTTTATTATGTTTACAGCACGTGTCCCTCAATCACAAAAAAAAAAAAAAAAAAAGGGCAAAATACGAAGGCAATTTTCCAGCTACGGACTTTTTCCAGTAACGGACTCTGTCTCCCCCCTATTAGTCCGTTAAATCGAGCGTCGACTGTATTTAAATGGATAAAAGGTATAAATAAGGGCGACATAGATGAGGTATTAACCCTTGTCTAGCGGGGTGTTTTGGGCTCATTTGGGCATATTCAGGCCCTCCTGCATGATAAATCAAGCATCTGCATGAAGAAAACAAAATATTTAGCAAACAACTAGGCGCTAAAAGCTTCAAAATGAGACCAGAACGAGCTACGTAGCCCTCGTGGTTCTCTTGCAGTGATGCCACGAACATGGGAGTTTAGCATATATCGGTAGATTTTTCCCAGCTATGCTCACTAGTGGCTACACTGCCGGCCTCTCGAGAACACAGGGAACATGAGTTAATGGGCGGCGGTAAGCCCTGGGAGTCGGCTGTCTTGCCCGCTGTGCTCCCGGCCATTTGCACTCGATTTTAACCCTTTAAAAGCCTTAATAATGCTCCTAACTTGCTGCAAATTGGTGGATGACTTAAGTCGAGCGCCGCCAATAAGGGGTTAAAGCAAAAGAATGGCAACATAACACGCTCAAATGGTTTCAAGTTAGATAAGTTTAGATTTAGGAAAGATATAGGAAAACATTGGTTTGGGAATAGAGTTATTAACATGTGGAATGGACTGTCCAGAGCAGTGATTAGCTCAGGAACAGTTGAAAGCTTTAAGCGTAAGTTAGATTCCCATATGGATGAAATGGGCAGGGTGTGAATGGGAGCTGCCTTGTGTGGGTCGCATGGCTTTATGCAGTTTCCTGCGATCTTATGTTATTAACCCTTGTCTAGCGGGGTGTTTTGGGCTCATTTGGGCATATTCAGGCCCTCCTGAATGATCAATCAAGTATCTGCATGAAAAGAAATGTATTCAGCAAAAAACTAGGCACTAAAAGCTTCAAAATGAGACCAGAACGAGCTACGTAGCACTCGTGGTTCTCTTGCAGTGGTGCCACGAACATGGGAGTTTAGCGTATAGTGGTATATTTTTCCCAGCTATGCTCACTACTGGCTACACTCCCGGCCTCTCGAGAACACAGGGAACATGAGTTAATGGGCGGCGGTAAGCCCTGGGAGTCGGCTGTCTGGCCCGCTGCGCTCCCGGCCATTTGCACTCGATTTTAACCCTTTAAAAGCCTTAATAATGCTCCTAACTTGCTGCAAATTGGTGCACGACTTAAGTCGAGCGCCGCCAATAAGGGGTTAAACGCTGCATAGTTTCTTGAACATTTTTGTATTTCTCGTTAAGAGCTCATAGGGCGGTGTTGGTGCGACGATCTTCTTAGTGAACTCTGGTTACGAGAGAAGTGACGGAGTGATAATTTATGAAAAAGAAGATATTCCGCTCACTGCTTCACATATATTATTCTATATTTGTCAGTTTAACTTGTTATAATATTTGTTTAGCTATGTATACATCTGTATCGAAATATAAATAGGACAATCGGGTGCAAGTGGTATTTTCACGGTCGGGTAAAAATACCCACTCCGATAAAAAATACTTGTAAAAATCGTCCCCGGTGTTAAACAGGATATTTACCATAAAAACCCATGATGGTGCACATATTGAAATTTAATGAGCATAGGCTTGGGCTAGGCTATCTGATAACCTGAAGCATAAACTGTAGTTCTATGTAAACAAAACAGGTAGCATTCAACAAGACTACATCGGCCTTAGGGTAAAACACCGATATAAGTACTGTCGGTCAATTAAAGTACCGATTTTCATTTGCACATTACGCATATAAAAACTTAATGTACCGGTATACAACTTCCATTGGTATACTCGTAAGAGCACACTCTAAACTATTCATATGTTACTTAAAACACTAAAATCGGCTTACAGCAGCCATGTAATAACATGGTGAACCTTCGTGAAGTTGGGGCAAAACTGCGAATTTATCGGTAGACATAAATTGGGAGGTTTGACGTACCTCCCAACCTACCAAATAGGAAAACCTACTATTTGGTAGTAGTCTTGGAAAATCCAACGTCAAGGCTATTAACCTAATTGCAATGACGACTTGTCTATTTTGACTGCTATGTCGTCATTCCAACCGCGGTTAAAAAGAAAACGTCTAGTCTACTCCTTATCTTGCCCTAGGAGACGTTGTACATTAACCAAAACTGCCACCGAAGGTGAAAAAAGCATAGAAGAGAAGAAAATGAGGTTTACCTTAATTACCGCTTAACCCGTCCAGCCCCAGCGACGCGTCTGGCGCGTCGGCGATGTATGTAACGCACAGCCCCAGCGACGCGTCTGACGAGTCACCCTAATTGCTCCGACCGTAACCTCAGGTGTAGCCACTCGAGAGGGCTCAGATTTGTATGGGAACTGTGTACGTATCCCACGCAACCGTGCCGATGGTTGAAAACTCTCAAAGTCCACGTGCGTGCGCGTGAGCACGCAATAACCTGTTTTTTGGGGGTAATTGCCTTAAATTTTTTACTATTGTAAAATACGTTTTCGGGGGCTCTGTAGGACCATTCTTTAACCCTCTCACCACGGAAGGGCTCTTGAACGCCCATAAAAAAAGCATATAACAGCTGCCCGGAAGGGCTCTTGAACGCCCAGTGGTTGAAAGCCTGTGAGCTTCGTGTGCAAGGCGTCGGTCCGACGCATGTAAACAACAGCCGGCTGGACCGACGCCCCGCATCTCCGGCCACAAGAAAGAGAGCGTCGCTTGTTCGTGTGTGCCTGTATGTTGTTGTTAAGTATCGAAAAGTAGTGTAAAGTGGCTGTTTTGGCCATAAAGTTATCTCCAATGAAATCATCATCACAACTCAACCAGTTGACTTAGAGAGCTCTACTTAATGCCATTCTACAGGTAAATAACACAGCTACGCTTGGGGATGCGCGGGAATGCGGAAAGCAGTCAGATTAACACATATACGGTAGCCTAGCCTAGACGTTTTTCGGCCAAAACACCCGGGTTTCAAGGAATATATATATAATACATAGCAGGGGCTGGAGGGTTAAGCTTTTTGAGCGGATTTTTGTGGTTTTTCCTTCATTCCTAACCCATTCGCTATTGTTTCTGGAATAAAACCATTTTTTGAAAACCGGCCGGGTTCTGGTGAACAAACAATACAAAACTAGCCGGGGCTCCACGGGTTAAGGCCCATCCCGTGTTCCGTCATGTGCAGATCCCTGCCGAACGTGCGCATGAGCGACCCTCTCTTGTCATCACATCTCACGTCAGCAGAAGAACGCGGATGGGCAGGGGTCCGGCGTGAGGGAGGGTATTATGTACATTGGATTTTCCAAGACTACTACCAAATAGTAGGTTTTCCAATTTGGTAGGTTGGGAGGTACGTCAAACCTCCCAATTTGTTAGTAGTCTTGGCAAATCCAACGTCAAGGCTGCATAACAAATAGGAGGAGGACATCCAAGCCCAACCTACCAAAAAAACCAATGCATAAAACAAAATTATGAATGACAAAGACACAATTTAAACAAGAGAGTTTAATAAAAGAGTGAAAAACTGAGGAGTAGCTAAAAAGAACAGTTTTAACACATGCCCGTCATTCATAGTAATGCAAAAACATAGACTTGTCTTAAACCAAAAAGGTACTGTACCCAAAATCCCATTTCTTCCAAAACCAACAAAAACACTGAACACAAGAGCAAAACACAATTTTCAATGTGGCAAAAACACTTATGTACTGGAACAATACATAATCCCAAACTTGCAATCCAGTGTTGCAAACCCGTACACCCCCCCCCCCCCTTTGTCAAATAAAACAAAGGAAAAGAACGAGGGACAAGGGGGGAAGACCAGGGATCTTCGCCAGAGCACAAGGAAACACGACCCCCGAGAGCAATCACCGGCCGAGGGGGTCGAACACTGGACACGGAGAGGAAGGAATTGATAGAAGACCACAAAACCGCTGAGGCGATGGCAGGTAAGGATCGACGTGGCAGGAACCGGAAGGAGGCAGCAAAGGATCTGACATCGTGCGCAGAACCCCTACACACAGGGTGACGGGCACGAACGGTCCGACAAACGCGGCGGCCCATCTGTACCTGCGAGAGCCTCCCACCTGTCCGAGGAGCCTCCCACACAGTAGTACCCGAAGGCGGCGCCACAGACGCAACAGAGGAGTGCAAGGCTGACACCGGGCACAACACATGGCGAGGATGCCCACGCCGTAAAGCCTGGACGGTGAAAGGCTGGAAAACGGGGGCCTCCCTCCCATGCGTGGTAACAAAAGGAGGGGAGGAGGCGAATGAGACGTCATGCAAGGACGGGGAGAATCGCACGCAGTCCCGGGGCCGTGACAATGCCGCTAGTGCAGACACCCGATCCCCAGTGGCCAGAGCGACAAGGAAGAGCGGACGCCCGAGCAACGGAACCGGCGTAGCGGCCCTTGCATACGTGGGTGAAGCCAGAAGGACCAGAGCCCGCCCCAGATCCCACTGTGGAGGGACCTGGCGCGGAGGCGGTCGATCCCGGAAGGCAGCCGTCAGGAATGAATCCAGCTCCTGCGGCGGAATGACCAGCCCTGCGACGGACCCAAAGACCCCCCGGACGGCAGACAAGTGGGGACGTATAGCGTCGACTTGAAAGTGACGTGTACGGAAGAGGTGAAACAAGGAGCGTAGGACGAGGGAAGGAGAGCCAACTGGCAGGCGAGTGTCCTGTAGCCACCTAGTAAAAGACCTCCAGCGGGACCAGTAAGTCCCCCAAGGAGAAGACGGCCAGGAACGCTGCAGGAAGTCAGTCAGGGCCCGGCTGGGGACCGGGAGCCACCGTACCTCATGAACAAGCACAATGCGAAGGCCAACGAGGTCCGCAGGTCCCCAACCTAGCTCAAGTGGAAGCCGGAGACAGGTAGAGGGACCGGACTCGGGCACCACCGCGGCAACCGAGCGTACCAAGCCCGTGCCGGCCACAGAGGTGCGAGGAGCCAGACGCAGCCGCGGTACAGCCGCAGCCTCGCGAGGACTGGGCACATCAACAGCGCGTCTGGTGGCGGAGAGATGTATATCGACCGCCACCTGTACCAGGCTACCATGAAAGCGTCCAGACCCCCCCCCCCGGAGCGCGAGGCCGGAGGGAGAGGTCCAGAGGCAACTGGCGCGGCACCCCCGATGCGAACAAGGCGACCTCCGGAACACCTCAGAAAGCCGCGAGGTCGGCGAACACAGTCCGTTGCATCGCCCATTCTACAAGAACGCCCTGCGCTCTCGACAGGGCGGCCGCCCACAGGGTGGCAGGCCCGGGCAGGGAGGAGGCATGCAAGGAGAAGGGGCGTCAGTCCGCGAGGAAGAACAACTCCACCGAGACCCCCAATAGAGTCAACGACCTGGAGGACCCCCGCATTAGGAAACAGTGGACAACTGTCCGAGTGTCCAACCCGAAGGCCACCGACTTACCCCGAAGGGCCAGCGCGTGGTCCCGCAGGAAGAACAAAGGAACCAACAGTCCGAGGGCATAGACGGGTAAGTGGAGGGAGAACCACCCATCTGCCGGGAAGTGGACGTCCCAGGTTCGATCGGGAACCTCACCCAACCTCGCTCGACGTATCCGTGTCTACCCAGACCGTCGGCGGGGGGGCGGTCCAGGGCACAGACGCAGAGAGCGCGCCCCGAGCAACCCAGCGACCGAAGCGTCTGCGAACGGTATGCGGGAGTGGCAGGAGCCGATCCATAGGGGCAACGGAAACACCGCGGTGCCCATGAGGAGGAGGCGGCGTAGCCAGAGGCTCCCTAAGGGAAGGGGCAGAGCGGCCCAATGCAGCGAACCCACGAACGAGTCCCAGAGCCACCCCGGGAGGGAGACCGAGTGCAACACGGTGAAGACCTTCCACCGAAGGTGCACCGCGGCCGGCAGACCCTGGGTCACCGTAGCGCCGGACAAAACCCATGCGAGACCGACCCATGGCACGACACGCGACGGGGTCAAGCGTGACTTGGGAACATCGAAGGGGAACCCTAACCGTGCGACGCGGCGAACGACTGTGAGGGCATCGCCTATGCACAGTCCTAGGGCTTCGGAAACTACCAACCAATCGGCCAAGGAAAACACGATCTGGAGCCCGCTCCTGAGGAGAGGACCCAGAGCCTGCCCCACCAGTGCGGAGAAGATCCGCGGCGCGATGTGGAGACCGAAGGGAAGGCCGTCGAACAGGAACACACGATCGGAAGTCCGAACGGCCAAGAATCGCTGGAAGCGAGGATGGAGAGGAACGAGCCAAGACGCATCCTGGAGGGCCAGCGACACTACCCAAGACAGAGGGCGCAGGGCCAGGCGTACCTGGGGTACCGGCAGCATCCGAAACCGTGTGTGCACGACGTGCCCGTTGAGGGCCGACAGATCCACCACCGGTCGCATCGCGTCGCAGGTCGTCTACGGTACCAGAAAGACACGGGAGAGGAAAACCGGGTGACCGGCGGTCAACTCCCTCGACGCTACCCAGCTCGGGCATGGAAGTAAACACGTGGGCCACCTCTGAAGAGATGACCCGGCGTTGGTGACAAGAGCGGAGTGGGGGTCTGGACGTCCACCTCCAGGTGAGACCCCTCCGCACAACCCGCCGCCCCCAACGTCCCTCGCGGCCACCGAGGGGCGCAAAGGCGAAAACAACCCGAGGGGAGGGGAGCGACCCGGTCGGCCAGGCGAGAAGGAGAACAAGGAGGCCGACCCAGAGAACCTACACATTGTGTTGACGTGGAGGTACCCCCGGTACGGGCCGTGCGGGCATGAGCGCCACGTTGACCTCCTCTACCCCCCCCCCAACCTCGTTGAAAAGGGCGGGCTACCCCAACCCCTGGCCGTCAAAGGGCGGCCGGAAGTGGAAGGCTGGCCAGCCCCGACACGGCGGGGATGAAAGGGGGCAAGAACAGAAGTGCGAGGCGGAACCGACGCACTGGCCTGCAACGTCCCAGTCCTGCGCCCGTGCAAGGCGGCAGCACCTGCAGCAGCACCCCGAAGAGGACCGGCAGAAGGACGGGACTGAGAAGACCCCGCGCGCGACACAGCGCATCAGTGCGTGTCTTAAGCAGGGTCCGCAATGACACAGCGCGTCGTCGCGTGTCGGAAGCAGGGGCCGCCGACAGAGAAGCATAGCATTCCCAAGCATCCTGCTCGAAAAACCCCGACGTATATAGCGCAGAGTACAACAAACCCTGATGAATATCCAAGGTGGCTGTCCGGCAGAACGAGGACCGTACCGTCCGGCGTTACCGAGGTGCCACGCACAAAACCGCCTTCAGCTCGGGAACCAAAGACACCGCGAGCCGAAGGGGGACCTGCCAAACGCGGCCCAAACCCTCGCGAAGAGCGCCTGGTGCAGACGCCGCGAGAAGCCGCAGGTGGTGAACAGAAGTCTGGAGGGAACCAAAAGACAAGAGAAGTTCGGCACCCACCGCCACAAGGGAAAAACCCTGTCGACAGAGGACTGAACTGGGTGAGAGAAGAACGGGGTAGCAATAGAACAAAGTTCAAGAACGGGCGCGCTGAACCAGGACCAGAACGCGCCGTTCAACCCGCCGACAGACACAAGAGGAGGCAAAAGCAGTGATGACTGCGGGGGAGGGACTGAAGGAGAGCCGGCGACGGAACGGCCGGCGAAGACGAAGGCCTCAGCAAACCAGGCCCCCAACGGGAGAGGGTGATCGAGTAAGATGGCTAAGCCAGGCGTACCGTCGTCGCACAAACCCGGCCCATAGGAGGACAGGCCCGTCAACACAGCCAGGGACTGAACATCCTGAAGGATGTCCCGGCGGCTGAAATCTGACCAGAGCATAGGCCTGCAGAAGGGAGGGGGACCGTAGCAGGGGTAGGTATGGTGAGGCGCTGAGGGTGTGTCACCGCCAAGAAGCGCGATAAGAGGGAGTCTTGCATCGACTCCAAGCGCCCGTCGATGCGTGACACAAGCCACCCCTGCATAGCCGACAATCGATCCGAGAGAGGCGACCCCCCCCCCCCCCCCCCAAGAATGGACGGCCCGCAGGGGTGAGCGCGAGCGAGATCCACGACACGAACCAGCAGAGTCGCGGCCCAAGGAAGGCGAGCGACCACGGTTGTGTCGCCGCAGAGGGACTCGGCCCTGAACACGAACGCCGAGGGGGAAACAGCACGATCCCCCTCTTCCAGCGACACGTCAGTCCCTGAGAAAGGGGACCCCGAAACCACGCGATACCCCACCGAGCCAAGAGGAGGGGAACCCCTGTGGCGAGACGGTAAGTGAAGGTCAGGGAGAGAAGAAGGAGGAGGAGCAGGACGACGGGAGTGGGAAGGCTGGCCGGGTGAAAAGACAGCATCTGGTGTTCCCAGGCGGTCACCCATCCAAGTACGAACCAGACCCTACGTTGCTTAACTTTGCTGATCGGACGAGAAGCGGTGCATTCAACGTGGTACGGCCGTTGGCTGAAAAGAGGTCAGAAGTAGCCACGGGGGGAAACAGAGCAAGGATCCCCGGGGCAGAGATAACAGGGCGGCCCGACACCGAGGCGGAGGAGGGAGGGAGGGACCGCCACCGTGGGACGAGACCGTGAAGGAAGAATAGGCACCGAAGCAGGTGAAGTAGGAGGAGAAGCAACTACATCCTGGCGGACCCTCCTGGACAGTGTAGGAGGAGGGAGCAGAGGGCCAGCTACAGCCTGAACCTCCGCGCGCGTAGAGGACAAAGGAAGAGGACGTCGTACGAGCAGGGGAAGCGGGCGGAAGGTAGTAGAGCCCCGACCCGGAGAGGCCAGGGGAGGGCGCACAGGGGCAGAGCCGCTAACCCCGGCCTCAGGGCGAGCACCATGACGAGGGCGATGGGCGCCGTCAAGGCGATCAGGAGGACAACGAGGGGCAGGAGAGGACAGGCGACGAGGCGAGCGAGAGCGTGGACGGAGCAGGGGAACCCCCCGACGACGTGACGACCGGCTGCGGGACCCAGGGGAGAGGGCCAGGCGAACGGCCTTCAGTCGGGTCAGGGATACCCAGGGCGACGCGGATCCGGGCGGCAACAAAGGCCAGGGAACGGTGGCCCACAGTCCAAAAGTGGCGGGAGACTATCGCCCACACCGACTGAAGGGAAGCATAGGTCACCGCCGCCGCCGAGGAACCAGGGCTATGGAGCACCACATCCACCAGGGCCAGACACGGGCCACACAGAGCAGGGAGGTAGGCCGTAGAGGATACACAGTGCGAGTGGCGCAAGCAGGACTTGTGGCTCACCAAGCACGGGGAGCAACAACCATGGCGAAAGCAAGGCAGCCTACCTGCACAGGAAGAACACACACCATAATCAGCACGTCGAAGGAGTAAGTGGAGAGAATGTCCAAGAAGAACTAGGGAAGGAGCATGGGGAAACAGGAACACACATGCAAACAGGTATCCGTACTCACCCTAAACCGGGAGCACAGAGGTAGGTGAGTAGGGTGGGCGAGGGGGAAGAGCACTAGCAGAACCTGCAAAGATGGAGAAAGTGTTAACCACCACTCAACATCTTACATGCAGGGCCTATAACACCAGTAAAGTGCACACACCAAATAGTATCAGGCAACAAGATGACATAAAAAAGGTCAATAGTGAAAGCCAACTATTACCGCAAATTTGCGGGCCAATGGAGGCATAACCATACCGACACCACCCTCCCGCAATTTCGCGGGACCCCCCAGCAATCTCCGCAAATTTGCGGGGGGCCGAAACGTCCCAGAGGACCGAATCGAGCTCCCGCAAATTTGCGGGACCGGCCGAGATGGTCCGGCGCCGAAAAAGCGAGAGGAGCGTCTAGGGAATACCAAAAAAGGGCCACAAAAATGCGTCATCTCCTTATGAACTCCAAGCGATGATGGCCATCAAGCTGAGCAGTGTCTTCCTTGATTATATCCTGACTCAACCGGTCAAGTGAGAGGCTAGGAAGACACACCAGGGGAGAGGAGGCACATCCCCCAGGACCCACCCAACCCACAGAGATAGAGCAAAGCCCATGAGGAGAAGTGGCAGGGAGGGTGGTTTGGCACAAACAGGGGCCCCCATGGGGTACCCCTGGATTGGGCAAAAAGACTATGAAAGGATGGAGGTGAAACAGGAAGATAAAACAAAAACCAGTAAATGAAACTGGCGAGAAAAAGGGTGGCCTAGCCGTGAGCAGAGAATGTGTCCGGGGCGAAAAACCCTGTGGTGTGAAGGAGGGGCCCCCGTGGGGTACCCCTGGATATCACGAACCACCTGTCGCCCAGGCCCTTGAGACACAGTGAAGGCTTGAAAGGGGGGACTCGGGAATAACGCTAATAATGCGACAGACACAAACTATACAAACATCACCGCCACAAACTAAATCTCAGATTGTTTACCAACTGTACACCTAGGCTATGAAAAAATGAAAACTCATAGGGGCATAGCAATTCCTGAATGAGAAAACTAGCTAGGCTAAAATAAGCTAAAAGCTAAACTATGCCCAGACTAACAGGAAAAAGAATATGAAAAGAGAAAGAATGAAAAACATATACGAGGAACGCCAGGCGCCCCCGTACCTTCGGTAGGCTATTTCCACACGCGTCTCCATTAAACACACTTAGGAGCCCATTTACGTGTGCCCTAGATCACGTAACATCTGTCTAACAAAAAGAAGGCCAGATAAGCCGAAACGAACATAAACAGGGTGAATTAAAGGAGCACAACAAAAGCGACTTCATTCAATGGAGCGCGTGAAAAAATGATGACAAGAGAGGGTCGCTCATGCGCACGTTCGACAGGGATCTGCACATGACGGAACACGGGATGGGCCTTAAGCGGTAACTAAGGTAAACCCCTTTTTCTTCTCTTCTATGCTTTTTTCACCTTCGGTGGTAGTTTTGGTTAATGTACAATGTCTCCTAGGGCAAGATAAGGAGTAGACTCTAGACGTTTTCTTTTTAACCGCGGTTGGAATGACGACATAGCAGTCAAAATAGACAAGTCGTCATTGCAATTAGGTTAATAGCCTTGACGTTGGATTTGCCAAGATTACTAACAAATAAGATGTTTTTACGCAACTTGGTGCCATCCTTATAATGGTAATTTAACTCATATATTTTCTTACACACCTACATATGATTCAGAAAGCCTTCAGCTTTGCATATTTTGTAAAATGCCACATAATAATACGTAATTCAAATACTTACCAATAAGTGGCTGTAAGCCCATCAGCATTGTCTCGATATATTCATATTTTCGCTATTTTAAGCAGCTCCTCTTAGTCATATCCGACTCATATAAGATGTTCAGTTATTCAAAATTGTAAATCATGTGTGGAAATGGTGATACTGAAGCTACATTCTCCATATTAGCCTGTAATATGACAAAACCAAAAGACCGCCATTTTTAACCACTGACCGAGAGAGACTGGTGGTTGGAATCCCGGATGAACAACTACTGAACACTCCCTTACAGGCTTCTATTATTAGATTATATATGAAACCTACTAGCTTAAATGGTCAATCTACATAAGAGCATGTCAATAAATAAATATAACACATATTTAATACACAATTGGTATACAAATAATAGAATTTGAGCGATTCATAGCCATTATTTCCCAAAGGTAATAACAAAAAATCGCCACTAGATATCGTAGTTCGGAAAATGGCTTTGGCTTCAACTTATACACTTATGGTGACCATATCTTACTTGATAATAATTATATATAACATATAAGAAGTAGATTTATGCGATAAAGGTAGCGTCAGGCCACCCAAAACAATGGCACTATTTGTTAGTAGTCTTGGCAAATCCAACGTCAAGGCTATTAACCTAATTGCAATGACGACTTGTCTATTTTGACTGCTATGTCGTCATTCCAACCACGGTTAAAAAGAAAACGTCTAGAGTCTACTCCTTATCTTGCTCTAGGAGACGTTGTACATTAACCAAAACTACCACCGAAGGTGAAAAAAGCATAGAAGAGAAGAAAAAGGGGTTTACCTTAGTTACCGCTCAAGGCCCATCCCGTGTTCCGTCATGCGCAGATCCCTGTCGAACGTGCGCATGAGCGACCCTCTCTTGTCATCATTTTTTCACGCGTCGCCATTGTTGAGTCCGCTTTTGTTGTGCTCCTTCAATTCACCCTGTTTTAGGTTCGTTTCGGCTTTTCTGGCCTTCTTTTTGTTAGACAGATGTTACGTGATCTAGGGCACACGTAAATGGGCTCCTCAGTGTGTTTAATGGAGACGCGTGTGGAAATAGCTACCGAAGGTACGGGGGCGCCTGGCGTTCCTCGTGTGTGTTTTTCATTCCTTTCTCTTTTCATATTCTTTTTTCCTGTTAGTCTGGGCATAGTTTAGCTTTTAGCTTATTTTAGCCTAGCTTGTTTCTCATTCAGGACTTGCTATGCCCCTATAGAGTTTTCATATTTTCATAGCCTAGGTGTACAGTTGGTTCCCAATCTGAGATTTCGTGGTGGCGGTGCTGTTTGTAGGGTTTGTGTCGGCCGCATTATTAGCGTTATTCCCGAGTCCCCCCTTTCGAGCCTTCACTGTGTCTCAAGGGCCTGGGCGCTTGGTGGTTCGTGATATCCAGGGGTACCCCACGGGGGCCCCTCCCTCACACCACAGGGTTTTTCGCCCCTGACACATTCTCTCCTCACGGCTAGGCCACCCTTTTTCTCGCCAGTTTCATTTACTGGTTTTTGTGTTCCCTTCCTGTTTTCACCTCCATCCTTTCATACCCTTTTGCCCAATCCTGGGGTACCCTACGGGGGCCCCTGTTTGTGCCAAACCACCCTTCCTGCCACTTCTCCTCATGGGCTTTGCTCTATCTCTGTGGGTTGGGTGGTTCCTGGGGGATGTGCCTCCTCTCCCCTGGTGTGTCTTCCTTGCCTCTCCCTTGACCGGTTGAGTCAGGATATTATCAAGGAAGACACTGCTCAGCTTGATGGCCATCGTCGCTTGGAGTTCATAAGGAGATGACGCTTTTTTCTGGGCCTCTTTTGGTATTCCCTAGACGCTCCTCTCGCTTTTTCGGCGCCGGACCATCTCGGCCGGTCCCGCAAATTTGCGGGGTGCTCGATTCGGTCCTCGGACGTTTCGGCTCCCCGCAAATTTGCGGAGATCGCTGGGGGGTCTCGCGGTGAGGCGGGAGGGTTGTGTCGGTACGGTTATGCCTCCATTGGCCCGCAAATTTGCGGTTATAGTTGGCTTTCACTGTGACCCTTTTTTGTGTCGTCTTGTTGCCTGATACTATATTGGTGTATGCACTTTCCTGGTGTTATGGACCCTGCATGTGAGGTGTTGAGTGGTGGTTAACACTTTCTCCATCTTTGCAGGTTCTGCTTGTGCTCTTCCGCCTCACCCGCCCTCCTCACCTCCATCGGTGCTCCCGGTTTAGAGTGAGTACGACTTCCAGTTTGCATGTGTGTTCCTGTTTACCCATGCTCATTCCCTGGTTTTTATTGGACATTATCTTCACTTACTCCGTCAACGTGCTGCTTATGGTGCGTGTTCTTCTGTTGCAGGTGGGATGCCTTGCTTTCGCCAGGGCTGTGGCTCCCCGTGCTTGGAATGCCACAGGTCCTGCTTACGCCACTCTCAATGTGTGTCCTCTACGGCCTACCTCCCTGCTTTGTGTGGCCCGTGTATGGACCTGGTGGATGTGGTGGACCATCACCCTGGTTCCTCTGACGCGGCAGTGGCCTCTGCATCCCTTCAGTCTGTGTGGGCGGTGGTCTCCCACCACATTAGGACTGTGGGCCACCGTTCCCCGGCCTTTGTTGACGACCGGATACGCGTCGCCCTGGGCATCCCTGACCCGTCTGGAGGCCGTTTACCTGGCCCTCTCCCTGCTCGGGCCCTCCTCCCTGAGTCCCGTGGTCGGTCGTCACATCGTCGGGTGGATCCCCAGCTCCGTCCACGCTCTCGCTCTCCTCGTCGCCCGTCCTCTACTGCCCCTCCTCATCCTCCTGATCACCTTGACTCCGCCGTTCGCCCTCGTCATGGTTCTCGCCCTGAGGCCGGGGTTAGCGGCTCTGCCCCTGTACGCCCTCCCCTGGCCTCTCCGGATAGGGACTCTACTACCTTCCGCCCGCTTCCCCTGCACAAAAGACGTCCTCTTCATTTGTCCTCTACGCGCGCGGATGTTCATGCTGTAGCTGGCCCTCTGCTCCCTCCTCCTACTCTGTCCAGGGGGGTCCGCCAGGATGTAGTTGCTTCTCCTCCTACTTCTCCTGCTTCGGTGCCTCTTCTTCCTTCACGGTCTCGTCCCAAGGTGGAGGTCCCTCCCTCCTCCGCCTCGGTGTCGGGCCGCCCTGTTCTCTCAGCCCCGGGGATCCTTGCTCTGTTTCCCCCCGCGGCTCCTTCTGACCTCCTTTCACCCGGCCAGCCTTCCCACTCCCGTCATCGTGCTCCTCTTCCTTCTTCTATCCCTGATCTTCGATTACCGGCTTCCCGAGGGGGTACCCCGCCGCTTGACTCGGTAGAGTATAGCGAGGTTTCGGGTTCCCCTTTCTCGGGGGCTGACGTGTCGCTGGAAGAGGGGGATGGTGATGTTTCCCCCTCGGGCGTTAGTGATCGGGGACGAGACCCTCAGGAACGCCACGGCCGTCGTCGCTCGCCTTCTTTGGGCCGCGACGCTGCTGTTTCGTGTCGTGGGTCTCGCTCTCGCTCACGCTCGCCCCTGCGGGCCGAACTATCTTCGGGGGGGTCGCCTCTCTCGGATCGATTTTCGGCTATGCAGGGGTGGGTTGTGTCACACTTCGACGCGCGCTTGGAGGCGATGCAAGATTCCCTCTTATCGCGCTTCTTGGCGGTGACACAACCTCAGCGCCTCACCCAACCTACCCCTGCTTTGGTCCCCCTCCCCTCTGCGGTGGACCACATTCCTTCTCGCCCTGCTTCTCCGCCTGCCCGGTCGTCG
This sequence comes from Paralithodes platypus, assembly GCA_032716605.1. NCBI lineage: Eukaryota > Metazoa > Arthropoda > Malacostraca > Decapoda > Lithodidae > Paralithodes > Paralithodes platypus. The sequence goes on from CM064481.1 coordinate 22,541,789, forward strand.
GCTAGTACTGCTCCTGCCCTGGCTCAGGTGGTTGCCCCTACTGTCTCCCATGCGGGGGTTCTCCGTCTGCTAGGGCAGGGTCCGCGCTTGCCCCCCATCCAGAAGGCCAAGGTCCCGTCGCGGACTATGCCGCTCCTCTATGGCTCCTTGGCTGTTTGGAAGGGGGTGCAGGCCTCCCACCCGGAGCGTGCTACCGACTTCCCGTCAGGTGAGAGGGCCCTACCTTCGGACTGGTCGGTCCAAATTAATGATAAGATGCAGTTCAGGGCGATCAGGGTGGATGGTCAGGTGGCCGACGTGGAGGTGCGGGCTTACCCGACGAGGACTGACCTTCAGTACTTTTCGGTGAAGCCCAAGCCCCCGTCTGCTCCTCGGACTAAGCTCTGGTCAGACTTCAGCCGCCAGGACATCCTTCAGGATGTTCAGTCCCTGGCTGTGTTGACGGGACTGTCCTCCTATGGGACGGGTTTGTGCGACGACGGTAAGCCTGGCTTAGCCGTCGTGCTCGATAATCCTCTCCCATTGGAGGCCTGGTTTGCTGAGGCCTTAGAATTCGCCAACCGTTCCGTCGACAGATCTGTTTCAGTCCCTCCCCCGGAGTCGTCACTGCTTTTGCCTCCTCTTGTATCTGTCGGCGGATTGGATGGCAAGTTCTGGTCCTGGATCAGCGCGCCCAAACTTGAAATTTGTGCTATTGCTAACACGTTCTTCTCCCACCCAGATAAGTCCTCTGTCGACAGGGATTTTACCTTGCGGCAGAGGGTGGCGAACTTATTGTCTTGTCTTTTAGGTTCCCTCCAGACGTCTGATCACCACCTGAGGCTTATCGAGGCGACTGCACCTGGCGATCTTCGCGAGGGTTTGGACCACGTTCGGCGGATCCACCTTCAGCTCGCGGTGTCTTTGGTTCCCGAGCTGAAGGCGGTTTTGTGCGAGGGAGGCAACTCGACAACGCCAGACGGTAAGGTCCTCGTTCTGCCGGAAGGCCCCATTGGATATTCGTCAGGGTTTGTTATACTCTGAGCTATATACATCGGGGCTTTTTGCGCAGGATGCTTGGGAACGCTACGCTTCTCTGTCAGCGGACCCTGCTTACGACACGCAAAGACGCGCTGTGTCGCGACCAGGGTCTTCGCAGTCCCGTCCTTCTGCCGGTCCTCTTCGGGGTGCTGCCGCCAATGCTGCCGCCAAGAAAGGGCGCAGGAAAGGGAAGTTGCCGGCCAGAGCGTCGGTTCCGCCTCGCACTTCTGCTCCTGCTCCCTTTCATCCCCGCCGTGAAGGGGCGGGCCAGTCTTCCACTTCCGGCCGCACTTCGACGGGGTCAGACACTCGACGGACAGGGGATGGGGTGACCCACCCTTTTCGGCGAGGTGGGGGGGGTAGAGGTGGTCAACGTGGCTCTTATGACCGCAGGGACCGTACCGGGGGACCCTCCACGTCAAAAAATGTGTAGGTTCTCCAGGTCGGTCTCCTCCTTGTTCTCCTTCTCGCCTCGCAGAAAGGGTCGCTCACCTCATCTCGGGGACTCCCACAGGTTGTTTTCGCCCTTGCGCCCCTCGGTGGCCGCGAGGGACGTGGAGGCGGAAGATTGCACGGATGGGTCTCACCTGGAGATGGAAGTCCAGACCCCCACTCAGCTCTTGTCAACGAAGCCGGCCTGTCTCTTCGGAGGTGGCCGACGTGATTATGTCCATGCACGAGCAGGGAATCGTCAAGGAGGTGGAAGCCGGTCAACCGGTTTTCCTCTCCCGTGTTTTTCTGGTACCAAAGAAGGACTGCGACGCGATGCGACCGGTGGTGGATCTGTCGGCCCTCAACGGGCACATCGTGAACACACGGTTTCGGATGCTGACGGTGCACCAGGTACGACTGGCCCTGCGACCTCTGTCGTGGGTGGTGTCGCTGGACCTCAAGGATGCGTATTGGCACGTTCCTATCCATCCTCGTTTCCTGCGATTCTTGGCCGTTCAGACTTCCGATCGTGTGTTCATGTTCGACAGACTTCCCTTCGGTCTCAACATCGCGCCGCGGATCTTCTCGAAACTGGTGAAGCAGGCTCTGGATCCTCTCCTCAGGAGCGGCCTCCAGATCCTGTTTTACTTGGACGACTGGTTGATAGTTTCAGACACCCTAGAACAGTGCGTCCGCGACACCCTCACAGTAGTTCAACACATCACACAGTTAGGGTTCAAAGTCAATATTCCCAAGTCACCCTGACCCCGTCGCGTGTCGTGACGTGGGTAGGTCTCGAATGGGATCTGTCCAACGCTACGGTAACCCAGAGTCAGCCAAACGCGGTGAAACTTCGCAGGAAGGTCTTCGCCGTGTTGCACTCGGTCTCCCTCACGAGGAGGATCTGGGACTCGTTAGTGGGTTCACTGAATTGGGCTGCTCTGACCATTCCCTTAGGGAGACTCAGGCTGCGCCGCCTAATCCTCATGGGCAACAAGGTGTTTCCGTTGGCCCCTATGGATCGGCTCATGCCGATCCCGCGTACCATTCACAGACACTTAGGACACTGGGTTGCTCGGGGCACGCTCTCTGCGGCTGTGCCCTGGACCGCCCCCCCGCCGACGATCTGGGTGGATACAGATGCGTCGAGCGAGGTAGGGTGGGGTTACCAATCCAACCTGGGACATCAACATCACGGCAGATGGGTGGGACACACACACCTACACATCAATGCCCTCGAACTATTGGTTCCCCTGTTCTTCCTGCGGGACAACGCGCTGGCCCTTCGGGGCCAGTCGGTGGCCTTCCGGATGGACAATCAGACAGCTGTCCACTGTATCCAAAAGCAGGGGTCCTCCAGGTCTTTGACTCTGTTGGGGATCTCCGAGAAGTTGTTCTTCCTCGCGAACCGACACAACATCTCCCTGCACGCCTCCTACCTGCCCGGGACTGCCAACCTATGGGCGGACGCCCTGTCGAGAGGACAGGGCGTTCTTGTAGAATGGGCAATGAAACAGACTGTATTCGACGACCTCGCGGCTTCCTGGGGTGTTCCGGAGGTCGACTTGTTCGCATCGAAGGAGACGCGCAAGTTGCCTCGGTACCTATCCCTCCGGACTCGTACTCCGGAGGGGGGTCCGGACGCTTTCATGGAAGACTGGAGCAGGTGGCAGTCGATATACATATTTCCGCCACCAGACGCACTGTTGATGTGCAAAGTCCTCGCGAGGCTGCGGCTGTACCGCGGCAGAGTCTGGCTCATAGCTCCCCTGTGGCCGGCCCAGGCTTGGTACTCCCAGTTGAAGCGGTGGTGCCCGAGTCCGGTCCCTCTCCCTCTCTCACACTTCCACTTGAGCCAGGTTGGAGACCTACGGACCTCGTTGGCCTTCGCATCGTGGATGTTCGTGAGGCACGGTGGCTCCCAGTCCACGGACGGGACCTGACTGACTTCCTGAAGCGTTCATGGACGTCTTCGACTTGGGGGACTTACGAGTCCCACTGGAGGTCTTTTACTAGGTGGATACAGGACACTCGCCAGACTGTTAGCTCTCCTTCCCTCGTCCTACACTACTTGTTTCACCTCTTCCGTACACGTCGCTTTCCAGTCAACACTATACGTAACCACTTGTCTGCCATCCGGGAGGTCTTTGAGTCCGTCACTGGGCTGGTCGTTCCGCCGAAGGAGCTGGATTCCTTCATGAAGGCTGCCTTCAGGGAGCGCCCGCCTCCGCGCCAGATCCCTCCTCAGTGGGATCTGGGGCGTGCTCTGGACCTTCTGGCTTCACACACATATACACGGGACACTACACCGGTTCAGTTGCTCGAGCGTACACTCTTCCTTGTCGCTCTGGCCACTGGGGATAGGGTGTCTGAACTAGCTGCCATGTCACGGTCCCAGGAATGCATGCGATTCTCCCCGTCCTTGAATGTCGTCACGTTAGCCCCCTCCCCTCATTTTGTTGCCAAGAATGAGAGAGAGACCCACGTTTTCAAGCCTTTCACCATCCAGGCTTTAAAGCGTGGGCATACTCACCATGTGTTGTGCCCGGTGCAGGCCTTGCACTCCTATGTTGAGTCTGTGGCGCCGACTTCGGGTACTGCTGTGTGGGTGTCTCCTCGGACTGGTGGGAGGCTCTCGAAGGTACAGATAGGACGCCACATTTGTCGGGTCATTCGTGCCAGTAACCCTGCTTGTCGGGGTTCTGCGCACGATGTGCGGTCCTTTGCTGCCTCCTTACGGTTCCTGCAGACTCGCTCATTGCCTGACGTCGCCTTGGCGGGTTTGTGGTCTTCTGTCCATACCTTCGTCTCCTCCTACCTCTCCATGTCCATTGTTAGGCCCCCTCGGCCCGTGATAGCTCTCGGGAGTCGTGTTTCCTAGAGCTCTAGCGAAGTTGCCTGGTCTTCCCCCCTTGTCACTCTTTCTTTTACTTTGTTTTCTTTGAAAAGGGGGGGGGGGGAGTACGGGTTTGCAACACTGGATTGCAAGTTTGGGATTATGTTATATGTATACAGTACATAAGTGTTTTTGCCAAATTGAATATTGTGTTTTATTTTTGTGTTCCATGTTTTTGTTCGTTTTGGAAGAAAAGGGATTTTGTGTACAGTACTTTTTGGTTTAAGACAAGTCTATGGTTTTGCATTACTATTAATGACGGGCACGTGTTAAAACTGCTCTTTTTAGCTACTCCTCAGTTTTTCACTCTTTTATTAAACTCTCTTGTTTAAATTGTGTTTCTTTCGTCATTCATAATTTTGTCTTATGCATTGTTTTTTTTGGTATGTTGGGCTTGGATGTCCTCCTCCTATTTGTTATGCAGCCTTGACGTTGGATTTGCCAAGACTACTAACAAATTGGGAGGTTTGACGTACCTCCCAACCTACCAAATAGGAAAACCTACTATTTGGTAGTAGTCTTGGAAAATCCAACGTACATAATACCCTCCCTCACGCCGGACCCCTGCCCATCCGCATTCTTCTGCTGACGTGAGATGTGATGACAAGAGAGGGTCGCTCATGCGCACGTTCGACAGGGATCTGCGCATGACGGAATACGGGATGGGCCTTGAGCGGTAACTAAGGTAAACCCCTTTTTCTTCTCTTCTATGCTTTTTTCACCTTCGGTGGTAGTTTTGGTTAATGTACAACGTCTCCTAGAGCAAGATAAGGAGTAGACTCTAGACGTTTTCTTTTTAACCGCGGTTGGAATGACGACATAGCAGTCAAAATAGACAAGTCGTCATTGCAATCAGGTTAATAGCCTTGACGTTGGATTTTCCAAGACTACTACCAAATAGTAGGTTTTCCTATTTGGTAGGTTGGGAGGTACGTCAAACCTCCCATTTATTGACCGACCGCAAAAATTGCATATGTTTTTATAAAATTCCATAGTTTGCCACAGGATGCATATATTTCATAACTCTGGAATCGAACACCAAGCCAGCTGATTACCCCCAGTTCTGTTTCAACAGCCATATTGAGTGGATGTACTGTGGTTTTCTCAATATTTAAAAAGGTTTAGACCTTGTCCGCATCGACGAACCGGCGAATCTTGTCTGTCGCGCTCACATATTCACTTAATAACTGGTAAGACCAATGGAAATGCTTAAATTTTATATATTTTACCTTTAACCCTCCAGCCCCGGCTATGTATTATATATATATTCCTCGAAACCCGGGTGTTTTGGCCGAAAAACGTCTAGGCTAGGCTACCGTATATTCGTTAATCAGACTGCTTCCCGCATTCCCGCGCATCCCCAAGCGTAGCTGTGTTATTTACCTGTAGAATGGCATTAAGTAGAGCTCTCTAAGTCAACTGGTTGAGTTGTGATGATGATTTCATTGGAGATAACTTTATGGCCAAAACAGCCACTTTACACTACTTTTCGATACTTAACAACAACATACAGGCATACAAATGCCATGTGTTAAATATGGGAAGAAGTGTGAATAGACCAAATTGGGAGTACAGGATGGGAGATAATATAATTAGCAAGGCCGAAAAAGATTTAGGGTTGATTATACAAGATAATTTGTCGCCAGAGAAACATATTAACAAGCTCTTTAGCGGAATGTATGCAATGGCCGGGAATATGAAAGTTGCTCTGAACTACTTGGATGAGACCATGGTAGCGAAAATTATGAAGAGTATGATTAGACCAAGATTGGAGTATGCAGCAGTGGTGTGGTCCCCACATCTAAAGAAGCATGTTCACAAGTTAGAAAGAATCCAGAGAGCAGTCACTAGATTGGTTCCAAGTCTCAGAGAACTGCCATATGAAGGGAGGGTAGACAAATTAAATCTACCGAGTCTAAAAGAGAGGAGAGAGAGGGGAGACATGATAATGATGTACAAATGTACCCGGGGGCTGGAGAGGCTGGATAGGGAGGATATATTAATTATGGATACAGGAATAACTAGAGGCCACAGCTACATAGTAAAAAGACCTACCTGCAAGAACGATATCAGGAAGTTTAGCTTCCCCTATAGATGTATTGACAAATGGAATGGGCTGGAGGAGGAGGTGGTAGGGGCAAGGAACATCCATATTTTCAAGAAAAAATTGGATAAAAAGTAGACTGAGAGACGGGACAACACGAGCTTAGCTCAACTCCTGTAAACTACAATTAGGTACAAAGGAGTACAAAGGAGTACAAAGGAAATCAAGCAACAACAGATCTAGTGACCCTTCTAGGTTGCTTGTCCTCCAAAACACTGAGGATCAAGTGTCCAAACAGTGGTTTAGAGTGGGTAAGGGAACATTGGAAAGGGAATTACTGCCCTGGAACTAATGTCTGTGGCAGGATTAGGAAGTTAGTAGGGGACAGATGGGTTAGTAACTGAGGGGGGGATAAAATAAAGTTATTCATTTACAAACGCAGTCAGTCGCGGGTTTGATGCGAGATATTTGTCTAGGCGGAGTTTATATGAATCAACGGTGATGCAGTCTATAACGTTTCGGGGAAGCCCATTCCACAAGTTGACAACTCGATTGAAGAAGAAATTCTTAGATTCGTGTGAGTTAAAAGATTTACCAATAATTTTGCAACCGTTTCCCCGCGTGTAATTAGATTGGTCGATAGTGAAGTACTTACTACAGTTCATATTGTCGATGCCTTTGATGATTTTGAACACTTGAATTAAGTCACCTCTTAATCTGCGCTGGGTTAAAGGAAATAGATTTAATTCTCTAAGACGCTCTTCGTATGGTTTGTTCTTTAGGCTAGGTATCATTTTGGTAACTCTACGTTGAACTCGTTCTAGCTTGTTTATATCTGTTTGGTAATAAGGGCACCAGGATTGAACGCAGTATTCCAGAAGAGGGCGGACTAATGAATTGTAAAGGGTTAGGATAACTTCTTTGGATTTATGCTCAAATGACCTGCCTATAAAGCCAATTATTTTGTTTGCCTTCTTAACAACTTCTGAACATTGTTGACTCGGTTTTAGGTTACTCGATATTGTTACTCCCAGATCGGTTTCTCTGTTTACATTCTTAAGCTGAGTGCCATTCATCGAATAGTTTGCTTTCTCATTTAGGTATCCGATATGTAGTACTTTACATTTATCCGCATTGAAACTCATTTGCCAAATTTGGGCCCAACATGACAATTTATCTAGATTGTGTTGTATATCGTCAACTTGTTCTTTTGAGAGTACGCTATTTGCAATTTTTGTATCGTCAGCAAATTTTGAGATTGTACAGGTGAGACCCTCATCTATGTCGTTGATGTAAATTAGAAAGAGAATTGGTCCTAGTACCGATCCCTGGGGTACCCCGCTACTTACATTGGTCCATTTTGATGCCTTACCGTTTATGACTACTCTTTGCTTTCTGTCGCTGAGCCAATTTTCTATCCATTTCAACACACCGTCTTGTATTCCATGCGCTTTTAGTTTTAGCAGTAAACGTTTGTGGGGAACTTTGTCAAAGGCCTTTTGAAAATCAAGGTATATAATATCTACAGCTTTACTCTCATCGTAGAGGTTGAGGGTATCGTGGAAGAAGTCTAAGAGGTTTGTTAAACAGGAACGTTTTTTACGAAAGCCGTGTTGAGTATCTTTAAGTATGTTATTTTCCTCTAAGTGATTTACGAGTCTGTCTCGTATGACCGTTTCTAGCATTTTACATACAACTGAGGTTAAGCTAATTGGACGATAGTTACTGGGTAGGGATTTGCTGCCTTTTTTGAGTATCGGTGTTACGTTGGCTAGCTTCCACTGATCGGGCATAGTTCCAGACTGCAAGGATTTATTGAATAGTAATGTCAGTGGTTTAGAGAGCTCATCCTTAGCTTCCTTTAGAACTCTAGGCGAGATTGTATCAGGTCCAGGCGTTTTATTTACCTTGAGTTTATCTAAACAATTCAATACTTCTCTCTGTAACGGTGATATTGCTTAGAACATCTGAATTATCAATCTGAATCGGCGATGGTGTAGGGATATCACTGAGGTCTTCTGTTGTAAAAACTGATGCAAAGAAGGTATTGAGGGCATTACTCATTTGTTCTTCGTCTTTGGTGTATTCTCCATTTTCATCAACTAACGGTCCAACAGTTGAAGTAACTACTTTTTTCTTTCTGATATAACTATAGAATTCTTTCGGGTTTGTTTTACTTTGATTCGCAATATGTAACTCTAAGGTCTTTTTACTTTGCTTAATTAACTTTTTGGCTTTGCGTCGTAGCTCTACAAATTTCAGCCGTTCTTCGTCATTTTGTAAGGATTTTAATCTATCATTAGCAAATTTTTTAGCAAGCAGGCAGTTTGAAATATCTTTATTCCACCCTTTGGGCTTATTATTATGGCCTGGACGCCGAGTTTTCGATGGTATGCAGTCTTGCACTGCTTTTAGGTAAGTGGCTTCGAATAACTTCCAAGATGTATTTATGTCGTTATTGTGAATTAAAAAGCTCCAGTCAGTTTCTTTAACCCTCCAGCCCCGGCTATGTATTATATATATATTCCTCGAAACCCGGGTGTTTTGGCCGAAAAACGTCTAGGCTAGGCTACCGTATATTCGTTAATCAGCTGCTTCCCGCATTCCCGCGCATCCCCAAGCGTAGCTGTGTTATTTACCTGTAGAATGGCATTAAGTAGAGCTCTCTAAGTCAACTGGTTGAGCTGTGATGATGATTTCATTGGAGATAACTTTATGGCCAAAACAGCCACTTTACACCACTTTTCGATACTTAACAACAACATACAGGCACACACGAACAAGCGACGCTCTCCTTCTTGTGGCCGGAGATGCGGGGCGACGGTCCAGCCGGCTCGTGTTTACATGCGTCGGCCGACTCGCACACGAAGCTCACAGGCTTTCAAACCACTGGGCTTCAAGATACCATCCGGGTACCTGTTATATGCTTTTTTATGGGCGTTCAAAAGCTTCGTGGTGAGAGGGTTAAACATAGCTCTAAGTTTATGGAAGTTTGCTTTCTTGAAATTAGGGACTTTTTCGATGCTACTATTTGGTTCGTTACTAGTAAACTTTAAAGTGAAAGTTATCGTACGATGGTCGCTGTTACTGAATTCATCACCAACATTCAAATTCTCTATTAATTCTTCTTTTGTTGCAAGTACAATGTCAAGAACGTTATTACCACGGGTCGGCGTTCCAACAAATTGATAAAGCGAACTCTCTTGCAAGTTCGTATACAAGTCATGTCCGGAGTGTGAAGTAAGAGTATCGCCCCACTTGGTCACAGGTAAATTAAAGTCACCAAAAATTACGGTATCTTGTGAGTTACTTACATCTGCAATTTGTTCGTAAATTTCTCGGTCAGTTTGCACTGATTGAGCTGGAGGTCTGTATATTAATGCAAGTATTATTTTGGTACCTTTATTATTCTTTATTAGCACAAAAGATGCGTCGACGTTCACAATTTGAGGTTTTGACAAGAGGGTAGGGTTAAGACTTTCTTTGATATAAAGTAAAACGCCACCTCCATTTCGATTTATTCGGCTTTTCTCAAACATTACATAACCGGGAAGTGAATACTCTGCTAAAAAGTCTCTATCTTCTGTATTGAGCCAAGATTCTGTTATGCCAATCACATCATAATTTTCTGTAAACACTAGCTCCTCTAAATCTGAAAATTTATTGCGTATGCTACGAGCGTTTGCATAGAAAACCTTTAAATTTGTTATTTTAGAACTCACGGAACGCTCTTTAATAATATTTTTGGTTCTTGTCGGATCTACATTTATGTTCATGGCTGTCCTCGGTCCTCGCTGTCTTCGGTCCTTATCGCTGGTGGTCCTCGGTTGCCTCTGTTTTTTTCTTGGCGTTGGATGATTTATGTCACTGCTGCTTCTTCTCGGATGGCGTTTTTTGATCCATGGCTGCGGACTGCTTCGTGTAGGAGACGACCCATGCGTGCTGAACCCACAGGGTTTAGATGAGTGCCATCCTTGCGGAACAGAGTAGGCTGGTTGTAGAAGTTGTCCCAGAGGTTGATGAATTCAACTTCTTCCCTCAGACACAAATGTTTTAGTCGGCTATTTGTGCTGAAGGCCTTGTCGTAGAATTTGTCAGGTGCGTCGATCTTGGGGAGAATGCCTGAGATGATGATATTCCTTGACTTGTTTTTGTAGTGCTGGATCATCTTGCGATATTTCTCCATCAATTCTTCGGATCTGGTGCGCATGACGTCATTTGAACCAGCATGGATGACAAAAAGGGTATTTTCATTTGCATCCTTTGTGGTATCTTCGAAGGCTTCCACAATGTCGTCCAGTCCAGCTCCTGGGATGCAAAATCTTTTTCGTTGATTTGGGACTCTGTCGCAGAACTCTTCGACCTGTCCTCGTAGGATGGAATCCCCAACGAACCTGGTCTCTTCTGGTTTCGTCTTCCATCTCTACCAATATCTCAAATCTGTTTGACATTGTGACTGGTAGATGAGACCTTTTCTGCGTTGGCCGTGCACCGTTCCTCACTGGTGTAAATCCAGAAACCTGTGGTGGCGGGACTCTACGTACAGGTCGGGGAGAGGAGTGGTTAGAACGGGGGCGAGGGGTTGGTACTGTTCGTGCTAGCAGGCTTCTTGCACGAGGAGTGGGGGAGAGAGTAAGGTGAACAGGGCGGCTGTCCTGGTTTGATGTCGGCTCAGGTTCGTCAGAAGCATCTGCTGCAGTGTCTACTGCAGGTGTTGGATTGTTGGCAGATGACGTTGGGGCGGTGGTGGATGCTGGAGTTGAAACAATTTGAGTTAGTGATACTCCAACGTTGAGTGTTACAAACTCTTGGAGTGATTCCAGCTTCCTGGTGAGGGCGTTGATCTTGTTGAGGGCTTCATCCAATTTTGCTGTCAAATCCTCTCGTTGCTGGCAGAGTCGGCAGACTTGTGGATCGGCAGGAGCAAACATGGAAGCACCAAACCTACCGGCGCAGTTCGTACAGGCACGAGGCATGGTGACGATCACTTTCTTCAGTTCACTTCACTCACTTAAAAACACTTAACTCGCTTTAAAAACACTAAACTCACTTTAAAAACACTTCACTTACTTAAATAGGCCTAACCGAAAACAAAAATGTTGAAATACACACAAATAGGTTATCAGCGGTGATAGCCTAACCAAAAATTAAAACAAAACAAAATTAAATTTGAATACGCAGTGATAGCCGAACCGAAAACAATTTTATGTTTATTTAAACAGAAATAGGCCACCAGGGGTTTTAGCCTATCCTAACCGAAAACAAAAATTATGAAATACCGGTACGCAGAAATAGGTCACCAGCGGTGATAGCCTAACTGAAAATTTAAAAATTGAAGTACGCAGAAATAGGCCACCAGGGATGATAGCCTAGACTAACCGAAAACAAAAATAACCGAAAACAAAAATTATGAAATACCGGTACGCAGAAATAGGCCACCAGCGGTGATAGCCTAGACTAACCGAAAACAAAAATAATGAAATACTGGTACGCAGAAATAGGCCACCAGCGGTGATAGCCTAACTGAAAATTTAAAAATTGAAGTACGCAGAAATAGACCACCAGGGATGATAGCCTAGACTAACCGAAAACAAAATTAACCGAAAACAAAAATTATGAAATACCGGTACGCAGAAATAGGCCACCAGCGGTGATAGCCTAACTGAAAATTTAAAAATTGAAGTACCGTACGTAGAAATAGGCCACCAGGGATGATAGCCTAGACTAACCGAAAACAAAAATAACCACAAACAAAAAAGTATGAAATATGCAGAAGTAGGCTACCAGGGGTGATAACCTACCTAAAAAAGCAAAACAAATATATATATATAATAGAATATGTGACTAAATATACAATTCACCAAATAGAGATTATATAAAAATAAAGTGTAACTGCACACAAGGGGTTAATATACTGTATCAACAGATGGCGCTGGTGTCACTGTAGGCTAGTCAAGCAGGATTATATTTAGATAAACAAAGTTATCAGTCAAAGGTTACTACAGTACAAGATCATGCAGGCAACAACTAAAATTACAGATATATATAGCTACAGTAGGATACTGAATACGATAACTACTAGAGTTAATAAGAAAATACAAAACTAAATCGACTAGGCGTGCGTCGTCTGCTACAAGCTAGGATAACAAATGTAAACAACAATGTTTATCAGTCAGAAAAGCAATAAAATAACATGCACGGCAACTACAGAACTATGTGGAGGTTAAACAAGCACTTAACTACTGTTCATGCAATGAATAAAGGGAATTGGGATATGAAATACTCAAATTAGGATAGAGTTTTCTCAGTGGCAATGCGGAGCTGTAGGCGGTGCTAAAGCCGGCGGGTGAATGTGACGAGGTAATGAGGTAAATACAATTAGGTAAATACACACAAACAAGCGACGCTCTCCTTCTTGTGGCCGGAGATGCGGGGCGTCGGTCCAGCCGGCTGTTGTTTACATGCGTCGGACCGACGCCTCGCACACCAAGCTCACAGGCTTTGACCTCATGGGTGTTTAAGAGCCCTTCCGGGCAGCTCGTGTATGCTTTTTTATGGGCGTTCCAGAGCCCTTCCGGGAACAGAGGGTTAAAGTGGAGAGTGTTAATAGGGGAACTAGCTGACATGTGTGAATACGCCGAAGAAGACAGAAAGAATACCACCCAGCTGAAGTTGGCGGTAGTCAATTACGGAAGGAAAGACCAAAGTACCGGTACCTATTTTGGTGTTTTACCCTATTTACCATTCTTTCAGTTTTTTTCTTCAAGGAATATAGTGTTCTGCAGTTGTTTTTAATGGTTTGAGTGGAGGATTTACATTAGCTTACCCATTATTTATCAATTTGAAGATACGGCGTCAAATGGTGCCAACTGCCATTTATTGGGTGAATCGCACTTTTACAGTAGGAGAGATAATTTTTTGGGTAAAATGGATACATGATGGGTTGAGGGATGGCGTTGCCCCCCCTCAAGTCATGAGGATGACTTATTGTCATCTTCATATATATTGATCTGTAAGGGGGCAAAAACAGGTTGCCGGTTCTTTGTTTTGGTAAGTAACGACTATGGTGGCCGAGTCACACTCGCGCCATTTATTGGGGGAATCGCGCACCGTATCTAAATCACCAAAAGGAGAAGCAGACAGAGTTTTCACTGTGCACAATGCTTGGGAATGCTGGAAAATATAAACGAAACCACTAATTTTCCCATGGTTTTTCTTTTTGGTTTTAGGTAGTTTTCATCATTATACGGTAGTTGAAATTAGTTACAATCCCCGGAAAATGTTATTTCTCCCATTATCTAACAATCTTAAAACACTCAGATGTAAGTAATTTTCAGAGTATAGCCTATAGGCTATACAATATTTTTTGCCTTTGGATACAGGATGGGTTGAGGGGGCTTTGCCCCCCTCACCCCCTCATGAAATATTTAAATCAGCATCTATTTTAACAGTAAGTGGCTTAATAAGAGTTTCACTGCCGTCAATTCATGAAAGCAATTGAGGAATGTGTTCCGAGGAGGAAATTCTTTGAGGGACATGACAGAAGGCGAACCAATGGGAAATCTCAGATGGATAGAAAGCTGTGGTCAAAAATTAAGAGAAAGAAAAGACTATGGGAGAGGATGAAGCGGATAAAAGCTAAAGATCAGGAGAGCTTTGTAGGGGAATACACAAAGGTGCAGGAGGAATATCGAAGGGTGAACAATCAGGTAAGAGGAGCCACTAGGTCCGAGAGCAAGAAACAAGAGAAAAAAATAGCCAAAAATGTTAAGGAAAATCCAAATATATTTTGGAAATATGTACAGTTAAAAACAAAAAGTGCAAGCTGTATACCAGAACTCTACAAGGATGAAGGGAGGACAAAAACCAAGGGGGATAAGGAGAAAGCTGAAGTATTGTCTGATTTTTATTGTAAAGTTTTTACAAATTAACCTGATGGGAGATTTACCGGAGGTTGAAACGAAGCAGGTTCCATTACTTTTTGGTATGGAATGGACTGAGGATGTAATTAAGAATAAGATTATGGACTTAAAAATAAATAAATCTCCAGGGCCTGATGGTTTCCACTCCCGAATTATTAAAGAAGTTAAAGATCAGATAGCGAAGCCACTGAAAATAATTTATGAACTTTCATTTAACAGTCAGCATGTACCCCCTGGGGGTTAGGGAATAGAATATGCCCCACGTGCCTTCTGCGTGTCGTAAGAGGCGACTAAAGAGGTTGGGTCGGTGGGCTTGCGACCCCCACCCGGAAAAAATATCGAAGCAAGGAAAAACGAACGAACAGCCTCGGATGCGGACGGAACCAACGTTGACGAACCACGACCGACTAAGGACATGCCTTCGGACATTCTGAGAATGGCTACGTGGAATGTTAGTGGCATGAATGATGGCACAAAAGAGAGAGAGGTTCTGGAAGTGTTAGTGAATGCCAGGCTGGATGTATGTGGAATGACAGAGACCAAATGGAAAGGTTCAGATGTGAGAGAGTGGGAGTGTGGAATGGGTGTGTGTGCTGGAGTGAGTGAAGGAACAGCGAGAGAAGGTGCATGTTTGTTTGTAAGTAGCAAATGGAAGGAATGTGTAAGAGAGTATGGGTCTGTGGGTTCAAGGATTGTGTGGGTGAGAATGAAAGTAGGAATACAAACGTGGGTGATTGTATGCGTGTATGCCCCGACAGAGGATATACTTGAAAGAAAGAAAGAGGAGTTCTGGATGAATGTGGAGGCGTGCCTGGAGAAGTTTGACAAGAACGAAAGAATATTTCTGATTGGGGATATGAATGGTAAGGTGGGTGATAGGTGATCAGGTGATAGGTGGGTGATCAGAGGTGAATGGGAATGGTAGTGCACTTGTGGACGTATGTGTGGGGAGGAGGCTGTGGATAGCCAACACCTTCTTCCGACACAGAATGATCCACAGGTACACGTGGAAACGGATGTTGACGATGAAGGATAAGACAGTGGTGGAACGAAAGTCATTGATTGATTATGTATGTGTGGATGAACGAATGAAGAAATCTGTGATGGATGCTAGGGTGTATAGGGGTATTGGAGGGGGTCTGTCTGATCATTATGTAGTGGTAGCTAAGGTTAGGATACAAAAGAAGTGGGTGAGGAGAGCGGGAGGGAGGCGAGAGGAGGGTGGAATGGTGAGGAGGGTGGAGAGGTTGCAGGAGGAGGAAATCAGGGAGGAGTACAGGAGAGCAGTGGAAAGACGACTAGGTGGGTTCGACCTGGAAGTTATGGAGGAAGTGGAGGAGATGAGCAAGGTGTTTAAGGATGAGATCTGTGCAGCATGTGAGGAGGTGTGTGGAGTGAGGAGAAGAGGGAGGGGAGTGAAAGGTACAGCATGGTGGACAGAAGAGGTAAGAATAGCTGTGGAAGAAAAGAAGAAAGCATATAGAGAGTGGTTGGGTAGTAGAGGGAATGAAGATTCCGAGAGACAGAAACGAGCGAGGTACGTGGAGAGTAAGAGGGTGGTGAAGAGAGTAGTGAAGGAAAGTAAGAGAAGAGTAGATGAGGAATTTGGAAGGAATCTGAGTGTAAAATGGAGGGAGAGTAAGAAACTGTTCTGGAAAGAAGTCAAGAAAGTTAGGGAAGGTAGCAAGGGAAACAGTAAGGGTGTGAAAGATAAGAATGGGAAAATGCTAGCCGAGAAGCAAGAGAGAGTCGAAAGATGGAGGGAGTACTTCAGTGAGTTGCTAAATGAAAGGAATGAAGAGCCAGCAAACATAGCTGGATATGGTATGGGAGGGAGAAGAAGAGAAGTAGTGGAGGAGGAGGTGGGGATCAGGAGGTCAGAAGTGTGGGAAGCCATGAAAAGAGTGAAGTTGGGGAAAGCACCAGGAACAGATGGAGTGTGTGGGGAAATGTTGAGGTATGGTGGTGAGATAGTGATAGAATGGGTATGGAAAATGTGCAAACTAGCATGGGAGAAGGGGAGTGCACCCGATGACTGGAAGACTGGCATAATAGTCCCCCTATATAAGGGCAAAGGGGAAAGAGGAGTGTGTGGTAACCACCGAGGAATATGTCTTCTAAGCGTAGTAGGGAAGGTATACAGTAGGGTAGTGATTGAGAGAGTGAGAGTGAGAACGGAGAAATGGATAGGCGACGAGCAGGGAGGTTTTAGGAAGGGAAGAGGATGTGTAGATCAGATTTTTACCCTGAATTGTGTTGTGGAGAAGTATCTGGAGAAGAAACAAAAGGTGTATGTTGCCTTTATGGACTTGGAGAAGGCCTATGACAGAGTGGATAGAGAAGGTTTGTGGAAAGTACTTAGAATATACGGGGTAGAGGGCAAGTTGCTGAAAGCAGTGAAGAGCATGTATGAGGGTGCAAAGGCGGCAGTACGTGTGGAGAGTGAGCAGAGCGAGTTCTTTGACCTGAATGTTGGTTTGAAACAGGGGTGTGTGATGTCCCCGTGGTTGTTTACTGTATATATGGATGGAGTTATGAAAGAAATACTATCAAGAGCAGTGGATGTTGGTGTATCGCTGAAAAGGGAGGGAATTGAGTGGAAGCTACCTATACTGCTGTTTGCGGATGATACAGTTCTGATGAGTGATAATGAATGGGAGTTGCAGGGTCTGGTAAATGAGTTTGGAACAGTGTGCGAAAAACGGAATTTGAAGGTAAATACGGGGAAGAGCAAGGTTATGGTCTTCGAAAGGGGTGAAGTCACAGAGTGTGAGGTGAAGCTGAACGGTCAGGCTATGGAGATCGTCAACTCTTTTAAGTATCTGGGCAGTGTGTTGAGTAAAGATGGGACTAGGGATGAAGAGGTGCGGGAGAGGGTACAACAGGGGAAGAGGGTTGTAGGAACGCTAAAAGCAGTAACAAGAAATAGGGTGGTCAGTATGGAAGTGAAGAAGTCCTTGCATGACAGTGTGGTAATCCCGACACTGACTTACGGAAGCGAAGCATGGACGTTGGTTGAGAGACTCAGACCAAGAGTGAGAGCAGTGGAAATGAATTACTTAAGGAGTGCGTGCGGAGTTACATGGAGGGATAGACAGACTAATGAGGAAGTAAGAAGGAGGTGTGGTGTGGAGGTAGATGTGCTGGAAAGTGTGAAAAGGAACTTGAGATGGTTCGGCCATATGGAACGTATGGAAAGCGAGAGAATGACTAAGAGGGTGTACGAGAGCGAGGTGGAGGGACAGAGGGGGAGAGGTAGACCGAATATGAGGTGGAAGGATGGAGTGAGGAAGTACATGAACGAAGGCGGTGCTGGTTGGGGGGAGGGGCGTCGACTGACTGGGGACAGAGGTGCATGGGGGCGGTTCGTTCGTGGCCACCCCTTCGGGGATCACGGCGTCAGGCAATAGATAGATAGATAGATAGATGTACCAAGAGAGTGGAAAAGGGCAAATATTACGGCAATTTTTAAGAAGGGGGACCGAAGTGACCCAAGTAATTATAGGCCGGTAGTTTTGTATTATTTGTAAAATTATGATGTCTATTATTAAGGACAATATTATGTTACATATGAGTGAAAATAAGTTGTTTAGCACAAAACAGTTTGGGTTCATATCAGGAAGATCCAGTTTTGCAATTGATCAATGTTATGGGAAGTTGGACTGAGGCATTGGATGAGGGGCACGCAGTTGATATCGCATATTGCGACTTTATGAAGGCTTTTGACAAGGTACCACACAGAAGGCTCATGGAAAAACAAAAAATTTACAATTTGGGACCGAAATACATTGGGTGGATAAAGTCATTTCTGAGTGACAGGAAGCAGAGAGTGGTAATTAATGGAGAGATGTTACTAGTGGGGTACCACAAGGCTCTGTTCTCGGACCAATTCTGTTTGTTATGTTTATAAATGACTTGCCTGATGTTTTAGTTAATGACAGTGAGGCGTTTCTTTATGCCGATGATACAAAGATATTTAGAAAAATTATTGAAGTGGGCGATTGTACAAAGTTACAGGACATCACGGCACTGAAGGATTGGTCAGAAAATGGTTTCTTAAGTTTCACCCAAATAAGTGTAAGGCTATGAGGATTGGTAAATCAGGAGTGCCTGAAGGAAGATATATCATGGAGGAAAGCATGGAAAATGTGACAGAAGAAAAAGACCTGGGAGTGACCATTGACAATGAACTCAACTTTGAAAAACATGTGGCAGATAAAATTAATAGAGCAAATAGAATAGTGGACCTTATAAGAAGAACATTTATGTGTTTGGATGAAGATACGTTTAAGCCTTTATTTACAGCGCTGGTAAGACCTATTCTGGAATATGCAAGTCAGGCTTGGTGTCCATACAAGATCAAGGATATTACAGCCATTGAAAATGTGCAACAGAGAGCCACTAAGTTAGTAGCCTACCTTCACTGCGAGACCTGTCATACAGTGAAAGATTAAGGAAATTAAATTTACCAACGCTGGTGTACAGAAGATCGAGGGGAGAAATGATTGAAACGTTCAAGATAGTGCAAGGAGTGTATGATGCGGAGGTCTGTCGTGGGCTATTTACGACAGTGGAAGATGAACGTACCAGAGGGCATAGTAAGTTGTTTAAGTATAGATCTAGACTGAACATAAGAAAGATTTTTTTCTGTAATCGTGTCATAGAAAATTGGAATAATCTTCCATAAAAGTCTATTAGTGTTAGGAGTGTGTTAGAATTTGAGCGTGAGCTAGATAAGGCATGGAGTAGTCAAGACCAGAAATACGACTTTAAAGAAAAGATTAAAAATAACACACGTCCACCTTAGCCCCGAACACGATAATATAATAGTAAATATTGAGCCGGGCCATACAGGCTGAATAGCCTCCTGCCCGGGTATCATCTGTGGGGACTGGACGACTCGGCCCATGGGACAACTCGGCTCGGACAGCTCGGCCCACTTTTGGACAACTCGGCCACGACGGCGAGACAGCTCGGCCCATTATTTGAGACAGCTCGGCCATGACGGCGAGACAGCTCGGCCATGACGGCGAGACAGCTCGGCCTATTATATGAGACAGCTCGGTCATGACGGCGAGACAGCTCGGCCCCATGTTATGCTATGGGGCAATTTTTTTTAATATAGCTGTGAAAAAACCTGTAGCCTTAAAATTTGTGATTGTATCTAACCTTGTGATATAGCCGTGAAAAAGCCTGTAGCCTTGAAATTCGTGATTGTATCTAACCTTGTGTGTGTATATATATTGTAATGCCCTCGAAAATATCCCGCAACCCCAATAATGTACTACCCGAGTTGACGTCAGGTATAGTGTAAAATAGTCGTTGATGGGAAGTCCATTAAACTCATCACGTGAAACACCACGAGACTATCACCTGGTTCTTACAAATCGGACTAAGGTTACTATACTTTTGTACGTCCGTGGTAGTACAGTGGGTTAGCGCGCGGGCCTGGTGGTGCGTCACTAACCAGGGTTCGAACCCCACCCAAGGCATCTCAAAACCTGTGGGTTTTTAGGAGGGTTAAACTCCCTTCAGAGGTTCGAGCCCCGCGCCAGGCCCCAGGAAAGGTTGACCCTAAGTGGGCCTGGGGAGTTGTCAGGACAGAAAAATTCCCTTCACACCCAGCATTTCATATATATATATATATATATATATATATATATATAATGACGATCAGACTAAAACACGCCCATTAATAGGAAAAATCACAACCATTTTAATTTTCAGCCGATGGTGATTAGCATATTTCCCATTTTTATAGAAATCAGTTACTTTGCAAATAGAGTAGCGAAATATGGAGTGATCATTAAAACGTGACATTACGGTACCCCTTGAGGTTTATGTCGCCTTTTTTATTCATTCCAGCTGTCATTAGACGATCTCATACAGCTTAGGAAGGATCTGTAAGTGTTGAAATGCTGAAGAGTGAAGACTGTCTAGAATAACCGTCTGTCTTCCATATAACCTTACTAATCTAAATAAAATTACCTCATAATAGACAAAATACACTGTAAAGTGTGTCATGATCCTCAAGGGGTTAACATGATGATGATAGAAGACAATCATATATTTTCATTCCTGATCCTACCTACAGTATATGTCCCTTTCATTCCTGATCCTACCTACAGTATATGTCCCTTTCATTCCTGATCCTACCTACTGTACAGTATATGTCCCTTTTTTATTTATTCGTTCTAGGAAACATTTATCCTCTAAGAGTCTAAGTCATCCATTAGTATTCTCATTAATATTATTGACCTACCGAATCATAATTTTGTTGTTAGCCATTTCTAGACCGGTACTTTCTGGATTTGAATGATCAGTTGTAGGACTTTACTGGTTTACGGTTTTACTGGGCCGAGCTGTCTCGTTTTTACTGGGCCGAGCTGTCTCGCCGTTGGCCGAGTTGTCCTGGCCGAGCTGTCCCGTGGGCCGAGTAGTCTAGCAACCTCATCTGTGAGTATCTGTGAGTAGTAGGGAGAGTTTTTTGTTTTTACAGTACTTTATATAGTGCACATAAAATGTATCTCCGGAGGTTGAAACACATATCAATATGATCTTTGCAACATTATTATTATATAATAGCCTTCAAATATTGCAAAATAATTAATGGTTATTTTCGGTTATAAGTACCGGAATGGGTAAATCTACAGTTATACTACCCCTCCCCCACCACCCCCCTTCAAAACATGCCTTTTAGTGTGTTTTTGGATGGTTCAGCAGACACGGAAAATTTAAAAAATTTTTTTTTTTTTTTTAGCCTAGCCTATATTAATGTCACTAATTATCCCACGGATTTATAGTTTTCTGTTAATTTTCATCAATATATAGGCTAATGTTTGGAAGTAGGCTACTTACAAGGCTCTGAAAAACGTTTTCCCCACGACTTATTGTCATCATCATATACAGTATATATATTGACAGCAGGAGGCAAAAACCAAGTACGCCGCGGCCCAACCGACTACACACCCAGGTAAACAAAGCTCACTTTGCCGAAGGTCTGTAATACTTCAATGTACAGTATCTATTTCCAGTCAAATATACATTTCCGCACAATGCGCATCATCAAACCATACTAGGCTAAGTCTACTAACAATAATATTAACCTATTAGCTTAGTACCAAAAGAATAGCGACAAAATAGGGGTATTATAACTGTAGATTTATCCCGGAATGCTTTGTTTAGCCTACACTCGGACCGATTCATTTCTGTGTTATTTTACGGTGAAATCGGGTTTTTTAAGTTGTTGGTAACAAAATTCCGGTAGCATTCAAGGAGACTACCACAGTACTTACCTCTGACCGGGTATAGGCTATCCTAGTGTTTACTATACCCCTTAGAAAGGACATTAGTTAGCCTAGCCTAACCTAACAACCTTACCTAACCTATCCTAGTACTATAGGTGGGGGCGGCTCCGCTGTTTGACATCTTAGACTTAGATTTTTGGTGTATTTGTATGTGAAGTGGGTATTTGGTTCAATGTTATTTTAATACCACAAATTTTGTTGATATATTTGAAGATAAATATTGAATCTATATGCTCTAAAGATCATAAGAAAATTTGTTTTAACCCTCGGAAAAACCTAATAAAAAAGTATGGTACTAAAATGTCTTTTTCGTAACAAGGTTGTCAATACGGTACTTCCAGTTATCGATAGCTCTAAAGATCATATGAAAATGTGTTAAACCCTCGGAGAAACCTAATATAAAAGTATGGTACAGTATTAAAATTTAATTTTCGTAACAAGGTTGTCAATACGGTACTTTCCCATTATCAATCTACAATCAAAGCTGAAGATTGCAGAGTAAACACTGTAGACTTCATCGACTTTCTTTCACTTTCGTATAGCCTAATCGACAGCCAATTTTTGTTTTTTTATTTACTAAGGGATTAGTGCTCAACCAGCGGGGTGTGGGCCCTGTGGGGGCAGCAGCCCCCACCCATAATACTAGGTTAGGTTAGGTAAGGTTGTTAGGTTAGGCTAATGTCTTTTCAAATCTCTATCGGGGGCGTGTCTCAACATCGATCAATAGGCCTAATGGGGAAAATAGGTTTTCCCGAGATTTCTAATTAATTACAAACACTATATATTGATGCAAATGAACAATTTATGTTATAAAGGTAATTGTTTAGTTTATGTCCTCCTCCTACAGAAACTGGATTTTTGAGCACAGACTAAACCAAAATTAATGTTCACTACTGTATTTACATAGCTGGTCATTAAATTAAATTAAATTAACCTAACCTAACCTAACCTAACCTAACCTAACCTAACCTAACCTAACCTAACCTAACCTAACCTAACCTAACCTAACCTAACCTAACCTAACCTAACACCTAACCAACCTAACCTAACCTAACCTAACCTAACTAACCTACCTAACCTAACCTAACCTAATGTACCTAACCTAACCACCTAACCTAACCTAACCTAACCTAACCTAACCTAACCTAACCTAACCTAACCTAACCTAACCTAACCTAATATAACCTAACCTAACCTAACCTAACCTAACCTAACCTAACCTAACCTAACCTAACCTAATATAACCTAACCTAACCTAACCTGGGCATCCTGGGGGCTGCTGCCCCCAGACCCCCGCTGGTCTTGGGTTGAAAAGTTATAAAAAAACACATATCTCTTACCTCATTATTCAAAGTTTTGTATTTGGTTTAATATACACTTCCCAGGTCATTTGAACAGTTCTATTGCTACTATATATCATATAATACACCATAGAATACGTTTTTTATAACTAGAAAAAGAGGACATAAACTAAACAATTACGAAAATCGGTATTATTCTAGATCCGGTTTCACAGCACACTCATCACTTTATATGGCTTCTATAAATTTGTCATATACCATAGTTCATTCCTAGGCTATATCGGTCAGTAGCGGCGCAAATAGATTTATAATTAGCCTAGGCCTACAGTGAAAAAGTTAATATTTACCTCCTGTTATCCACAGCCAAAGCTGAACTTCCCCACACCCCCGCTGTTTGACATCAACTTACGTGTTTACACCAAATTACACGACGTACGCCCGGTAACACAACTCATTCCAAAATAGGTAGCATTCAAGGAGACTACATCAGGACTCTTCTTCTTCTTCTTATCTCTGACCGGGTATAAGCTATCCTAGTGTTTACTAGCCGCCTTCTTCTTCTTCTTCTTCTTCTTTTGAACCCGCCCGCAGACCGAGCAGATCCGCAGGGCTGACCTTTGTATCGGTACTGGCTCAGAAACGTTAGTAGGAGGGAAAGTTTAGAGTAGAAGGATAGTTTAAGAGACAGTTTTTGTTTTGTTTGTATAAACCCCCCCTCACTCATTTCTCTTCCTCCACATTTTCTCGAATATCCTCTTCATCATCTCCATGTCTTGTGTTTCCATCTCCTGTGTTAACCCCAATAGCGCCCCCACCCCTCTATCTTCCCTCTGCTTAATCTCCTCCCACCCCCTCTCCCCAACTCTATTCCTCATGTACCTCTCCAACTCCTCTCTCTCCTCATTATATCTTGTATATATCTTGCCTATACCCCTTTGAAAGGACATTAGCCTAAGCTGCCTAACCTAACAACCTTACCTAACCTATCCTAGTATTATGGGTGGGACAGTGCAGGGTGTCAATCCACAAAATATGAATTGTGTTATCATTATGGTTTATTATTTTGGGTTTAATTCTAGTTTCGCTTTCACAGCATAGCCTACTCATAAATTTCTATGGCTACTTTAGAGTTGTCATATACCATACTTAATTCCTATATATGTCCAAAGCGGCGGAAATGCATTAGGGCCTATAAGGAATTATACCTACTGTGAAAAAAAAAAAAAAAAAAATCCCCATATGCGGCACCATAGCTATTACATAATACTAGGTTAGGTTAGGTAAGGTTGTTAGGTTAGGCTAATGTCGTTAATGTAGTTTATTATCATTATATTACGTCTTTTACCCAGCAATTTCCCTGATCTTAATAGTTGGTCGGGAAGCTATGCCTTTACAACGGCGCCTCCCTTTTGTCGCTGTGTACGTGAAACTAGAATTTTATCTTATTTTGTTATCATTATAGCGCGACGGAGCGGCGAAGGCGCAAGCTCTAGGGGGGTCCGGGGACATGCTCGTAGGCCTATAGGTGCAATTATAGAAATTTACCGTATTTCCTGCAATCTAAAAGCAATCAAGATGGAAAATATGGAGACCAAAATTGTCAATTTACCTTTTTTGTCTTAAAAAAAAAGTTGGGGGAGTTTCTGTTATCATTATACAAAAGGTTAATTTGCGTTATCACTAAAAAAAACAGCGTCGTATGACACCCTGGCCCCCACTGTCCCACACCCCCGCTATTTGACATCTTTTGACAGATTTTTGGTGTATTTTTCTATGAAAAGGGTATTTTTTCAATTTGTCAATAGGCCTAACGAAAATCCTCCATGCAGACTAGGCCTAGCCTATAGGCTAGGCTATGGAGAAAAATATGGCGAATCTGTTGGTACCTATTTTCCCTAATAAATTGTTTCTAATAAGGCGGATGTAGCCTAGTGTCCTTGAAGATTATCCCAAAATATTCTCTGTACCCAGCCAAAATATTATCTAGGCTAGCCTAGCCTATATACCCAGTGAAAATATTCGGAAAAACTAAATAAGATGGTCACCAATTTTCCCATGGATTTTTTTATTTTTCCCAGTTAGTTTTCATCAATACGGTTACAATACCTGTATATAGTGTTTGGAAATAATTACAACCCTCGGCGAAACCGTTTTCCCCATTATACAACGATCTTAAGACACGCCGCCCGATAGTGGCGAGGGCTATGAAGTACAGGGAAAATGAGGGGTTAAATGTGTAAAACGGCGATTAAAACGTATTTTAGCAAAACTTGGCTCGGGTTTTAAGGTATTTCAAAGGCCTAAAACCCAATATTTCGAAAACCCGAGCCAAGTTTTGGCCAAAGCTGGCTCGGATTTTGAGTTTGTAGACAACAAAATGACAGTAACCTCATTTAGAAATTTGGCTCAGGTTTCCCGAAATTGCAAAGCCATAAAACCCGAATTTTGGAAAACCGCTCGGATTTTGCGAGTTTTAAGAGTAAACAAATTACAGTAGGCTAGGCCTAGGCTAACCTAATTTAGAATTTTGGCTCATGTTTCCCTAAATTGCAAACCCCAAAAAGCATAATTTTGGAAAACCCGAGCCAATTTTTGGCAAAACTTGGATCGGATTTTGAGAATCGAAAAAGACTAACTAAATGTCGGAAATCGGCTCATAAATGCGCCTCCGCTCGAATATGAATTCGCTCGAAGTGTCCAGATACCTCTGTAAATACTACCGCAACTACGAATCTTGTTTCTGAGACCTAGTATATCGTGACGTGATGCGCAAAGCTGTGGAAATGAACACCTGTAGTTTCGACAGAGATGGGCAGGTGGAGTTTAGTGTTGACTAAAAAGCTGGTGGAGCCAGGTGGACAGAGCCGACAGACCTCGGGAGTTCAGTTCAGTTCAGTTGGAATTCGGGAAGTTTAGCCTTAACGTCGGTACTTCCCTAAGAGGTTTTGTTATTTTTCTTTTTGTGACTTTTTGTGACGTGCTCATTTGTCTAAAAATAAATATATCTCATTTTTCATCCCTTTTTCTGAAATCTTCTTTCTTCTCTCTTCAGTCTTGTTTCTTCTCTCGTCTCTCTTCAGTCTTCTTATTTCAGTTCTTTCAATTTTTTCTCTCGTACTCTCCACATTTGATAGATTGTCTGTTTCACTCTATCGCTTATTTCTTTGTTAAATAAAAGATGTCCGATGACTTGGTTTTCATTTTCAATATAAGGCTGTTGGAACCCTGGATCTTTTATTCTGCATGCTTTATAAAATGAACAGTGTAGTAGAAAATGTTTTAGGTCTTCTGTTCCTTCCTTACACATAACGCATTGTGTCTCTCCTCCCACATGCCTATTTCTATCTTTTAGATTTAAGTTATTTGTCCTACATCTGTAAAATATTATAGATGCCTGTGTGTTGTCATAAATATCTTACTCGCTCTTAATCTCCTTTTTATAACTCCTATACACTTCTAGGCTACTCTTCTCTGCCAACTCCTCTCGCCATCTTCCCGAATCCCAGTCCAGAACTCTTTTTCTAATGTCGTCCTTCTTAATATTTGCTAAATTTGTTTCTCCTAACTTCAAATTCCCTACATACTTTCTAATTTCTGCAGTCCAGGGATCTTTACTATTTCTAAGTTTTCCTCTGTGATTCTTCTTAGCAAGTCATTACTTTCCTCTCCTACTAAATGTTTAAGATATTTTATGTTACCTTCCATAATTCTTGCCTCCATTGATGAGGCTCCTATTTCACCCCTTAACCTCTGAAGTGCGCATGGGGGTAATTGGAAACGTCCCCCTGTGCTGACGTATTTGAGGTGTTTCCGTCACTAAAATATTCATTGTGCCATTAATAGCATTAATATTTATCCATATGCGCCTATTATGGGTTGATTATAAAGGTATTAACCTGAAACAACAATAAAACGAGTGAAAACAGCGTTTGGATGGTCAAAATCGGAGATATAGCCCGCGAGTTGTATAATGTATGGGTGAGGCAATCTGCTTTCCCGCCAATTTCCCCCAAGGCCACTGAGACAGTCGATCGATACTCTCTCTCTCTCTCTTGCACTCGCTTGCTATCAGTGATGACCACACCCTCCAATCGGATTTCTAATGTTAGCACGAAAATATACCTCAGAATAAGGGAATAACAGGGAAAATAGGTGATAACTGAAGGAGAGGAGGAAAGTGGGGAAGGAGGGGAGGTAGAGGACTGAGATTTTGCATGGCCCAGGGGCCAAAAAAATAAAAATAAAAAAAAAAAAATATAAAAAAATATTTTTTTTTCGATGTCAAAAGTTGATTTTTATTTTCTCTGACTCTTAAGAGTCTTCCCGCAGTGCGCCGGGGGAACTCTTAAGAGTCTCCCCGCAGCTCCCGGGTTAAGGTTACCTTTTGGGCATATCTGGGTGCCCCTAATATGTGTCTAAAAACCCTATTCTCTATATTTTGTAATTTATTTATTTCTGTTTTTGAAAAACCTATAACATTCGAGCCATACCTGGACTGCTGGTATCACAATACTTTTCCAATATGTTTTTCCAATAAGTATCTTATTACAACTTTGTGATATTACCGGGTATGTAAGGTTAGCCATTCGATTTGCTTTATCCAAAGCTTCTATTTTCTGGGTTTTAAAACATTTTTTATTATCATTAATTTGTATTCCTAGATATTTAACCCGGGAACTGCAGGGAGACTCTTAAGAGATCCCCCGGCGGACTGCGGGGAGACTCTTATGAGTGAGTGAAAAAAAAAAATCAACTTTTGACATCGAAAAAAAAAAAAAATAATAATTATTTTTTTATTTTTTTATTTTTTTTTGGCCCCTGGGCCATGCAAAATCTCAGTCCTCTACCTCCGCTCCTTCCCCACTTTCCTCCTCTCCTTCAGTTATCACCTATTTTCCCTGTTATTCCCTTATTCTGAGGTATATTTTCGTGCTAACATTACCGAGTTGCAAGCAGGGTGTTGTCATCACTGATGGCAAGCGAGTGCAAGAGAGAGAGAGAGAGTATCGATCGACTGTGTCTCAGTGGCCTTGGGGGAAATTGGCGGGAAAGCAGATTGCCCCACCCATACATTATACAACTCGCGGGCTATATCTCCGATTTTGACCATCCAAACGCTGTTTTCACTCGTTTTATTGTTGTTTCAGGTTAATACCTTTATAATCAACCCATAATAGGCGCATATGGATAAGTATTAATGCTATTAACCTCTGAAGTGCGCATGGGGGTAATTGGAAACGTCCCCCTGTGCTGACGTATTTGAGGTGTTTCCGCCACTAAAATATTCATTGTGCCATTAATAGCATTAATACTTATCCATATGCACCTATTATGGGTTGATTATAAAGGTATTAACCTGAAACAACAATAAAACGAGTGAAAACAGCGTTTGGATGGTCAAAATCGGAGATATAGCCCGCGAGTTGTATAATGTATGGGTGAGGCAATCTGCTTTCCCGCCAATTTCCCCCAAGGCCACTGAGACAGTCGATCGATACTCTCTCTCTCTCTCTTGCACTCGCTTGCTATCAGTGATGACCACACCCTCCAATCGGATTTCTAATGTTAGCACGAAAATATACCTCAGAATAAGGGAATAACAGGGAAAATAGGTGATAACTGAAGGAGAGGAGGAAAGTGGGGAAGGAGGGGAGGTAGAGGACTGAGATTTTGCATGGCCCAGGGGCCAAAAAAAAAAAAAAAAAAAAAAAAAAAAAAAAATATAAAAAATATTTTTTTTTCGATGTCAAAAGTTGATTTTTATTTTCTCTGACTCTTAAGAGTCTCCCCGCAGTGCGCCGGGGGAACTCTTAAGAGTCTCCCCGCAGCTCCCGGGTTAATGGCACAATGAATATTTTAGTGACGGAAACACCTCAAATACGTCAGCACAGGGGGACGTTTCCAATTACCCCCATGCGCACTTCAGAGGTTAATTTGTTTTACCACTTCTATTTCTCGTATGTTGTTTGGTTTGTTTTTCATATTAAATATTAGGATTTTACTTTTGTCTTTATTTATACTTAAGCCACACTCTCCCCCTATCTCTATTAATTTATCTATTACTCTTTCTGCTTCCTGGATTGTATGAGCCAAGAGTAGCCCGTCATCGGCATAAAACAATGAATTTATTTTGAAACACTCATCTACAAACCCTCTTTTATTTTCTAACTGTTTAATTATCTCATAAGTTATTAATTTAAATAATGTTGTGGACCCCGTACAGCCTTGTCTGATGCCGCTTGTTATCTTAATCTCCGTCTCATTTACTTGCCCCTTATTTATAATTGTACTATCTTCTTTATATAATAATTATGTTACTTACTATGTCTATAACATTTGAATTTATATTGTAATCTTTTAATACTTTTATCAGTTTCTCCCTTCTGATTGAGTCATAGGCCTTTTTAAAGTCTATTGAGATTACTATGAGTGACCTCTTTTGTTTAAATATTTTATCTATACAGTATTTCAATATAAAAAGATTATTTTCGATTCTACCCTTATTTGTAAACCCACTCTGTGTCTCCCTTACCTCTCCATTCTCCCTAATGTGTTCTTCTATTTTATTTTTAATTGCTGTCGTCATGAAAAGTTTATATGATATGTCTGTCAGAGCGATTGGCCTCAATTCATTTACCTTTGGTTTATTTACTGTTGGTAACATAACAGTTTTTGACTTCTTCCACTCTTCTGGAATTACATTTGTGTCCATAATATTATTAAAGCACATTGCAAGTTTTTCTAAGCACTTATCACTTTGTAACAATGCTTTATATAACTCAGGTTTCATTGCATCAAGGCCTGCTGCTTTTCTATTCTTTAATTTCTTTATATTTTCCTTTAATTCTCCCACTGTAATGTTTGGTTTCTCCTTGTAGTTTATGTTTTTATTAACTCTTAAAGCCATTTCCATGTGTTCCCGTAACTCCTCTTTAACTGTGACTGATTGTATGTTATAATTGTGTTCATCATTTACATTCATCCCTATTTTAAATAATTTACCTTCTTGCCTGTCCTCCATTTCTTTCTCTTTTAATTCTCTTTATTCCCTATTTATATCCTCATTCCAAACTTCCTCGATGTTATTGTCATGCATTATATATATACCACTCCAAAACATATTTAATTCCTCTACAGCCCTTTTATCTGACAATACTTCTCCTTCATCGTTATAGTTTTAATTCTTTTATTTCGTTTTGACTTTTGTTTCTTAGTTTATTTATATATTTCCACATCTTTTTACTCGCATCTCCTCCCTCTATTATCTCTCTAGTCTTTTTCCTCTCATGTATATAAATGGCTTCCCTGATCTCTTTCTGTACTTTACTTTTTTGTTCCAAGAAAAGTATGTTACTTCTCTCCTCTTCCTCTCTATTTTTAGCATTTCTTCTTAATCTATTATAATATCTCCTCTTTTTTATACCTTTTCTAATACTGTCATTCATCCATGGTGCCTCTTGTTTTATTTTGTCTCTTCCTAATCTCCTCCTATAGGTAGTTTTAAGTATATCATCAGCTGTCTCCTTCATTACTCTATTGAAGACTCTTATATCGTTACTCTCTTCTCTCGTTATTCTATTTTCTAGTTCCCTAATAAATTTGACTATGGTCTCCTCGTTTATTTTATAGTATTCTTTTGTTTCCCATTTCTTCCCTTTAACCCTTAACTGTCGGCGAGCAACATAAGTCGAGTTAAATAAAGCTGGACTATGTGGCGGCGCTCGACATAGGTCGTGTGGCAATTTCAGCACGTAATGTTGCTGAGAGAGAGAGACAAGTGGTGGCAGGAGAGTAGCGAGCGTATGACTGCTCCAGACCACCGCGGCGAACCTACTGACACGAATCCCACCTCCTCCCTCCCTCTCTCACTCGCTATATATGGAATTGTATAGGGAAAGTGCCTAATTACATGCTTTTTGCACTCGCGTTGCACGGTTATTGCAAGAAAACTAGCCATCATAAAAGGATCGTTATGGTGTCATTCGAAAGCTCTGTTTATGCCCTTTCAGGGATAGATACTTGTTTTACGTTCTGGGTCTTATTTAGGCATGAAAATGATCACGTAAACAGCCCTATTTTGGCTAAAAACACCCCGCTGGGCGGTACATATAAATAAACTGCATAGGCCGCTCGTAAGGTGTTAAAGGATTTACTATTTGAATTATTCCACTCAAAATATACCTCAATAAGGTTGTGGTCTGACAGATCATAAACGTCTTGCTTTTCATCTATTTTCATACTTTTAAAATCTTCATACATTTTATCTGAAATTAAAACATAATCTATTATGCTAGATTGCTCGTTTCTTCGCCATGAGACAGGTGAAAATGGCGTGTGTACGAATCGGTGCCGTCTATAGGAAAGTTTTGACAACCATTTTACGACAAAATTCCATTTTAGTACCATATATTTTTATTAGGTTTTGCCGAGGCTTAAAACACATTTTTATATTAGCCTATGTTTAGAGCATATAAAATCCAGGTAAAATTCTAGTTTCACGTACACAGCGACAAAAGGGAGGCGCCGTTGTAAAGGCATAGCTTCCCGACCAACTATGAAGATCAGGGAAATTGCTGGGTAAAAAACGTAATATAATGATAATTAAAATGCCCCAGAACGAGAAGCCCACCACAGAAGCCACGAACGAACACCACACAGAAACACCAAAGGAAAGGTCCACAGAACGAAAGGACCAGCTGACCGAGCCAGCCATTTCAGACAGGCCCAAGCCCGCAGGGCTAAACAGCTCCAGGACGCACCCATTTACCTTTTCTAAACTGACCATTTTCCACACCTCACGTACACTAACCCTCTCGTGTCCTACACTCTTAACCTCTGAAGTGCTCATGGGGGTAATTGGAAACGTCCCCCTGTGCTGACGTATTTGAGGTGTTTCCGTCACTAAAATATTCATTGTGCCATTAATAGCATTAATACTTATCCATATGCGCCTATTATGGGTTGATTATAAAGGTATTAACCTGAAACAACAATAAAACGAGTGAAAACAGCGTTTGGATGGTCAAAATCGGAGATATAGCCCGCGAGTTGTATAATGTATGGGTGAGGCAATCTGCTTTCCCGCCAATTTCCCCCAAGGCCACTGAGACACAGTCGATCGATACTCTCTCTCTCTCTCTCCTGCACTTGCTTGCCATCAGTGATGACAACACCCTGCTTGCAACTCGGTAATGTTAGCACGAAAATATACCTCAGAATAAGGGAATAACAGGGAAAATAGGTGATAACTGAAGGAGAGGAGGAAAGTGGGGAAGGAGGGGAGGTAGAGGACTGAGATTTTGCATGGCCCAGGGGCCAAACAAAAATAAAAAAATAAAAAAATAAAAATAAAAACAATATATTTTTTTCGATGTCAAAAGTTGATTTTTTTTTTCACTCACTCATAAGAGTCTCCCTGCAGTGCGCCGGGGGAACTCTTATGAGTCTCCCCGCAGCTCCCGGGTTAACTACAAAGATGATGAACAGGAATATACATTCATATTAAAAACACCCATGCCCTGTCCCGACGTTGAGCCAATGCCAACACATCAGACAGCCATAATTATATCTATGTATGTTCTTACATCCGAGAAGTAGATGTTATATATCTTAGAAGTTAAAACACCCACGCTTGTCCCTAGACCTCGTATATCATTTTCCATGACGAGTATAGATATATGTAACCCGTGCTCAGTCGCCCCTTGCATTGTTCCTCTAGTAACTAAGTCTATAATATTAACTGCCACCAGCATTGATACGACATAGCGGCACTGTCCTTGCTACAAAGATGATGAACAGGAATATACATTCATATTAAAAACACCCATGCCCTGTCCCGACGTTGAGCCAATGCCAACACATCAGACAGCCATAATTATATCTATGTATGTTCTTACATCCGAGAAGTAGATGTTATATATCTTAGAAGTTAAAACACCCACGCTTGTCCCTAGACCTCGTATATCATTTTCCATGACGAGTATAGATATATGGAACCCGTGCTCAGTCGCCCCTTGCATTGTTCCTCTAGTAACTAAGTCTATAATATTAACTGCCACCAGCATTGATGCGACATAGCGGCACTGTCCTTGTGTCGTATTGTGCCAAGTACAGATCAACCAGGTTTCATCACCTTATTAGGACGACGACTATAATGTCATCGTTCATCGATGTATGCAATCCTTAGGTTAAGTATTTTTATCCGCCATTGTGTTCACCTTTTTCCATTTACTTTCCACAATT
This sequence comes from Paralithodes platypus, assembly GCA_032716605.1. Taxonomy (NCBI): domain Eukaryota; kingdom Metazoa; phylum Arthropoda; class Malacostraca; order Decapoda; family Lithodidae; genus Paralithodes; species Paralithodes platypus. Next base: position 22,574,953 of record CM064481.1, read on the forward strand.
GTCATACGTCTTCCCCTTGCCTCCTTCGTATCCACAGTCCACACTACGCCAATTTACTTCATGTCTTACACCTCTTACCCCAACCAGAGATTGTATAAGATAACCTGGTTACCAGTATCTGTCATAAGTACCCCGAAACAATAACTATGTACCCCTACGAACTGCCGCTGTTGTTGGTATATTTATATTTAATAGAAAACGCAGTTCCCAGGGCCAACTAATAATATCCATAACCCTCGGACTGATCACATAACTCTATCTTTTCCAGACTCATATACCACCCCATAGTTGCATTCCCCGGTAGCATTTGGCTAACGTATTCTACTGCCTTTTCAAACTTCCATATCAATTGTAGCCTAATGCCACCCCCACGCCCAGGGACCTTAGGGGCAAAATTTCCCTGTAGCCCTTGAACTCTCCCCCCCCTCTCATTAAGACACCCGCGCTTCTCGACTCTTGTCCGACCTAGTCTCTCTCTCATACCTCTTGAAGATCCTTGAATTGTCCGTTGCTAACGCTCTCCAACCTTTTATATATATACTCCTATCCAGCCTACCTTCACTTAGTAGGCCAGAACAACATTAGAACTTTACTAGCCCCTTGCATGCCATCTATTCTCTTACAACACATTCACAACCCTGCACCCAATGGTCGTCGGTGCGAGGCTAGCCGCCCCGCCAGTAACTAACTTCTATTGCCATACTTCCAGATAAATGTGGCAGAGTTAGCAACCCAGTCTCCACCACATCCAGCAAACCCTACAATTAACAACCAGCCGAGTAAAACCAGCTAGCTAAGGCACCTTCGGTTTTGGTATTAACCTCTGAAGTGCGCATGGGGGTAATTGGAAACGTCCCCCTGTGCTGACGTATTTGAGGTGTTTCCGTCACTAAAATATTCATTGTGCCATTAATAGCATTAATATTTATCCATATGCGCCTATTATGGGTTGATTATAAAGGTATTAACCTGAAACAACAATAAAACGAGTGAAAACAGCGTTTGGATGGTCAAAATCGGAGATATAGCCCGCGAGTTGTATAATGTATGGGTGAGGCAATCTGCTTTCCCGCCAATTTCCCCCAAGGCCACTGAGACACAGTCGATCGATACTCTCTCTCTCTCTCTTGCACTCGCTTGCTATCAGTGATGACCACACCCTCCAATCGGATTTCTAATGTTAGCACGAAAATATACCTCAGAATAAGGGAATAACAGGGAAAATAGGTGATAACTGAAGGAGAGGAGGAAAGTGGGGAAGGAGGGGAGGTAGAGGACTGAGATTTTGCATGGCCCAGGGGCCAAAAAAATAAAAAAAAATAAAAAAAAAAAATATAATTTTTTTTTTTTTTTTCGATGTCAAAAGTTGATTTTTATTTTCTCTGACTCTTAAGAGTCTTCCCGCAGTGCGCCGGGGGAACTCTTAAGAGTCTCCCCGCAGCTCCCGGGTTAAGGACACCCACATCTGTCTCATACACAGAGGGTTATTACAAACACTGGTGATATGGCAAGCCCCTAGCCACAGCCGCCGGACGACTATCACAGAGAGAGGGCGCCCAGCTCCCCCTTTTTGCCCACCCGAGGAGGGAGACCCCCACCCCCGCGGAGGTATACCTGGCCCCTGTTTTGACTTTCGAGTCATTGCCAGGTAGCACAGGAATTCTTCCTATCAATGAACTAACCATGCATGACTAACACCTTTACTAACCTCTATTAACTCACAATAAACCATTTACCTTTCTTGCATGCTCTGATCACTAAATTAGCACCTCAGCTATACCATAGATTGAAGATTGAACAATCTAGAGAGACGCTCCTATCACAGCTGTCCCCATCCTCCTCGCAAAGTAGATCCAGTCTCTCTCCCCTAAATACTTCCAGTATAGCCACAATAGTACCTCTTACTAAGGCTCAGTTATATGAAAATATAAAGGCTTTCCTATAGCCATGTGCCACAACAGTAAATACCATCTTACCTAGTCTCCATATCTATTGAGAGCTCAAATAAGTCCATAAGACTCGAGATCCCTACTGTCTACAGGGTCCAGAACCGAGCCTATAAATCTAACTCCCGCCCCCAGTCAAATCAGTTGAAAGCTAGACACCAACCAGGGGTCACTACCCTGCAGTTAACATCTAGCTCTGCCCTTGTGTTGTTCCGGAGTGAGATCCCAGACACGGCAGACTCCGTGGCAGATTTGGATAGAAGGACCTGCCCACGTATTTGAGAACTTCACACATATGGCCCCCCTGGACGGCCGCGGAACCAGTTGTTAGCCCCCAACATCATGGACGCAAGATAACCAGGACCAGACCCATCAGATACTACCCAGATTCCCTTTAGCAGTACTACATATTACTGTGCTGTTTAGAGATTCACTAATTAATATTTCTACGAAGTGGCTAAGACCTTGCCCAGTGTAATTCATACTTAACCATTCCATTTGGGACGTACTAAGCGATCAGTGCTCTTTAATTAACAGGCGACCTTGACTCTCGTAATTACCTTCAGATATTAAAACTCTAGTGATATCTAACGTTCGCCCACTGATTTGCGTTCTATGTATTTCTGAGACAAGGATATAAAACTTAGATCAGTACCCCCTGAGTTACTAGAATTCCCGTGCTCTAAAATACGCGTGTCTAATCTAGTCTGTGAACTACTACTTGTGCACCAGAGCTACCAGTAATAAATCTAACAGTGAATATGAATCTATAAGTAACATTGATGGTCTTCGGTATATAAACCTGTGGAATCGAAGCCAGTGATCAGAAGATTAATACCTGAACGTTGGAAGTGGGAGACTAGGCTCCATCCAGATCCACTTATGCTAGTGTTGTTCAATTCTATTGTATTGTCTTACACAAGTATTCTGCAGTGGTATATCAATAAACGTGATCATGTAACTTGCTACCATGTGTTTCTTTGTGTTCTCTATTCCTCATATCTTGTATTGTGCATGCAGCCTTATATACCCAGTCACTTTAGAACTCACATTACCCAAGTTAAACCTGTAGAAAAACAGGGCATAACATTGGCGGCAGCGGTGGTTCTTGATTCGGATAAAAGGTTACATTACACTGCAAGTTTGGAACAGTAGAAGCATGGCAACATCGCGAAATCTTCAGCCACTCGCACACATTCCCAAGTATGATGTAAACACGTATGATATCACCAGTTACTTATACATAATAAAGCCAGTGTACGATGTGGTACTTCATAATGACCGCGAAAAAATCGCCATGGCAATTTTGCATATTATACAGTTGGGAGAAGCCATTTCCCAACTTGTTGATAAGCCTACCTTTAAAGAATTTATTCACCAAACTGTGGCACAGAATACGCCAGAGTTTACCTGGAACCAGTTTCGATCCTTCGTGATCCGGACCTTAGATCCACTTTTGGGTTCCCCCGACGCCCCCAAAATAATAAAAGTCGACGAGATCAAGTATGAAGGGGATATAAATGTGACCCTCATACAACTCTATAGATACGTGAGGACCACGTATAGCTATGAAGATTACGACCAACAAAATGAACTCTTATTCACCGCATTGTTAAACATCCTCCCACCCCACATCACCGCCCATCTCGACCCGTATGGCTTATTCGAAGAACATATGCTCTCCATCAGAGAAGAATGCCTACGCAGTTCGATGAATCCCCTATCCAACCTTTCAGCCCCTATCCAAGACTCCGTGCACCCTTCCAAAATGACTTCCGGTGAAAGTCCAACCCCAGTGCACTCTTCCTTGCCTCTATCCTCTCTGACCATCCCTAAATTTTCCCCTGCCCAGCCATCCACCAACGATCATCTTCCATCAATTGTGTTACCCCATAAACCCCATCCTTTTTCTATGCATGTCAAACAAACCCACCAACCCCAGATAACCGCTAACCAGACCGTGACTGCCACCAAGAAGATTCCCAAAATTCGTCCTGTTAACAACCCCAAGTCAATACATCAGTCCTCTACCAATAACCCCTGTTCGACACCTAACTCTTCCCCCACCAACCCTCCGCAGCCCCCCCAACAAGCCCCGTATTCTAGCTATGCCTACCTATGTAGGCCTACCACAACATATTTTCCCCATGACCCCAGAAATGTTCAGCTATCCCCCCACCAACAAAATTTCCCTTGTGACAGTTTTCCGTCGGTAGCTTGTGACAGTTTTCAGTCAGTAGCTCCCTTCCACCCCCACACAATTCACACCCCTAGAAAACTTCGAAACCCCACACTTGACTCGCCCTCTCATGTCAAACAAACTCACCAGTCCCAGATAACCTCTAACCAGACCGAGACTGCCACCAAGAAAATTCCCCAAACTCGTCCTGTTAATGTCAAACAAACCCACCAACCCCAGATAACCGCTAACCAGACCGTGACTGCCACCAAGAAGATTCCCAAAATTCGTCCTGTTAACAACCCCAAATCAATACATCAGTCCTCTACCAATAACCCCTGTTCTACACCTAACTCTTCCCCCACCAACCCTCCGCAGCCCCCCTCAACAAGCCCTGTATTCTAGCTATGCCTACCTATGTAGGCCTACCACAACATATTTTCCCCATGACCCCAGAAATGTTCAGCTATCCCCCCACCAACAAAATTTCCCTTGTGACAGTTTTCCGTCGGTAGCTTGTGACAGTTTTCAGTCAGTAGCTCCCTTCCACCCCCACACAATTCACACCCCTAGAAAACTTCGAAACCCCACACTTGACTCGCCCTCTCATGTCAAACAAACTCACCAGTCCCAGATAACCTCTAACCAGACCGAGACTGCCACCAAGAAAATTCACCAAACTCGTCCTGTTAACAACCCCAAATCAGTACATCACTCCTCCCTCAATAACCCATGTCCTATGCCTAACTCTGCCCCCACTAATCCTCCCCAGCCCCACATAACCTTTAACCAGACCGAGACTGACACCAAGCAAATTTCCCAAATTCGTCCTGTTAACAACCCCAAATCAATACATCAGTCCTCTACCAATAACCCCTGTTCTACACCTAACTCTTCCCCCACCAACCCGCCGCAGTCCCCCCAACAAATCCCGTTTCCTAACTCGCTCACCTCTCACCACCCTGACCCTCCCACACGCGCCGTTAATCCTCCCCTCACGCGTGACGACCTAGGGACCCAACCATGTTCCCCCCCTTCCCCCAGAAATGCTCAGCTATTTCCCCACCAACAAAATTTCCCGTGTGACAGTTTTCCGTCAGTAGCTCCCTTCCACCCCCCACAAATCACACCCCTAATAAACTTCAAAACCCCACACTTGACTCACCCCCTCATGACAGACAAACCCACCAATCCCATATAACCTCTAAACAAACCGTCACTGCCACCGACACACCCCACCACTCTGATCCTCCCACACGCGCCGTTAATCCCCCCCTCACGCGTGACTCCCACCAAAGTGATTTCCCCCCCTCATGCGTACCGAACACCTGCTCACCAGTCGGTCCCCCACCATCATGAGCCCAGCTAAACTTTCAACCTCCACCAATTCCCACCAACAAAATTTCCCTTGTGACAGTTTTCCGTCAGTAGCTCCCTTCCACCCCCCCACAATTCACACCCCTAATAAACTTCAAAACCCCACACTTGACTCACCCCCTCATGACAGACAAACCCACCAACCCCAGATAACCTCTAAACAAACCGTCACTGCCACCGACACACCCCACCACTCTGATCCTCCCACACGCGCCGTTAACCCCCCCCCCCCCTCACGCGTGACCCCCACCAAAGTGGTTTCCCCCCCCTCATGCGTACCGAACACCTGCTCACCAGTCGGTCCCCCACCATCATGAGCCCAGCTAAACTTTCAACCTCCCCCTCTTCACCGTTACCCCACCCGCCCCAAATTCCACCCCCAAAGATCCCGCTCGACAAAATACCACTCCCATCCCAATCCAACCACAAAACTTTTTCCACCTTGGCTAAACTCCAAAATACTCTCTCTCTCGCCCCAAAGATAATCAACCTCTCAACTTCAACCACTCCTCGAAATCCCATCCATGTCTCTCCCGAAAATAAAATCAGTCCAAATTCAACCCCTCTCAAACCACAACCCTGCCTGCCCAGACCCCCCCCACCATCTCCCTATCAAATCCCCACACCCCAAACCTCCAAACCACCCGATCATAGTAAACTCTCAACCTTCAGCCTTACTCACCCTTCCCCAAACCCCACTCACGACCACAACTCTCTACACAATTCAACCCCTCGCCAGCACCAACCTCTTCCGCAACAACAACCCCGACTCGACCTGCCCATTTCATCTTTAAAACCCCCCTATCACTACCCCCGACCGAAACCACTTAGACCCCCCCTCCAAAACTGGCCCCGGGCCAGCTCGCCCCCAGACCCACATTCCTAACGACAAGAACTAACGGTAGATCCACCCCAATATTCATTTAAAATCAGGATTGGTAGAGGAGGTGGGTCATGCCGGCTCGTCCACAGTCCAGCCTCCCTACCACTCTTGACCTAGATTCCTAGCTTCACTTCCCATTAAAATGTATAATTTTTTCATTCATTCATTCATTCATGATGAGGATATTATTGTACTTGATTTTTTTTGATTTTTTTCAATTCCTAAGCGATTGGGCATGATTCTATAAATTTACATGTTTTCCATATACTGTATATATTATTTTTTTCCCTTAGTCATACTACTTTTCTTGTTACCTACACTTTTCTGACTATCTTTTAAATTTGCTTTAAACATTGTTAAACACTTTACCTCTTCTTAATTTCCTGTGTTCTTAATTATCTGTCCTTTCTTAAATTTACATGTTTTCCATATACTGTATATATTATTATTTTCCCTTAGTCATACTACTTTTCTTGTTAACCTACACTTTTCTGACTATGCTTCTTTTTACTTCACCCTTGAGGCTCGAGGACGAGCCTATAATGAAGGAGAGGGAAGTAAAATGCCCCAGAACGAGAAGCCCACCACAGAAGCCACGAACGAACACCACACAGAAACACCAAAGGAAAGGTCCACAGAACGAAAGGACCAGCTGACCGAGCCAGCCATTTCAGACAGGCCCAAGCCCGCAGGGCTAAACAGCTCCAGGACGCACCCATTTACCTTTTCTAAACTGACCATTTTCCACACCTCACGTACACTAACCCTCTCGTGTCCTACACTCTTAACTACAAAGAAGATGAACAGGAATATACATTCATATTAAAAACACCCATGCCCTGTCCCGACGTTGAGCCAATGCCAACACATCAGACAGCCATAATTATATCTATGTATGTTCTTACATCTGAGTAGATGTTATATATCTTAGAAGTTAAAACACCCACGCTTGTCCCTAGACCTCGTATATAATTTTCCATGACGAGTATAGATATATGTAACCCGTGCTCAGTCGCCCCTTGCATTGTTCCTCTAGTAACTAAGTCTATAATATTAACTGCCACCAGCATTGATACGACATAGCGGCACTGTCCTTGCTACAAAGATGATGAACAGGAATATACATTCATATTAAAAAATCCATGCCCTGTCCCGACGTTGAGCCAATGCCAACACATCAGACAGCCATAATTATATCTATGTATGTTCTTACATCCGAGAAGTAGATGTTATATATCTTAGAAGTTAAAACACCCACGCTTGTCCCTAGACCTCGTATATCATTTTCCATGACGAGTATAGATATATGTAACCCGTGCTCAGTCGCCCCTTGCATTGTTCCTCTAGTAACTAAGTCTATAATATTAATTGCCACCAGCATTGATGCGACATAGCGGCACTGTCCTTGTGTCATATTGTGCCAAGTACAGATCAACCAGGTTTCATTACCTTATTAGGACGACGACTATAATGTCATCGTTCATCGATGTATGCAATCCTTAGGTTAAGTATTTTTATCCGCCATTGTGTTCACCTTTTTCCATTTACTTTCCACAATTGTCATACGTCTTCCCCTTGCCTCCTTCGTATCCACAGCCCACACTACGCCAATTTACTTCGTGTCTTACACCTCTTACCCCAACCAGAGAGTGTATAAGATAACCTGGTTACCAGTATCTGTCATAAGTACCCCTAAACAATAACTAACTACCCCTACGAACTGCCGCTGTTGTTGGTGTATTTATATTTAATAGAAAACGCAGTTCCCAGGGCCAACTAATAATATCCATAACCCTCGGACTGATCACATAACTCTATCTTTTCCAGACTCATTGGGAGGTTTGACGTACCTCCCAACCTACCAAATAGGAAAACCTACTATTTGGTAGTAGTCTTGGAAAATCCAACGTCAAGGCTATTAACCTAATTGCAATGACGACTTGTCTATTTTGACTGCTATGTCGTCATTCCAACCGCGGTTAAAAAGAAAACGTCTAGAGTCTACTCCTTATCTTGCTCTAGGAGACGTTGTACATTAACCAAAACTACCACCGAAGGTGAAAAAAGCATAGAAGAGAAGAAAAAGGGGTTTACCTTAGTTACCGCTTAAGGCCCATCCCGTGTTCCGTCATGTGCAGATCCCTGTCGAACGTGCGCATGAGCGACCCTCTCTTGTCATCACATCTCACGTCAGCAGAAGAACGCGGATGGGCAGGGGTCCGGCGTGAGGGAGGGTATTATGTACGTTGGATTTTCCAAGACTACTACCAAATAGTAGGTTTTCCTATTTGGTAGGTTGGGAGGTACGTCAAACCTCCCAATTTGTTAGTAGTCTTGGCAAATCCAACGTCAAGGCTGCATAACAAATAGGAGGAGGACATCCAAGCCCAACCTACCAAAAAAACCAATGCATAAAACAAAATTACGAATGACAAAGACACAATGTAAACAAGAGAGTTTAATAAAAGAGTGAAAAACTGAGGAGTAGCTAAAAAGAACAGTTTTAACACATGCCCGTCATTCATAGTAATGCAAAAACATAGACTTGTCTGAAACCAAAAAGGTACTGTACCCATAATCCCTTTTCTTCAAAAACCAACAAAAACACTGAACACAAGAACAAAACACAATTTTCAATGTGGCAAAAACACTTATGTACTGGAACAATACATAATCCCAAACTTGCAATCCAGTGTTGCAAACCCATACACCCCCCCCCCCCCTTTGTCAAAAACAAAGGAAAAGAACGAGGGACAAGGGGGGAAGACCAGGGATCTTCGCCAGAGCACCAGGAAACACGACCCCCGAGAGCAATCACCGGCCGAGGGGGTCGAACACTGGACACGGAGAGGTAGGAGGAGATGAAGGAATTGATAGAAGACCACAAAACCGCTGAGGCGAAGGCAGGGAAGGATCGACGTGGCAGGAACCGGAAGGAGGCAGCAAAGGATCTGACATCGCGCAGAACCCCTACAAACAGGGTGACGGGCACGAACGGTCCGACAAACGTGGCGGCCCAGCTGCACCTGCAAGAGCCTCCCACCTGTCCGAGGAGACACCCACACAGCAGTACCCGAAGGCGGCGCCACAGACGCAACAGAGGAGTGCAAGGCTGACACCGGGCACAACACATGGCGAGGATGCCCACGCCGTAAAGCCTGGACGGCGAAAGGCTGGAAAACGGGGGCCTCCCTCCCATGCGTGGTAACAAAAGGTGGGGAGGAGGCGAACGAGACGCCATGCAAGGACTGGGAGAATCGCACGCAGTCCCGGGGCCGTGACAATGCCGCTAGTGCAGACACCCGATCCCCAGTGGCCAGAGCGACAAGGAAGAGTGGACGCCCGAGCAACGGAACCGGCGTAGCGGCCCTTGTATACGTGGGGGAAGCCAGAAGGACCAGAGCCCGCCCAAGATCCCACAGCGGAGGGACCTGGCGCGGAGGCGGTCGATCCCGGAAGGCAGCCGTCAGGAAGGAATCCAGCACCTGTGGCGGAACGACCAGCCTAGCGACGGACCCAAAGAACCCCCCGGACGGCACACAAGTGGGTACGTATAGCGTCGACTGGAAAGCGACGTGTACGGAAGAGGTGAAACAAGGAGCGTAGGACGAGGGAAGGAGAGCCAACTGGCAGGCGAGTGGCCTGTAGCCACCTAGTAAAAGACCTCCAGCGGGACCCGGAAGTCCCCCAAGGAGAAGACGGCCAGGAACGCTGCAGGAAGTCAGTCAGGGCCCGGCCGGGGACCGGGAGCCACCGTGCCTCATGAACAAGCACGATGCGAAGGCCAAAGAGGTCCGCAGGACCCCAACCGAGCCCAAGTGGAAGCCGGAGACAGGTAGAGGGACCGGACTCGGGCACCACCGCGGCAACAGGGCGGACCAAGTCCGTGCCGGCCACAGAGGCGCGAGGAGCCAGACGCAGCCGTGGTACAGCCGCAGCTTCGCGAGGACTGGGCACATCAACAGCGCGTCTGGTGGCGGAAAGATGGATATCGACCGCCACCTGTACCAGGCGACCATGAAAGCGTCCGGACCCCCCCCCGGAGCGCGAGGCCGGAGGGAGAGGTCCAGAGGCAACTGGCGTGGCACCCCCGATGCGAACAAGGCGACCTCCGGAACACCTCAGGAAGCCGCGAGGTCGGCGAACACAGTCCGTTTCATCGCCCATTCTACAAGAACGCCCTGCCCTCTCGACAGGGCGGCCGCCCAAAGGGTGGCAGGCCCGGGCAGGGAGGAGGCATGCAAGGAGAAGGGGTGTCGGTCCGCGAGGAAGAACAACTCCACCGAGACCCCCAATAGAGCCAACGACCTGGAGGACCCCTGCATAAGGAAACAGGGGACAGCTTGTCTTGTCCAACCCGAAGGCCACCGACCTACCCCGAAGGGCCAGCGCGTGGTCCCGCAGGAAGAACAAAGGAACCAACAATCCGAGGGCATAGACGGGTAAGAGGAGGGAGACCCACCCATCTGCCGGGAAGTGGACGGCCCAGGTTCGATTGGGAACCTCACCCAACCTCGCTCGACGTATCTGTGGTTACCCAGACCGTCGGCGGGGGGGGGCGGTCCAGGGCACAGCCGCAGAGAGCGAGCCCCGAGCAACCCAGCGACCGAAGCGTCGGCGAACGGTACGCGGGAGCGGCAGGAGCCGATCCATAGGGGCAACGGAAACACCGCGGTGCCCATGAGGAGGAGGCGGCGTAGCCAGAGGCTCCCTAAGGGAAGGGGCAGAGCGGCCCAATGCAGCGAACCCACGAACGAGTCCCAGAGCCACCCCGGGAGGGAGACCGAGTGCAACACGGCGAGGACCGTCCACCGAAGGTGCACCGTGGCCGGCAGACCCCGGGTCACCGTAGCGCCGGACAAAACCCATGCGAGACCGACCCATGGCATGACACGCGACGGGGTCAAGCGTGACTTGGGAACATCGAAGGCGATGTTGCGAACGACTGTGAGGGCGTCGCCAATGCACAGGCCTAGGGCGTCGGAAACTACCAACCAAACGGCCAAGGAAAACAGGAGCTGGAGCCCGCTCCTGAGGAGAGGACCCAGAGCCTGCCCCACCAGTGCGGAGAAGATCTGCGGCGCGATGTGGAGACCGAAGGGAAGGCCGTCGAACAGGAACACACGATCGGAAGTCCGAACGGCCAAGAATCGCTGGAAGCGAGGATGGAGAGGAACGAGCCAAGACACATCCTGGAGGGCCAGCGACACTACCCACGACAGAGGGCACAGGGCCAGGCGTACCAGGGGTACCGGCAGCATCCGAAACCGTGTGTGCACGATGTGCCCGTTGAGGGCCGACAGATCCACCACCGGTCGCATCGCGTCGCAGGTCGGCGACGGAACCAGAAAGACACGGGAGAGGAAAACCGGGTGACCGGCGGTCAACTCCCTCGACGCTACCCAGCTCGGGCATGGAAGTGAACACGTGGGCCACCTCTGAAGAGATGGGCCGTTGTCGGTGACAAGAGCGGAGTGGGGGTCTGGACGTCCACCTCCAGGTGAGACCCCTCCGCGCAACCCGCCGCCCCCAACGTCCCTCGCGGCTACCGAGGGGCGCAAGGGCGAAAACAACCCGAGGGAGCACCCGAGAGGAGGGGAGCGACCCGGTACGCCCAGGCGAGAAGGAGAACAAGGAGGCCGACCCAGAGAACTACACATTGTGTTGACGTGGAGGTACCCCCGGTACGGGCCGTGCGGGCATGAGCGCCACGTTGACCTCCTCTACCCCCGCCCCCCCCAACCTCGTCGAAAATGGCGGGCCACCCCAACCACAGGCCGGCGCGGGGCTGACCCCTTCGAAGGGCGGCCGGAAGTGGAAGGCCGGCCAGCCCCGACACAGAGGGGATGAAAGGGGCAAGAACAGAAGTGCGAAGCGGAACCGATGCACTGGCCAGCAACGTCCCAGTCCTGCGCCCGTGCAAGGTGGCAGCACTTGCAGCAGCACCCCGAAGAGGACCGGCAGAAGGACGGGACTGAGAAGACCCCGCGCGCGGCACAGCGCGTCGGGGCGTGACGTAAGCAGGGTCCGTAACGACACAGCGCGGCGGCGTGTGACGGAAGCAGGGGCCGCCGACAGAGAAGCGTAGCATTCCCAAGCATCCTGCGTAAAAAACCCCGACGTATATAGCGCAGAGTACAACAAACCCTGACGAATAACCAAGGGGGCCGGCCGGCAGAACGAAGACCGTACCGTCGTGCGGTGCCGAGTTGCCGCGCACAAAACCGCCTTCAGCTCGGGAACCAAAGACACCGCGAGCCGAAGGTGGACCCGCTGAACGCGGTCCAAACCCTCGCGAAGATCGCCTGGCGCAGACGCCTCGAAAAGCCGCAGGTGGTGAACAGATGTCTGGAGGGAACCTAAAGACAAGACAATAAGTCCGTCACCCTCTGTCGCAAGGGAAAAACCTTGGCGACAGAGGGCTGATCCGGGGGAGAGAAGAACGGGGTAGCAATAGAACAAAGTTCAAGAACGGGCGCGCTCATCCAGGACCAGAACGCGCCGTCCAACCCGCCGACAGACACAAGAGGAGGCAAAATCAGGGACGACTCCGGGGGAGGGACGGAAGGAGAGCCGTCGACGGATCGGGGTGTGAAGTCGAAGGCCTCAGCAAACCAGGCCTCCAATGGGAGAGGGTGACCGAGCATGATGGCTAAGCCAGGCGTACCGGCGTCGCACAAACCTGTCCCATAGGAGGACAGACCGTCAACACAGCCAGGGACTGAACAGCCGGAAGGATGTCAGGGCGGCTGAAGTCTGACCAGAGCGTAGGCCTGCAGAAGGGAGGGGGACCGTAGCAGGGATAGGTAGGGTGAGGCGCGGAGGGTGAGTCACCGCCAAGAAGGGCGAGAAGAGGGAGTCTTCCATCGACACCAAGCGCCCGTCGAAGCGTGACACAACCCAGCCCTGCATAGCCGACAATCGATCCGAGAGAGGCTACCCCCCCCCCCCAGATTGGGCGGCCCGCAGGGGCGAGCGTGGGCGGGAGCGAGACCCACGACACGAACCAGCAGCGTCGCGGCCCAAGGAAGGCGAGCGACGTCGGTTGTGTCGCCGTTGAGGGACTCGTCCCCGATCACGAACGGCCGAGGGGGAAACAGCACCATTCCCCTCTTCCAGCGACACATCAGCTCCTGAGAAAGGGGACCCCAAAACCTCGCGAAACCCCACCGAGGCAAGAGGAGGGGTACCCCCCTGGCGAGACGGTAAGTGAAGGTCAGAAAGAGAAGAATGAGGAGGAGCAGGACGACGGGAGTGGGAAGGCTGGCCGGGTGAAAGGAGGCCAGGAGCCGCGGGGGGAAACAGAGCAAGGATCCCCGGGGCTGAGATAACAGGGCGGCCCAACACCGAGGCGGAGGAGGGAGGGACCACCACCGTGGGACGAGACCGTGAAGGAAGAATAGGCACTGAAGCAGGTGAAGTAGGAGAAGCAACGACATCCAGGCGGACCCTCCTGGACAGTGTAGGAGGAGGGAGCAGAGGGCCAGCTACAGCATGAACAACCGCGCGCGGAGAGGACAACGTAAGAGGAAGTCGTCTGGGCTGGGGAAGCGGGCGGAAGGGAGTAGAGCCCCTATCCGTAGAGGCCAGGGGAGGGGGCACAGGGGCAGAGCCGCTAACCCCGGCCTCAGGGCGAGAACCATGACGAGGGCGATGGGCGTCGTCAAGGCGATCAGGAGGACGACGAGGCGAGCGAGAGCGTGGACGGAGCCGGGGAACCCCCCGACGATGGGACGACCGGCTGCGGGACCCAGGGGAGAGGGCCCGAGCAGGGAGAGGGCCAGGTGAATGGCCTTCAGTCGGGTCAGGGATACCCAGGGCGACGCGGATCCGGTCGGCAACAAAGGCCGGGGAACGGTGGCCCACAGTCCTAATGTGGCGGGAGACCATCGTCCACACCAACGGAAGGGAAGCAGGAGGTCACAGCCGCCGCCGAGGAACCAGGGCCATGGAGCAGCACAACCACCAGGGCCAGACACGTGCCACACAGAGCAGGGAGGTAGGCCGTAGAGGACACACAGAGCGAGTGGCGCAAGCAGGACTTGTGCCTCTCCAAGCACGGGGAGCGACAACCAAGGCGAAAGCAAGGCAGCCTACCTGCACTAGAAGAACACACACCATAATCAGCACGTCGAAGGAGTAAGTGGAGAGAATGTCCAAGAAGAACCAGGGAAGGAGCATGGGGAAACAGGAACACACATGCAAACAGGTATCCGTACTCACCCTAAACTGGGAGCACAGAGGTAGGTGAGGAGGGCGGCCGAGGCGGAAGAGCACTAGCAGAACCTGCAAAGATGGAGAAAGTGTTAACCACCACTCAACATCTTACATGCAGGGCCTATAACACCAGTAAAGTGCATACACCAATATAGTATCAGACAACAAGATGACATAAAAAAAAAGTCAATAGTGAAAGTGGGAGGTTTGACGTACCTCCCAACCTACCAAATAGGAAAACCTACTATTTGGTAGTAGTCTTGGAAAATCCAACGTCAAGGCTATTAACCTAATTGCAATGACGACTTGTCTATTTTGACTGCTATGTCGTCATTCCAACCGCGGTTAAAAAGAAACGTCTAGAGTCTACTCCTTATCTTGCTCTAGGAGACGTTGTACATTAACCAAAACTACCACCGAAGGTGAAAAAAGTATAGAAGAGAAGAAAAAGGGGTTTACCTTAGTTACCGCTCAAGGCCCATCCCGTGTTCCGTCATGCGCCGATCCCTGTCGAACGTGCGCATGAGCGACCCTCTCTTGTTATCACATCTCACGTCAGCAGAAGAACGCGGATGGGCAGGGGTCCGGCGTGAGGGAGGGTATTATGTACGTTGGATTTCCAAGACTACTACCAAATAGTAGGTTTTCCTATTTGGTAGGTTGGGAGGTACGTCAAACCTCCCAATTTGTTAGTAGTCTTGGCAAATCCAACGTCAAGGCTGCATAACAAATAGGAGGAGGACATCCAAGCCCAACCTACCAAAAAAACCAATGCATAAGACAAAATTATGAATGACAAAGAAACACAATTTAAACAAGAGAGTTTAATAAAAGAGTGAAAAACTGAGGAGTAGCTAAAAAGAGCAGTTTTAACACGTGCCCGTCATTCATAGTAATGCAAAACCATAGACTTGTCTTAAACCAAAAAGGTACTGTACACAAAATCCCTTTTCTTCCAAAATGAACAAAAACACTGATCACAAGAACAAAACACAATTTTCAATGTGGCAAAAACACTTATGTACTGGAACAATACATAATCCCAAACTTGCAATCCAGTGTTGCAAACCCATACACCCCCCCCCCCCCCCTTTGTCAAAAAAACAAAGGAAAAGAACGAGGGACAAGGGGGGAAGACCAGGGATCTTCGCCAGAGCACCAGGAAACACGACCCCCGAGAGCAATCACCGGCCGAGGGGGTCGAACACTGGACACGGAGAGGTAGGAGGAGATGAAGGAATTGATAGAAGACCACAAAACCGCGGAGGCGAAGGCAGGGAAGGATCGACGTGGCAGTAACCGGAAGGAGGCAGCAAAGGATCTGACATCGCGCGCAGAATCCCTACAAACAGGGTGACGGGCACGAACGGTCCGACAAACGTGGCGGCCCAGCTGCACCTGCTAGAGCCTCCCACCTGTCCGAGGAGACACCCACACAGCAGTACCCGAAGGCGGCGCCACAGACGCAACAGAGGAGTGCAAGGCTGACACCGGGCACAACACACGGCGAGGATGCCCACGCCGTAAAGCCTGGACGGCGAAAGGCTGGAAAACGGGGGCCTCCCTCCCATGCGTGGTAACAAAAGGTGGGGAGGAGGCGAACGAGACGCCATGCAAGGACGGGGAGAATCGTACGCAGTCGCGGGGCCGTGACAATGCCGCTAGTGCAGACACCCGATCCCCAGTGGCCAGAGCGACAAGGAAGAGTGGACGCCCGAGCAACGGAACCGGCGTAGCGGCCCTTGTATACGTGGGGGAAGCCAGAAGGACCAGAGCCCGCCCCAGATCCCACTGCGGAGGGACCTGGCGCGGAGGCGGTCGATCCCTGAAGGCAGCCGTCAGGAAGGAATCCAGCTCCCGTGGCGGAACGACCAGCCCAGCGACGGACCCAAAGAACCCCCCGGACGGCAGACAAGTGGGTACGTATAGCATCGACTGGAAAGCGACGTGTACGGAAGAGGCGAAACAAGGAGCGTAGGACGAGGGAAGGAGAGCCAACTGGCAGGCGAGTGGCCTGTAGCCACCTAGTAAAAAACCTCCAGCGGGACCCGTAAGGCCCCCAAGGAGAAGACGGCCAGGAACACTGCAGGAAGTCAGTCAGGGCCCGGCCGGGGACCGGGAGCCACCGTGCCTCATGAACAAGCACGATGCGAAGGCCAAAGAGGTCCGCAGGACCCCAACCTAGCCCAAGTGGAAGCCGGAGACAGGGAGAGGGACCGGACCCGGGCACCACCGCGGCAACCGGGCGGACCAAGTCCGTGCCGGCCACAGAGGCGCGAGGAGCCAGACGCAGCCGTGGTACAGCCGCAGCTTCGCGAAGACTGGGCACATCAACAGCGCGTCTGGTGGCGGAAAGATGGATATCGACCGCCACCTGTACCAGGCGACCATGAAAGCGTCCGGACCCCCCCCGGAGCGCGAGGCCGGAGGGAGAGGTCCAGAGGCAACTGGCGCGGCACCCCCGATGCGAACAAGGCGACCTCCGGAACACCTCAGGAAGCCGCGAGGTCGGCGAACACAGTCCGTTTCAACGCCCATTCTACAAGAACGCCCTGCCCTCTCGACAGGGCGGCCGCCCAAAGGGTGGCAGGCCCGGGCAGGGAGGAGGCATGCAAGGAGAAGGGGTGTCGGTCCGCGAGGAAGAACAACTCCACCGAGACCCCTAATAGAGTCAACGACCTGGAGGACCCCCGCATAAGGAAACAGGGGACAGCTTGTCTGAGTGTCCAACCCGAAGGCCACCGACTCACCCCGAAGGGCCAGCGCGTGGTCCCGCAGGAAGAACAAAGGAACCAACAATCCGAGGGCATAGACAGGTAAGAGGAGGGAGACCCACCCATCTGCCGGGAAGTGGACGTCCCAGGTTCGATTGGGAACCTCACCCAACCTCGCTCGACGTATCTGTGGTTACCCAGACCGTCGGCGGGGGGGTCGGTCCAGGGCACAGCCGCAGAGAGCGAGCCCCGAGCAACCCAGCGACCGAAGCGTCGGCGAACGGTACGCGGGAGCGGCAGGAGCCGATCCATAGGGGCAACGGAAACACCGCGGTGCCCATGAGGAGGATGCGGCGTAGCCAGAGGCTCCCTAAGGGAAGGGGCAGAGCGGCCCAATGCAGCGAACCCACGAACGAGTCCCAGAGCCACCCCGGGAGGGAGACCGAGTGCAACACGGCGAGGACCGTCCACCGAAGGTGCACCGCGGCCGGCAGACCCCGGGTCACCGTAGCGCTGGACAAAACCCATGCGAGACCGACCCATGGCACGACACGCGACGGGGTCAAGCGTGACTTGGGAACATCGAAGGGGAACCCTAACCGTGCGATGTCGCGAACGACTGTGAGGGCGTCGCCAATGCACAGGCCGAGGGCGTCGGAAACTACCAACCAAACGGCCAAGGAAAACAGGAGCTGGAGCCCGCTCCTGAGGAGAGGACCCAGAGCCTGCCCCACCAGTGCGGAGAAGATCTGCGGCGCGATGTGGAGACCGAAGGGAAGGCCGTCGAACAGGAACACACGATCGGAAGTCCGAACGGCCAAGAATCGCTGGAAGCGAGGATGGAGAGGAACGAGCCAAGACACATCCTGGAGGGCCAGCGACACTACCCACGACAGAGGGCACAGGGCCAGGCGTACCAGAGGTACCGGCAGCATCCGAAACCGTGTGTGCACGATGTGCCCGTTGAGGGCCAACAGATCCACCACCGGTCGCATCGCGTCGCAGGTCGGCGACGGAACCAGAAAGACACGGGAGAGGAAAACCGGGTGACCGGCGGCCAACTCCCTCGACGCTACCCAGCTCGGGCATGGAAGTGAACACGAGGGCCACCTCTGAAGAGATGGGCCGTTGTCGGTGACAAGAGCGGAGTGGGGGTCTGGACGTCCACCTCCAGGTGAGACCCCTCCGCGCAACCCGCCGCCCCCAACGTCCCTCGCGGCTACCGAGGGGCGCAAGGGCAAAAACAACCCGAGGGAGCACCCGAGAGGAGGGGAGCGACCCGGTACGCCCAGGCGAGAAGGAGAACAAGGAGGCCGACCCAGAGAACTACACATTGTGTTGACGTGGAGGTACCCCCGGTACGGGCCGTGCGGGCATGAGCGCCACGTTGACCTCCTCTACCCCCGCCCCCCCCAACCTCGTATAAAAGGGCGGGCCACCCCAACCCAAGGCCGGCGCGGGGCTGACCCCTTTGAAAGGCGGCCGGAAGTGGAAGGCCGGCCAGCCCCGACACAGAGGGGATGAAAGGGGCAAGAACAGAAGTGCGAGGCGGAACCGAAGCACTGGCCAGCAACGTCCCAAGCCTGCGCCCGTGCAAGGCGGCAGCACTTGCAGCAGCACCCCGAAGAGGACCGGCAGAAGGACGGGACTGAGAAGACCCCGCGCACGGCACAGCGCGTCGGTGCGTGACGTAAGCAGGGTCCGGAACGACACAGCACGGCGTCGTGTGGCGGAAGCAGGGGCCGCCGACAGAGAAGCGGAGCATTCCCAAGCATCCTGCGTAAAAAACCCCGACGGATATAGCGCAGAGTACAACAAACCCTGACGAATAACCAAGGAGGCCGGCCGGCAGAACGAAGACCGTACCGTCGTGCGGTGCCGAGTTGCCGCGCACAAAACCGCCTTCAGCTCGGGAACCAAAGACACCGCGAGCCGAAGGTGGACCCGCTGAACGCGGTCCAAACCCTCGCGAAGATCGCCTGGCGCAAACGCCTCGAAAAGCCGCAGGTGGTGAACAGACGTCTGGAGGGAACCTAAAGACAAGACAATAATTCCGTCACCCTCCGTCGCAAGGGAAAAACCTTGGCGACAGAGGGCTGATCCGGGTGAGAGAAGAACGGGGTAGCAATAGAACAAAGTTCAAGAACGGGCGCGCTCATCCAGGACCAGAACGCGCCGTCCAACCCGCCGACAGACACAAGAGGAGGCAAAAGCAGGGACGACTCCGGGGGAGGGACGGAAGGAGAGCCGTCGACGGATCGGTGTGTGAAGTCGAAGGCCTCAGCAAACCAGGCCTCCAATGGGAGAGGGTGACCGAGCATGATGGCTAAGCCAGGCGTACCGGCGTCGCACAAACCCGTCCCATAGCAGGACAGACCCGTCAACACAGCCAGGGACTGAACAGCCGGAAGGATGTCAGGGCGGCTGAAGTCTGACCAGAGCGTAGGCCTGCAGAAGGGAGGGGGACCGTAGCAGGGGTAGGTAGGGTGAGGTGCTGAGGGTGAGGCACCGCCAAGAAGGGCGAGAAGAGGGAGTCTTCCATCGACTCCAAGCGCCCGTCGAAGCGTGACACAACCCAGCCCTGCATAGCCGACAATTTATCCGAGAGAGGCTACCCCCCCACCCCCCCCCACCCCCAGATTGGTCGGCCCGCAGGGGCGAGCGTGAGCGGGAGCGAGACCCACGACACGAACCAGCAGCGTCGCGGCCCAAGGAAGGCGAGCGACGACGGTTGTGTCGCCGTTGAGGGACACGTCCCCGATCACGAACGGCCGAGGGGGAAACAGCACCAGTCCCCTCTTCCAGCGACACATCAGCACCTGAGAAAGGGGACCCCGAAACCTCGCGAAACCCCACCGAGGCAAGAGGAGGGGTACCCCCCTGGCGAGACGGTGCAAGAACTTGCAAGAGAGTTCGCTTTATCAATTTGTTGGAACGCCGACCCGTGGTAATAACGTTCTTGACATTGTACTTGCAACAAAAGAAGAATTAATAGAGAATTTGAATGTTGGTGATGAATTCAGTAACAGCGACCATCGTACGATAACTTTCACTTTAAAGTTTACTAGTAACGAACCAAATAGTAGCATCGAAAAAGTCCCTAATTTCAAGAAAGCAAACTTCCATAAACTTAGAGCTATGTTTAAAGAAACTGACTGGAGCTTTTTAATTCACAATAACGACATAAATACATCTTGGAAGTTATTCGAAGCCACTTACCTAAAAGCAGTGCAAGACTGCATACCATCAAAAACTCGGCGTCCAGGCCATAATAATAAGCCCAATGGTGGAATAAAGATATTTCAAACTGCCTGCTTGCTAAAAAATGTGCTAATGATAGATTAAAATCCTCACAAAATGACGAAGAACGGCTGAAATTTGTAGAGCTACGACGCAAAGCCAAAAAGTTAATTAAGCAAAGTAAAAAGACCTTAGAGTTACATATTGCGAATCAAAGTAAAACAAATCCGAAAGAATTCTATAGTTATATCAGAAAGAAAAAAGTTGTTACTTCAACTGTTGGACCGTTAGTCGATGAAAATGGAGAATACACCAAAGACGAAGAACAAATGAGTAATGCCCTCAATACCTTCTTTGCATCAGTTTTTACAACAGAAGACCTCAGTGATATCCCTACACCATCGCCGATTCAGATTGATAATTCAGATGTTCTAAGCAATATCACCGTTACAGAGAGAAGTATTGAATTGCTTAGATAAACTCAAGGTAAATAAAAACGCCTGACCTGATACAATCTCGCCTAGAGTTCTAAAGGAAGCTAAGGATGAGCTCTCTAAACCACTGACATTACTATTCAATAAATCCTTGCAGTCTGGAACTATGCCCGATCAGTGGAAGCTAGCCAACGTAACACCGATATTCAAAAAAGGCAGCAAATCCCTACCCAGTAACTATCGTCCAATTAGCTTAACCTCAGTATGTAAAATGCTAGAAACGGTCATACGAGACAGACTCGTAAATCACTTAGAGGAAAATAACATACTTAAGATACTCAACACGGCTTTCGTAAAAAACGTTCCTGTTTAACAAACCTCTTAGACTTCTTCCACACCTCAACCTACGATGAGAGTAAAGCTGAGATATTATATACCTTGATTTTCAAAGGCCTTTGACAAAGTTCCCCACAAACTTTACTGCTAAAACTAAAGCGCATGGAACAGACGGTGTGTTGAAATGGATAGAAAATTGGCTCAGCGACAGAAAGCAAAGAGTAGTCATAAACGGTAAGGCATCAAAATGGACCAATGTAAGTAGCGGGGTACCCCAGGGATCGGTACTAGGACCAATTCTCTTTCTAATTTACATCAACGACATAGATGAGGGTCTCACCTGTACAATCTCAAAATTTGCTGACGATACAAAAATTGCAAATAGCGTACTCTCAAAAGAACAAGTTGACGATATGCAACACAATCTAGATAAATTGTCATGTTGGGCCCAAATTTGGCAAATGAGTTTCAATGCGGATAAATGTAAAGTACTACATATCGGATACCTAAATGAGAAAGCAAACTATTCGATGAAATGGCACTCAGCTTAAGAATGTAAACAGAGAAACCGATCTGGGAGTAACAATATCGAGTAACCTAAAACCGAGTCAACAATGTTCAGAAGTTGTTAAGAAGGCAAACAAAATTGGCTTTATAGGCAGGTCATTTGAGCATAAATCCAAAGAAGTTATCCTAACCCTTTACAATTCATTAGTCCGCCCTCTTCTGGAATACAGCGTTCAATCCTGTGCCCTTATTACCAAAAAGATATAAACAAGCTAGAAACGAGTTCAACGTAGAGTTACCAAAATGATACCTAGCCTAAAGAACAAACCATACGAAGAGCGTCTTAGAGAATTAAATCTATTTCCTTTAACCCAGCGCAGATTAAGAGGTGACTTAATTCAAGTGTTCAAATCATCAAAGGCATCGACAATATGAACTGTAGTAAGTACTTCACTATCGACCATCTAATTACACGGGGAAACGGTTGCAAAATTATTGGTAAATCTTTTAACTCACACGAATCTAAGAATTTTCTTCAATCGAGTTGTCAACTTGTGGAATGGGCTTCCCCGAAACGTTATAGACTGCATCACCGTTGATTCATTTAAACTCCGCCTAGACAAATATCTCGCATCAAACCCGCGACTGACTGCGTTTGTAAATGAATAACTTTATTTTATCCCCCCCTCAGTTACTAACCCATCTGTCCCCTACTAACTTCCTAATCCTGCCACGGACATTAGTTCCAGGGCAGTATTTCCCTTTCCAATGTTCCCTTACCCACTCTAAACCACTGTTTGGACACTTGATCCTCAGTGTTTGGAGGACAAGCAACCTAAAAGGGTCACTAGATCTGTTGTTGCTTGATTTCCTTTGTACTCCTTTGTACGGTAAGTGAATGTCAGGAAGAGAAGAATGAGGAGGAGCAGGACGACGGGAGTGGGAAGGCTGGCCGGGTGAAAGGAGGCCAGGAGCTGCGGGGGGAAACAGAGCAAGGATCCCCGGGGCTGAGATAACAGGGCGGCCCGACACCGAGGCGGAGGAGGGAGGGACCACCACCGTGGGACGAGACCGTGAAGGAAGAATAGGCACTGAAGCAGGTGAAGTAGGAGAAGCAACGACATCCAGGCGGACCCTCCTGGACAGTGTAGGAGGACGGAGCAGAGGGCCAGCTACAGCATGAACAACCGCGCGCGGAGAGGACAACGTAAGAGGAAGTCGTCTGGGCTGGGGAAGCGGGCGGAAGGGAGTAGAGCCCCTATCCGTAGAGGCCAGGGGAGGGCGCACAGGGGCAGAGCCGCTAACCCCGGCCTCAGGGCGAGAACCATGACGAGGGCGATGGGCGTCGTCAAGGCGATCAGGAGGACGACGAGGCGAGCGAGAGCGTGGACGGAGCCGGGGAACCCCCCGACGATGGGACGACCGGCTGCGGGACCCAGGGGAGAGGGCCCGAGCAGGGAGAGGGCCAGGTAAATGGCCGTCAGTCGGGTCAGGGATACCCAGGGCGACGCGGAGCCGGTCGGCAACAAAGGCCGGGGAACGGTGGCCCACAGTCCTAATGTGGCGGGAGACCATCGTCCACACCGACGGAAGGGAAGCAGGAGGCCACAGCCGCCGCCGAGGAACCAGGGCCATGGAGCAGCACAACCACCAGGGCCAGACACGTGCCACACAGAGCAGGGAGGTAGGCCGTAGAGGACACACAGAGCGAGTGGCGCAAGCAGGACTTGTGGCTCTCCAAGCACGGGGAGCGACAACCAAGGCGAAAGCAAGGCAGCCTACCTGCACTAGAAGAACACACACCATAATCAGCACGTCGAAGGATTAAGTGGAGAGAATGTCCAAGAAGAACCAGGGAAAGAGCATGGGGAAACAGGAACACACATGCAAACAGGTATCCGTACTCACCCTAAACTGGGAGCACAGAGGTAGGTGAGGAGGGCGGCCGAGGCGGAAGAGCACTAGCAGAACCTGCAAAGATGGAGAAAGTGTTAACCACCACTCAACATCCTACATGCAGGGCCTATAACACCAGTAAAGTGCATACACCAATATAGTATCAGGCAACAAGATGACATAACAAAAGTCAATAGTGAAAGCCAACTATTACCGCAAATTTGCGGGCCAATGGAGGCATAACCGTACCGACACCATCCTCCTGCAATTTCGCGGGACCCCCCCAACAATCTCCGCAAATTTGCGGGGAACCGAAATGTCCCAGAGGACCGAATCGAGCACCCCGCAAATTTGCGGGACCGGCCGAGATGGTCCGGCGCCGAAAAAGCGAGAGGAGCGTCTAGGGAATACCAAAAGAGGCCCAGAAAAAAGCGTCATCTCCTTATGAACTCCAAGCGACGATGGCCATCAAGCTGAGCAGTGTCTTCCTTGATAATATCCTGACTCAACCGGTCAAGGGAGAGGCAAGGAAGACACACCAGGGGAGAGGAGGCACATCCCCCAGGAACCACCCAACCCACAGAGATAGAGCAAAGCCCATGAGGAGAAGTGGCAGGAAGGGTGGTTTGGCACAAACAGGGGCCCCCGTAGGGTACCCCAGGATTGGGCAAAAGGGTATAAAAGGATGGAGGAGAAAACAGTAAGGGAACACAAAAACCAGTAAATGAAACTGGCGAGAAAAAGGGTGGCCTAGCCGTGAGGAGAGAATGTGTCAGGGGCGAAAAATCCTGTGGTGTGAGGGAGGGGCCCCCGTGGGGTACCCCTGGATATCACGAACCACCAAGCGCCCAGGCCCTTGAGACACAGTGAAGGCTCGAAAGGGGGGACTCGGGAATAACGCTAATAATGCGGCCGACACAAACCCGACAAACAGCACCGCCACCACGAAATCTCAGATTGTGAACCAACTGTACACCTAGGCTATGAAAATATGAAAACTCATAGGGGCATAGCAATTCCTGAATGAGAAACAAGCTAGGCTAAAATAAGCTAAAAGCTAAACTATGCCCAGACTAACAGGAAAAAAGAATATGAAAAGAGAAAGGAATGAAAAACACACGAGGAACGCCAGGCGCCCCCGTACCTTCGGTAGCTATTTCCACACGCGTCTCCATTAAACACACTGAGGAGCCCATTTACGTGTGCCCTAGATCACGTAACATCTGTCTAACAAAAAAGAAGGCCAGATAAGCCAAAACGAACCTAAACAGGGTGAATTAAAGGAGCACAACAAAAGCGACTGCATTCAATGGAGCGCGTGAAAAAATGATGACAAGAGAGGGTCGCTCATGCGCACGTTCGACAGGGATCTGCACATGACGGAACACGGGATGGGCCTTAAGGTAAACCCCTTTTTCTTCTCTTCTATGCTTTTTTCACCTTCGGTGGTAGTTTTGGTTAATGTACAACGTCTCCTAGAGCAAGATAAGGAGTAGACTCTAGACGTTTTCTTTTTAACCGCGGTTGGAATGACGACATAGCAGTCAAAATAGATAAGTCGTCATTGCAATTAAGTTAATAGCCTTGACGTTGGATTTGCCAAGACTGCTAACAAATATACCACCCCATAGTTGCATTCCCCGGTAGCATTTGGCTAACGTATTCTACTGCCTTTTCAAACTTCCATATCAATTGTAGCCTAATGCCACCCCCACGCCCAGGGACCTTAGGGGCAAAATTTCCCTGTAGCCCTTGAACTCTCCCCCCCCTCTCATTAAGACACCCGCGCTTCTCGACTCTTGTCCGACCTAGTCTCTCTCTCATACCTCTTGAAGATCCTTGAATTGTCCGTTGCTAACGCTCTCCAACCTTTTATATATACTCCTATCCAGCCTACCTTCACTTAGTAGGCCAGAACAACATTAGAACTTTACTAGCCCCTTGCATGCCATCTATTCTCTTACAACACATTCACAACCCTGCACCCAATGGTCGTCGGTGCGAGGCTAGCCGCCCCGCCAGTAACTAACTTCTATTGCCATACTTCCAGATAAATGTGGCAGAGTTAGCAACCCAGTCTCCACCACATCCAGCAAACCCTACAATTAACAACCAGCCGAGTAAAACCAGCTAGCTAAGGCACCTTCGGTTTTGGTATTAAGGACTCCCACATCTGTCTCATACACAGAGGGTTATTACAAACACTGGTGATATGGCAAGCCCCTAGCCACAGCCGCCGGACGACTATCACAGAGAGAGGGCGCCCAGCTCCCCCTTTTTTGCCCACCCGAGGAGGGAGACCCCCACCCCCGCGGAGGTATACCTGGCCCCTGTTTTGACTTTCGAGTCATTGCCAGGTAGCACAGGAATTCTTCCTATCAATGAACTAACCATGCATGACTAACACCTTTACTAACCTCTATTTAACTCACAATAAACCATTTACCTTTCTTGCATGCTCTGGTCACTAAATTAGCACCTCAGCTATACCATAGAATGAAGATTGAACAATCTAGAGAGACGCTCCTATCACAGCTGTCCCCATCCTCCTCGCAAAGTAGATCCAGTCTCTCTCTCTCCTAAATACTTCCAGTATAGCCAAAATAGTACCTCTTACTAAGGCTCAGTTATATGAAAATATAAAGGCTTTCCTATAGCCATGTGTCACAACAGTAAATACCATCTTACCTAGTCTCCATATCTATTGAGAGCTCAAATAAGTCCATAAGACTCGAGATCCCTACTGTCTACAGGGTCCAGAACCGAGCCTATAAATCTAACTCCCGCCCCCAGTCAAATCAGTTGAAAGCTAGACACCAACCAGGGGTCACTACCCTGCAGTTAACATCTAGCTCTGCCCTTGTGTTGTTCCGGAGTGAGATCCCAGAGCCGGCAGACTCCGTGGCAGATTTGGATACAAGGACCTGCCCACGTATTTGAGAACTTCACACATATGGCCCCCCTGGACGGCCGCGGAACCAGTCGTTAGCCCCCAACATCATGGACGCAAGATAACCAGGACCAGACCCATCAGATACTACCCAAGATTCCCTTTAGCAGTACTACATATTACTGTGCTGTTTAGAGATTCACTAATTAATATTTCTACGAAGTGGCTAAGACCTTGCCCAGTGTAATTCATACTTAACCATTCCATTTGGGACGTACTAAGCGATCAGTGCTCTTTAATTAACAGGCGACCTTGACTCTCGTAATTACCTTATTCAGATATTAAAACTCTAGTGATATCTAACGTTCGCCCACTGATTTGCGTTCTATGTATTTCTGAGACAAGGATATAAAACTTAGATCAGTACCCCCTGAGGTTACTAGAATTCCCGTGCTCTAAAATACGCGTGTCTAATCTAGTCTGTGAACTACTACTTGTGCACCAGAGCTACCAGTAATAAATCTAACAGTGAATATGAATCTATAAGTAACATTGATGGTCTTCGGTATATAAACCTGTGGAATCGAAGCCAGTGATCAGAAGATTAATACCTGAACGTTGGAAGTGGGAGACTAGGCTCCATCCAGATCCACTTATGCTAGTGTTGTTCAATTCTATTGTATTGTCTTACACAAGTATTCTGCAGTGGTATATCAATAAACGTGATCATGTAACTTGCTACCATGTGTTTCTTTGTGTTCTCTATTCCTCATATCTTGTATTGTGCATGCAGACTTATATACCCAGTCAATTTAGAACTCACATTACCCAAGTTAAACCTGTAGAAAAACAGGGCATAACAATAATAAACTACATTAACGACATTAGCCTAACCTAACAACCTTACCTAACCTAACCTAGTATTATGTAATAGCTATGGTGCCGCATATGGGGAGATTTTTTTTTTTTTTTTTTACAGTAGGTATAATTCCTTATAATGCATTTCCGCCGCTTTGGACATATATAGGAATTAAGTATGGTATATGACAACTCTAAAGTAGCCATAGAAATGTATGAGTATGCTGTGAAAGCGAAACTAGAATTAAACCAAAATCCATATTTGTTTTCAAATATTGCAAAATAATTGGTGACCAACTAATTTAGTTATACTAAATGTTATGCCCTGTTTTTCTACAGGTTTGGGTAAATGTAATGTCCTCGAAAATGTCCCGCACCCACAATAATACTAACCCGAGTTGACGTCAGGTATAGCGTAAAATAGTCGTAGATGGTAAGTCCAATAAACTCATCTCGAGAGACTATCACCGTGGTTCTTAAAAATCGGACTAAGGTTGCTATACTTTTGTACGTCCGTGGTAGTACAGTGAGTTAGCGCGCGGGCCTGGTGGTGATGGTGGTGCGTCACTAACCAGGGTTCGAACCCCACCCAAGGCATCTCAAAACCTGTGGGTTTTTAGGGGGGTTAAATTCCCTTCAGAGGTTCGTACTCCGCGCCAGGTACCAGGAAAGGTTGATCCTAAAGGTAGCCTGGGGATAAATTCCCATTCCTATTTAACCTGGAAAAACCTAGCATTTCACTAGGCTCCATCCAGATCCGCTAATGCTAGCAGTTCCCTTCTATTATTTGTTTTGTACGAGAATTACTATCTTTCCATGCTCTTTATTTACTTACTTCAATAAACTTGAACTT